>OX459096.1:7474395-7769395 GCA_949775045.1 Metridium senile | reverse complement strand
CCCCCCTCCCCCTGTCAATGTTGCTGGAGGGGTATATGAACCTTGTCAATCGCGGGAAACATTTCCAACTCTTGTACTCTTTCATGAAAAACAGCAACATTGTATTGGGGGAGGGGGGTAGACAAACTTATCCTCATAAATGAAAAAAATGATAGACCCACAAAAAAGTGTCCGAAATGTGATCGTGCCAACACATTTTGGCAATGATTGTCTGAGGGACATATTGTGGAATTTCATTAAAAATAAACGAGTAAGAGGTCAGAAGCGTTCCTAATTACAAGCTATGCCTCGAAAGGAAAAGATTGATATGTAATATGTGTATATCCGACCCCTAACGACATGAAAACTAGTGGAAATGTCATTTTGCCGTAGCAACCCTTATATTTAAGTGCGAAATTATGCCAACGTAACAAGGGGATACACCAAAAAAATATTTTAAAAGGTCTCTAACTTAATAGAATGAAGTAATTATCAGAAAAGATATCATCACCTTCACAGTTAATCCAATAATAACCACGTTCTCTTTAAACAATGATTTTCTTATCAACTACATCTTATGTAAATACCTACGAATGTGAAGTTACTTTTGACGTATATGCTATAATTGACGCGCCTCAAAATTGCTACATTTTGTACGTAATAGCGCAAACGTCACATATTGCAAAAGATGCACGTCACTGGTTTGGTACATTATAAAAGTTGTGCATTTGTAAAATAAATCTCATACTTCAAAGCGTTATACATAAAGAACATTATACAACAACTGAGCAGAAAACGTCTATTTGAAGTTCACATTGTGATCATGGCAGAGTCAATGCCGAATCGTTCGCAACGTTTGGTCTATTTAGTTACATACAGTCGAGCAGATCCCGAAAAAGTCCATTCTCGTGAATCGTTTGCAAATATTGTTCGTAATGCATGGGGTACATCAACGACATCGCGTATTGTACAGTTTATAGTCGCTAAAGAAGAGCATAATCACAACGATACAAACAACGACCTGTCCGACAAAGTATATCACTACCATATGGCTCTAAAGCTCAACAAAAGAAGTAGATGGCTTCTAGTTCGTGATACATTAGATGCAAGGTTTGGAATTCAAGTCAATTTCAGCAACAATCACAGTAACTATTATAGTGCTTATCGCTACTGCACAAAAGAAGATACAACACCGTTTTTATCGCCCGACCATCCAAGCTTAGAGGACGAACCGAGAACTACTGCAGCCTCTGCAGCTACAACATCTCGTCGAGCTGATGGCCAAGACAGTGGCCCCAAGAAGAAGCAAAAGAAGAAAAGAAAACGAATGCTAAGCGTCTACGAAGTAACCACTATTATTCGAAACAATAATATCAAGACTCGGCTCGATCTAATGGCCTATGCAGCAAAACAGGAGAAAGAGGGAAAAAAAGATCTTGCACAATTTATAGCGAATAGAGGGATCAGAGTAGTAAATGAAGCATTATCTATATCTTCACAACTGCAAGATGCTGAAAAGAAACAAGAACGCTTGAATAAAAGTCGCATAGAACTACTAGTAGAGGAAGGTGAAAAACACTGTATAGAAGGATGTGAAAAGAAATGGCTAGCGGCCGCACTACAGATACTTCACCGAAATGAAATAAATGTGCATGTCTATGCTAGCGCAATTTACTCAGCACTTCACTATGGACGTGCAAAATATCGAAACATATATATATATGGACCGGCAAACTCAGGTAAAACATTCATGATTTCACCTCTGAAAGCTATTTACCATGCTTTTGTGAACCCGGCAACTGGTGGTTTTGCGTGGGTGGGTGCAGAGGAGTCAGAAGTAATAATCCTCAATGACTTTAGATGGTCGCCTTCTATAATCGCATGGTCCGATTTCTTGCAAATGCTTGAAGGGGATACTATGCACTTAGCCGCACCTAAAAGTTTTGTACAACAAGACATTCTCTTCGACAAGGACTCACCCTTTTTCGCGACTGCAGATGCCCCACTCGTTATGATAAAGGGAGGATCAATAGATCGAATTAATACTGATATGATGAGAGTACGCTGGCATTATTTCGAATTTTGGAGACAAATACCAGAGGTTGAGCAATGTGCAATGAAACCATGCGCACGTTGTTTCTCAGAACTTATTTTAACTAATAAATAAATGAACAAAGAATATGTATGTATGCTAATAAATTTTTGTACATACATTTTTGCTAATAAATTTGTGTACATACATTTTTGTCTGTCTGTCTGTCTGTCTGTCTGTCTGTCTATATATTTATATCTATAATTATATATATATATAATATATGTGTAATAAATATAAATATCTTTATATCTATACTACATAGATATATATATATCTATACTTATACTATAGATATAAATATATTTATTATCTCTATACAGAGATAATACATTAAAGAAAACATTGTTTGTATAGACATGACGTCTGTAATGTGTCATTCAACACCATGTGCGCTTGTATATAGTTGTCCGTGAAATAGCAACGGTTCTCCACTGTTAAATAATAGATTACTCCCCAAATTAAACAAATATCCCTCCAATTTTTTCAACAATAGGGTTTGTATATATTCTTTAATTGTCTGACGTTTAGTTTATATTTCAAATTGTAGTATTTAACTCAAAACCAACGGTACTCCACGTTGAATCACTTATAAAAAGATGAAGACATGTTCAAAACAATTAATACAAGTTTTGTGTGGAGTACCGTTGATAAAATGGGCATGTTAGGCTTTTTGAATATAATTTCTGTAGGAAATAGTTAGAATAAACATCAATAAAACATTGATCAAGGTCTAAGCTCTTTTTATTGTTGCACTTAGTGAATCATTACGATTTTACAATGGAGTACCGTGTTCTGCACAGAAGACACTGCACACTATATAAATACTGATTACGTGACAACAATGTGATTGTGAAAATATCAATTTCATAAGACAGTGAAGAGAGTGAAAATGGTCTTTAAAGGCAAAATGGATGTACTAATACAAGGTAGTAAATCTAATATTTAGTTCTTAATCCCTTGGATTTAATAATATCTTCAAGTCTTTTGGGAATGCTTTGAATAGTTTTGTCTATGACAGTTGTATCAAACGAATATAAAGTATCAATAACACGTTCTTTAAAAGTTTCAAAATTCTCTTTAAGAATATTTTGCTCTATAGCATCATTATTTATTTTTCTTTTAACTAAATTAAAAATATTTTCAATCGGATTTAGGTCTGGAGACCTTGCAGGAATACACACCATTGTAGCCTTTGATTTTTTTAGTGCATTTTTAGCTAATGAGCTATTTTGACTAGGATCGTTGTCCATAACAAATTTTCTGGCTTTGGTTTTTGAAAACTTTTTGAAAATGTTTTCAACATTTCTAGTAATAAAGTCAGCGAAATACTCGCCATCCATTTTGTGGTATTGTTCAATAAAAATAGCACCTTGTCTATAACTAATAAGAACCAAAAGGTGGAGCCTTCTTCCTCCTGCTAGACTCTTCGAACCCTTAGATGTTATTTGTAATCCCTCATTTCTTTTTCTCCAAACCCTCCCTTTAGGACTCATTGCATTTGCTTTCGGATTGTACTTATGAATAAAAGAAACTCCGTCAAGATAAAATACCATGTCCTCCGTCCAATAGTTTGGTGTAGTTTTCAATGTTTTAACATTGTCTTTTGCAAATTTAAGTCTTTTCTTTCTGTCAGATTCACTGATTAGTCCCTTTCTTCTTGTCTGTAAACTCTTGTACCCTAATCTTTGTATTTCTCTGAGGTAAGTCCGGTAGCTTGTTTTCCGCTGCGAAAGCCCGCAATACTCTATTAAAGATTTCACTGTAAAATTTACGTCCTCTTTCCTGATCCTTTTGATTCCCCTGGATAGAATTCTTCTTTCTCTGTCAGTTAAGTTAGTCTTTCTTCCCAACTTACTTTTCTTGTCGGGTTGTTTTGAATTCCGCTTCATTTTGTTTAAACCAATTCTTCTTACACTGCTTTTTGATATAGAACACATCTCTGCTATTTCCGAAAGAGAGTATGTGTTTTTTCTAAACAGAACATACGCTCTGGCACATTTATAGGCATTAATCTTGCCTTTGAAGACCATTTTCACCCTCTCCAAACGTTGATATCTTCACAATGACGTGTATTGTTGCGTACGCCTTAAGCGCGTGCATTTTTGGGCGTTACTATGGTTATCCAATTTTGCGCGAGCTATAGTATAAATATATCAACTACGAAGCATATATGTGTTAAGGACTGCTTATTACCTTAGAACATTTATTTTGAACACGGGTGTTATCGAATATAGAGCATATAAGTGTCTTGTCATGTAAATTTTACATTCATTTAAAGCACTTTAAACAAAAGTGACGTCACATGATAGTATTAACTTCTTTCTGGAAAAAAATTTGCTACTGTTCAAATCGGTACACTATGTACTTTGTGTCCTGAAAATTTCATATCATTTCCACAACAATGTCAATGGCGTTTTAAGTCATATGTGTCTCAGACATGTCTGAGGGACATATTGTGGAATTTCATTAAAAATAAACGAGTAAGAGGTCAGAAGCGTTCCTAATTACAAGCTATGCCTCGAAAGGAAAAGATTGATATGTAATATGTGTATATCCGACCCCTAACGACATGAAAACTAGTGGAAATGTCATTTTGCCGTAGCAACCCTTATATTTAAGTGCGAAATTATGCCAACGTAACAAGGGGATACACCAAAAAAATATTTTAAAAGGTCTCTAACTTAATAGAATGAAGTAATTATCAGAAAAGATATCATCACCTTCACAGTTAATCCAATAATAACCACGTTCTCTTTAAACAATGATTTTCTTATCAACTACATCTTATGTAAATACCTACGAATGTGAAGTTACTTTTGACGTATATGCTATAATTGACGCGCCTCAAAATTGCTACATTTTGTACGTAATAGCGCAAACGTCACATATTGCAAAAGATGCACGTCACTGGTTTGGTACATTATAAAAGTTGTGCATTTGTAAAATAAATCTCATACTTCAAAGCGTTATACATAAAGAACATTATACAACAACTGAGCAGAAAACGTCTATTTGAAGTTCACATTGTGATCATGGCAGAGTCAATGCCGAATCGTTCGCAACGTTTGGTCTATTTAGTTACATACAGTCGAGCAGATCCCGAAAAAGTCCATTCTCGTGAATCGTTTGCAAATATTGTTCGTAATGCATGGGGTACATCAACGACATCGCGTATTGTACAGTTTATAGTCGCTAAAGAAGAGCATAATCACAACGATACAAACAACGACCTGTCCGACAAAGTATATCACTACCATATGGCTCTAAAGCTCAACAAAAGAAGTAGATGGCTTCTAGTTCGTGATACATTAGATGCAAGGTTTGGAATTCAAGTCAATTTCAGCAACAATCACAGTAACTATTATAGTGCTTATCGCTACTGCACAAAAGAAGATACAACACCGTTTTTATCGCCCGACCATCCAAGCTTAGAGGACGAACCGAGAACTACTGCAGCCTCTGCAGCTACAACATCTCGTCGAGCTGATGGCCAAGACAGTGGCCCCAAGAAGAAGCAAAAGAAGAAAAGAAAACGAATGCTAAGCGTCTACGAAGTAACCACTATTATTCGAAACAATAATATCAAGACTCGGCTCGATCTAATGGCCTATGCAGCAAAACAGGAGAAAGAGGGAAAAAAAGATCTTGCACAATTTATAGCGAATAGAGGGATCAGAGTAGTAAATGAAGCATTATCTATATCTTCACAACTGCAAGATGCTGAAAAGAAACAAGAACGCTTGAATAAAAGTCGCATAGAACTACTAGTAGAGGAAGGTGAAAAACACTGTATAGAAGGATGTGAAAAGAAATGGCTAGCGGCCGCACTACAGATACTTCACCGAAATGAAATAAATGTGCATGTCTATGCTAGCGCAATTTACTCAGCACTTCACTATGGACGTGCAAAATATCGAAACATATATATATATGGACCGGCAAACTCAGGTAAAACATTCATGATTTCACCTCTGAAAGCTATTTACCATGCTTTTGTGAACCCGGCAACTGGTGGTTTTGCGTGGGTGGGTGCAGAGGAGTCAGAAGTAATAATCCTCAATGACTTTAGATGGTCGCCTTCTATAATCGCATGGTCCGATTTCTTGCAAATGCTTGAAGGGGATACTATGCACTTAGCCGCACCTAAAAGTTTTGTACAACAAGACATTCTCTTCGACAAGGACTCACCCTTTTTCGCGACTGCAGATGCCCCACTCGTTATGATAAAGGGAGGATCAATAGATCGAATTAATACTGATATGATGAGAGTACGCTGGCATTATTTCGAATTTTGGAGACAAATACCAGAGGTTGAGCAATGTGCAATGAAACCATGCGCACGTTGTTTCTCAGAACTTATTTTAACTAATAAATAAATGAACAAAGAATATGTATGTATGCTAATAAATTTTTGTACATACATTTTTGCTAATAAATTTGTGTACATACATTTTTGTCTGTCTGTCTGTCTGTCTGTCTGTCTGTCTATATATTTATATCTATAATTATATATATATATAATATATGTGTAATAAATATAAATATCTTTATATCTATACTACATAGATATATATATATCTATACTTATACTATAGATATAAATATATTTATTATCTCTATACAGAGATAATACATTAAAGAAAACATTGTTTGTATAGACATGACGTCTGTAATGTGTCATTCAACACCATGTGCGCTTGTATATAGTTGTCCGTGAAATAGCAACGGTTCTCCACTGTTAAATAATAGATTACTCCCCAAATTAAACAAATATCCCTCCAATTTTTTCAACAATAGGGTTTGTATATATTCTTTAATTGTCTGACGTTTAGTTTATATTTCAAATTGTAGTATTTAACTCAAAACCAACGGTACTCCACGTTGAATCACTTATAAAAAGATGAAGACATGTTCAAAACAATTAATACAAGTTTTGTGTGGAGTACCGTTGATAAAATGGGCATGTTAGGCTTTTTGAATATAATTTCTGTAGGAAATAGTTAGAATAAACATCAATAAAACATTGATCAAGGTCTAAGCTCTTTTTATTGTTGCACTTAGTGAATCATTACGATTTTACAATGGAGTACCGTGTTCTGCACAGAAGACACTGCACACTATATAAATACTGATTACGTGACAACAATGTGATTGTGAAAATATCAATTTCATAAGACAGTGAAGAGAGTGAAAATGGTCTTTAAAGGCAAAATGGATGTACTAATACAAGGTAGTAAATCTAATATTTAGTTCTTAATCCCTTGGATTTAATAATATCTTCAAGTCTTTTGGGAATGCTTTGAATAGTTTTGTCTATGACAGTTGTATCAAACGAATATAAAGTATCAATAACACGTTCTTTAAAAGTTTCAAAATTCTCTTTAAGAATATTTTGCTCTATAGCATCATTATTTATTTTTCTTTTAACTAAATTAAAAATATTTTCAATCGGATTTAGGTCTGGAGACCTTGCAGGAATACACACCATTGTAGCCTTTGATTTTTTTAGTGCATTTTTAGCTAATGAGCTATTTTGACTAGGATCGTTGTCCATAACAAATTTTCTGGCTTTGGTTTTTGAAAACTTTTTGAAAATGTTTTCAACATTTCTAGTAATAAAGTCAGCGAAATACTCGCCATCCATTTTGTGGTATTGTTCAATAAAAATAGCACCTTGTCTATAACTAATAAGAACCAAAAGGTGGAGCCTTCTTCCTCCTGCTAGACTCTTCGAACCCTTAGATGTTATTTGTAATCCCTCATTTCTTTTTCTCCAAACCCTCCCTTTAGGACTCATTGCATTTGCTTTCGGATTGTACTTATGAATAAAAGAAACTCCGTCAAGATAAAATACCATGTCCTCCGTCCAATAGTTTGGTGTAGTTTTCAATGTTTTAACATTGTCTTTTGCAAATTTAAGTCTTTTCTTTCTGTCAGATTCACTGATTAGTCCCTTTCTTCTTGTCTGTAAACTCTTGTACCCTAATCTTTGTATTTCTCTGAGGTAAGTCCGGTAGCTTGTTTTCCGCTGCGAAAGCCCGCAATACTCTATTAAAGATTTCACTGTAAAATTTACGTCCTCTTTCCTGATCCTTTTGATTCCCCTGGATAGAATTCTTCTTTCTCTGTCAGTTAAGTTAGTCTTTCTTCCCAACTTACTTTTCTTGTCGGGTTGTTTTGAATTCCGCTTCATTTTGTTTAAACCAATTCTTCTTACACTGCTTTTTGATATAGAACACATCTCTGCTATTTCCGAAAGAGAGTATGTGTTTTTTCTAAACAGAACATACGCTCTGGCACATTTATAGGCATTAATCTTGCCTTTGAAGACCATTTTCACCCTCTCCAAACGTTGATATCTTCACAATGACGTGTATTGTTGCGTACGCCTTAAGCGCGTGCATTTTTGGGCGTTACTATGGTTATCCAATTTTGCGCGAGCTATAGTATAAATATATCAACTACGAAGCATATATGTGTTAAGGACTGCTTATTACCTTAGAACATTTATTTTGAACACGGGTGTTATCGAATATAGAGCATATAAGTGTCTTGTCATGTAAATTTTACATTCATTTAAAGCACTTTAAACAAAAGTGACGTCACATGATAGTATTAACTTCTTTCTGGAAAAAAATTTGCTACTGTTCAAATCGGTACACTATGTACTTTGTGTCCTGAAAATTTCATATCATTTCCACAACAATGTCAATGGCGTTTTAAGTCATATGTGTCTCAGACAATCATTGACAAAACTGTTGGCACGATTGTTGATTTTGTTATGTTCCTATATCTGTAATACCCCCCCTCCCCCTGTCAATGTTGCTGGAGGGGTATATGAACCTTGTCAATCGCGGGAAACATTTCCAACTCTTGTACTCTTTCATGAAAAACAGCAACATTGTATTGGGGGAGGGGGGTAGACAAACTTATCCTCATAAATGAAAAAAATGATAGACCCACAAAAAAGTGTCCGAAATGTGATCGTGCCAACACATTTTGGCAATGATTGTAGTTATACCAGAAGTAGGATCAGCTTTCGAAGCTGGGGTATTTTGTAAAAATGACTTGGCTTGTTCAAGAGCACTGGAGATCTAATAGAATTTAAAAATCAAAATTTACTTTCAAGGAATCACAACAGTGACTGGTAAATAACTTACGTCCTCGTCTTCGCTGTTTAGTGGAGAAGAGGTCAGAGCTGTATTGACCCGTTTAGTTTTGCCTTTTATGATTTTCTGAAACAGACCAGTAAAAAATGTAACCGCAATTTAATCACTTGCATATACCTATTTACATTTATTTATTCATTTTGTAACTTTTTGTCGTTCAGTAATTTCCAGTAATAATATTATGCTGTCAACATATCTCCGTTAACGTTTTTCCTCATACAAAGTTGAAAAAAGTTGGTTGGTCACTCCCTATAGTAAACATTCTAATTTCATATTTTTAAACTATTTGTTCTCCTCAAAAAAGGTATTTTGCTATCCAGTACAGTCCATGCTCATAATGAATAGTGCAGTGAATGCAATTTGCAATCCATTATAAGGATAATATCATAAAGTTGGAATGTGATTGTCATACCTTTTTGCTCAGATCCTCCGGTAGCTGTTTTTCAGGAGGTTGCTGAAAGCGGCCAAGTTTATTTCGTTTGCTTGCAGCTGGTTTTGTTTTTTTGGTCCATTTTTCTTTTACAAGACTCTGACCCTCTGGCAAGTCACCCTAATAAAAGATTAAGCATGCACACACATAAAGAAAGAGCCGATCAACAAAAGACCCATGTACAGTACTTTACTATCTAATTAGTGAACTTACGTCATCCTTGCCGCTGATTGTCGGAGAGGAGTTCAAAGCTCTTTTGACGCGATTTTTTTGGCCTTTCGTCATTTTCTGAAACAAACCAATAAAAAACGTCTCCTCCTGTCACCTACTTGAACATTGTACAAATTCAAATACTGTTATCTTAAATGTATGCTTTATTGTCCTCTCCCAAAACAAAACACAACTAATTAACTTATATGGCTGACGGGACGGGTGGAAAGATAATGATTATGGATGTTATTATAATGCAAAAAGGCCCATATGTGTTACCTCTTTGGAAGGGTTTATCTTTGATATATACGTTTCTGTAAAACGTCTTTGGCGGCCCTTCATATCGCGGTAATGCCTGATTGCAAAAACATCTGGTCTAAAATTCTTCTTTCCTAGAAAGTCATCTACTTTAACTAACTTAAACCAGTTTTCAATGGTAGCATTGGTCGACCTTGTATTGCTTTGGTGCCTCGCCTGTGAACGAAAAAAGTGAACTGCATGTAGAAACTTGTATGTATGGAGCTTGCTCATATAAAACCACTCAAAACAAGAATAACTTACAAAGCATTCGTGTTCGTCTAACTCTTGTTGCGTTTGTACTTCAACATGTCCTGTGTGTTCTGTAAAGCCAAAAACATTGTTGACTGTTAATAGTTGTTGTAAGCCACTTGGAAAATAATGTAAATGATTTATGCTACCTCATCACCATGTACACTATATGTTAGTAGCATACATCCCCTGCATTAATGAGTGCTTTAAATAGAAAGAATTTGGCATTGGAAAATGAAATTACTCACTCAATTGATAAATTTGATACATATTTGATAAAATTGGTTAATTCGATATTGCATGCAACTACCCCTAACCTTTCATTATGCCTGACCATAAAGGAAGATTTGGAAGGCGGTACTGTTGGATGTAATCCATGGCAGCTGGCATAAAAAAACGGTTCTCCTTTGTCTCTTTGCTGTCTTCACACGCCTTATCTACTATTATCTCCCTTGACAATAACAAGTTGTCGAAGTGTATCTTAAAGGGACTTCCAGGAGTTTGATTTAAGAATTCTTGCTCTTTGTTAAAGAGCAAATTATCGTCGTCGTCTTCTTCTAGATTGTTTTCTTGTGCAACCCCGTGCTCACCCTCACATTGTTCCAAACAAGTCCCAAAGTCCTTGCAACCGATTTTCGGCATGGCATCTTTTAGCCACTGATACGAATCGGAAGCAATTGCACTGACGGTGGGACTTTTGGTTACCGTGTAAAGATGAAGCACCACTGCCTCGGCCTCTTTGAGAGACGTGCAGTTCAACAGAAGGGCAAAAGAGTGCAAAAGAAACGGTATTTGCTCACCAGAACATCTGAAAGGGAAAACAAAAACACGCCATAAGTTATTGTTTATACCCAATTGTTTGCTAAACATCAACATACTCACGTTTTTTTGCATTTGATGGCCATTTCATGCATGACATGGCTCGTACATGCATGCGGAGACATTTTTCCCATGTCACGCGGCGACATCTTGTTGAGAACAATGCGCCATGACCGCTTAAGGAAATCAACAAAGGTTTCCCCATTGATTTCTTTGAGCGAGGCGAGGATAAATGGAAAACTAAGGTCGCTTTCTATGGCCATTGGTATTGCGACCTTAGAAGATCCAAAAATCGATGCCTCAGCGTATCGGAACTGAGTTAAAAAGTTGGACAGACTTGGCGTGGAATGGCTATTTGTTATCATTTCAGCTACGGCAAGAGGGGCTTCACCTTTTACTGGATGAGGTAGAACAATAGCATAATAGTAAATTGGGCTGTCCGTTACAACTTTTCTAACCAGGGATCCTGTTGCATCCCAGTGTACTGTGGATCTAGAGCACAGGTCATGCCATAACCGGATGCCAGCTTCAGTCCACAACATAACAGTGAAGGGTTCAACTGCTATGTAGTGAACGTATCCCCATATTTTTCTTTTTCCGGCATGTTCTTCACCAACCACTTGAGCTTGAGCCATGTCTTCTTTTTGCAATTTCTCCTTTACCCGAAGGAGACTTGGAGTAATGGCATCACCAAGCTCTTCCTTTTTCTTTTCTTCGGAAGATATTTTCCGAAGAACACTTGGTGATCCTACCCCATCCCTGTTACCTGAGACAAACTCGTCAGGTACCATGGCAGCAAGGTGTTGATGGTACAGCTTTGTGGGAGTGGTCGATTTCAGCTTTTGGCCCATTTGCATCCTCAACTCGCCAGAGACAAATCTGGAGCATGGATTCACGGAGGGATGTTTTAATATGCCACTATACGTGACGCTGAACTTCCTGTCCTTTTCGTTTCCAGAAGTTATTAACAGCTTCACTTTTATGGTACATTCCCGCTGTTTACATTTTGCTAAACCTCGGAAAAAAGGTGTTGATTTTTTTCTTGAGGCAGCTTGCCTGATTCTGTTGTTCTTAAAAGCAAAAGAGCAATATGGGTTTGATTGCTTTAAGTGTTTAGCAAACAGATGAGACCAAGCTCCACAAAATGCTCGCGCCCCGGATGGTGTTTCCCTAGGTTCAATAGATCTCCATTCCTTTTCTGTAATTACAAACTCCGAGTCGGGAGGTAGAGATTTTTCAAAGAAACCATTCTGGGGTACATTTGCCGATCCAAGGGCGGACAAGGTGTCGTTGTTTATGGTTTTCTATTGAGAAACATTATTTAATAACGTAAGTGCAGCAATTATTATTACAGCAATAATATTGAATAATATTGAGGTGTGACTAATCCACAACTATTCTGATGCTTTGAACTCACCTTATGTAGTAACCTACAGGTGGGAGAAGAACTTGCACTTCTGGGTGAACTTTGTTTCTGTTGATAAAAAAATGAGAAATAAAAAAATGAGAAATACACAAGAAATTGAAGAATGACACAACTCACCTTGCGCAATGGACTACGAGAGGGTGACGAACTACCACTTCTGGGTGAACTTTGTTTCTGTTGATAAAAAAAATGAGAAATAAAAAAATGAGAAATACACAAGAAATTGAAGAATGACACAACTCACCTTGCGTAATGGACTACGAGAGGGAGACGAACTACCACTTCTGGGTGAACTTTGTTTCTGTTGACAAAAAAATGAGAAATAAAAAAATGAGAAATACACAAGAAATTGAAGAATGATACAACTCACCTTGCGTAATGGACTACGAGAGGGAGACGAACTACCACTTCTGGGTGAACTTTGTTTCTGTTGACAAAAAAAATGAGAAATAAAAAAATGAGAAATACACAAGAAATTGAAGAATGACACAACTCACCTTGCGCAATGGACTACGAGAGGGTGACGAACTACCACTTCTGGGTGAACTTTGTTTCTGTTGATAAAAAAATGAGAAATAAAAAAATGAGAAATACACAAGAAATTGAAGAATGACACAACTCACCTTGCGTAATGGACTACGAGAGGGAGACGAACTACCACTTCTGGGTGAACTTTGTTTCTGTTGACAAAAAAATGAGAAATAAAAAAATGAGAAATACACAAGAAATTGAAGAATGATACAACTCACCTTGCGCAATGGACTACGAGAGGGTGACGAACTACCACTTCTGGGTGAACTTTGTTTCTGTTGATAAAAAAATGAGAAATAAAAAAATGAGAAATACACAAGAAATTGAAGAATGATACAACTCACCTTGCGTAATGGACTACGAGAGGGTGACGAACTACCACTTCTGGGTGAACTTTGTTTCTGTTGACAAAAAAAATGAGAAATAAAAAAATGAGAAATACACAAGAAATTGAAGAATGATACAACTCACCTTGCGTAATGGACTACGAGAGGGTGACGAACTACCACTTCTGGGTGAACTTTGTTTCTGTTGACAAAAAAATGAGAAATAAAAAAATGAGAAATACACAAGAAATTGAAGAATGTTACAACTCACCTTGGGTAATAGACTACGGGAGGGAGATGAACTACCACTTCTGGGTGAACTTTGTTTCTGTTGATAAAAAAGGGAATTAACAAAATGAGAAAATGCACGGAATGTGTTTACATTTAAAAAAAAAATAAAAGTTTGTAGGGAGAGCATGAAATGATCACTATCATACCCTCTTTACTGGAACCATAATTACAGATGGACGGTTTCCTCCGATGTCTTGGGCGGGCTCAAAATAATTTGTTTTGTTGATTGTAGTAGGATCTTCGTTGTCGGTATCGGGTTCGGAAAAATCGTCTGTATCTAAAGATATTGATTCGAAAAAGATGTCTGGAGAAGATGGTTCCGAAGATAGCGATTGTGGATGAGAAGAAGGTGCTAACAGTGGCCGAGACCATCCTCCTGCAAATCTGTACAATGGTAATGTTAATGGAAATGGAAGAGAAGTGTTCCTCGATTTCCACCGCTCCTTCCCAATAGCAGCGACTGCAGCATTCCTGGCTTGCCATCGCAATGTTTGTGGACCTGAAAAAAGTGTTATTTCATAGTTGTCAATTAAATAAAAGGGAATGAAAAAATCAAATAACGTGCCTTTTGAGTAACGCACATAACGGCATAGGCATTTAGCTGAGACCGCTCCCATTTTGACAATCAAGTAGCTTAATGACAAACAACGTTGGAAATACCAGCAAGTTTAATTTAATATGTAACTTAAACTTTAAACAATTACACGATATCGATTGATAATGATGCTACATCTAATTAACTTAATCAATAAAAAAAACTCTCAATTAACTCATAACTCGTGACTCGAATTGTCACCGAGTTACGTGTAGTCACAGAGAAATGGGCGTGTCCGAAAACTAACTCGATAAATATCATATCTCATTTACACATTGACAAGAAATAGATAAACTGGAATGAAATGTTATATCCGCATACCCTACCCCTCCCTCCAATAAAGCCCCATTAATTACTACCATTACAACGATTTTAAATCACAAACAAACCAAAAAAATAACTTACCTTTCCATACCCTATACCAGCCAACACTGGATTGGTAAGAAGGGTGAAAAACGGGAGATAACTGAATTGTATTAGCATTTCTTTTAATTGCCGTTTCTTGCAGTAAGTTGACCAAAGGATTTGTTTGTCCAAAGACAGCTTCCAGCGTTTCTCTAACTCCTATCTCGCAATGAATAGTTATCACTGTGCATGGCGAAATTTCGCAAGACGACAGTGAATCGCTAGATATTTCGGAAGGATCAGTAGATGATATTTTCACATAATGACTAGAGATGAATCGGCTAGCCAAACCTTCGTTCATATGAAAGAATGTATCTTCGCGACCGTCGTCCATTGTATCAACAACATCGATTATCTCAACACTGGATATCCTCTGGGTGAAGCCGATCACTGGACCAAGTAACTTCTGGGTGGCATGTTATCAACGTTAGTAAAAAGGAAATCCTTTTCTCCGATTGGAGGAGTTTTTATCATTTAGCATTAGCATCTTGTTATCCATGTCGTCGCTCATTGTTTACGTTATTTTAAACGTTTTTTATCTGAACCAGATATATCATGCTTGTAATGTAAAGTTTGAAATAAAACATAAATGATTGTATATAGTGCTCGTTGAGATAAATAACTAAAGCTTCAAGAAATAAACCATTAGCATGAGCATTAACGAAACGAAATAAGATGAAGACAGTGGAAACTCGTTTATCCGGCAACTGAAGGGTCAGCCCAAAGTGGCCGTATTAAAGGGGTGGCCGTATTAAGTGGTTGACATATTGTCCGTTAAAATAGCTTACAGAGAGAGATTATTTAAAGTTATTCACACAGAAAGGCATAAATTACGGGTTGCGGTGAATCTATAAGGCTGGAGTTTTGAATCTATAAGGCTGAGATATTGTTAAAAATAGTTTAACATAGTACGGCCGGGGGAATCGCAGGCTTAAAAACCTTAAAAGAGAGACATCGGTGCTTTAAATCAATGTTATTTATACAAAAACGCATAAAAGGCGGTTTTCAAATGTCAGGCTGGAGTTTGAATCTAAGGATGTAATTTTTTTTATCTAAGACTGTTATTTTTGAATCTAAGGCCGTAGATATTTGAATCTAAGGCCGTAGATATTTGAATCTAAGGCTGGAGTTTTGAATCTTAAAGGCCGTAGAGTTTTGAATCTAAGGCCGTAGATATTTGAATCTAAGGCTGGAGTTTTGAATCTAAGGCTGGAGTTTTGAATCTAAGGCCGTAGATATTTGAATCTAAGGCTGGAGTTTTGAATCTAAGGCCGTAGATATTTGAATCTAAGGCTGTAGATATTTGAATCTAAGGCCGTATATATTTGAATCTAAGGCTGTAGAATTTGAATTTAAGGCTGTTTTTAATCTATTAGGCTGTTGTTAATATTGAATCTATTTAAAAGCTGGAGTTTCGAATATCAGGCTAGAGATTTGAATCAATAAGGCTGTAATTTTTAATCTAAGACTGTTATTTTTGAATCTAAGGATGTAATTTTTTTTATCTAAGACTGTTATTTTTGAATCTAAGGCCGTAGATATTTGAATCTAAGGCCGTAGATATTTGAATCTAAGGCCGTAGATATTTGAATCTAAGGCTGTAGATATTTGAATCTAAGGCTGTAGATATTTGAATCTAAGGCTGGAGTTTTGAATCTAAGGCTGGAGTTTTGAATCTAAGGCCGTAGAGTTTTGAATCTAAGGCTGGAGTTTTGAATCTAAGGCTGGAGTTTTGAATCTAAGGCTGGAGTTTTGAATCTAAGGCTGGAGTTTTGAATCTAAGGCTGGAGTTTTGAATCTAAGGCCGTAGAGTTTTGAATCTAAGGCTGTAGAGTTTTGAATCTAAGGCTGGAGTTTTGAATCTAAGGCCGTAGATATTTGAATCTAAGGCCGTAGATATTTGAATCTAAGGCTGTTGTTATTATTGAATCTAAGGCTTCAGTTTCGAATGTCAGGCTTGAGATTTGAATCTAAGGCAGTAATTTTTGAATCTAAGGCTGGAGTTTCGAATGTCAGGCTAGAGATTTGAATCTAAGGCTGTAGCTTTAAATCTCAGGCTGGAGCGTAAAACATAACTTTGTGTATAATAAGTTTTATATATCGTCTCTAAATTGATTTAATAAATTGAATCCAAGTAATAACTACATATCTGATTTGCAATTACTTTACATTTATCAGTTGTGTTGTTGTAATAAAGCTTTTACAAACTGACCTTGTTGACCTCCCCCCGGAAATGAATGTGAATCTGAGGCAATGTGAATCTCAGGCTCCGAATCTCAGTCCAGCTTCACTTTGGGTAAAAAGTTGTCCTAGACATCGTTAACACAGAAATGTCCTTGGCACTTGTGAATTCCAAGCTCATATCAGTGACTTGAACAAGTAGAAAACCGTTTCTTTTCCTTCAAAAAAAAAACTGACATGCAACTTTGCATTCCAGCTTTTAATTGTCAGGATTCTCTATGTCTACTTTGGCGTAGAACTAACGGAGGAGGCATTTCGATGCTGTAGACATTCAAAATGGAGGAATGTGCTTACTGTTTTGAAGAAGTTTGTTTACTGTTTTATTCGCCGTCAAAGTGTTTTTGTGGAGAGCAGATGGCTTCTGTTTGTCTTTGTCCTCGCTTTTAAAAAGTTGCTGGAAATCATTCAAACATCTTCTTCGTGGCATAGCTCTTGATATTTTGCAAGTTTTTGTGTAGCCTACTGGTGGTTTGCTCGCTGGACGTCAGGATCGTTCGGACTATTAACATCCACAATTTGATGGAAAAGTAGCCACATTTTCGTCCAAATGGACACCAAATAATGGGAAATCAGTTTATATAGCAGTATTTCGACGTCAAGGATACTTCGGGATTATTCAAGTACTGTAAGTTATTGAATTCATCCATGTTTTTGGACATATTAACTTAAACTTAAACTGACCTTTTCTGCGTTTTATTTACTGTCATCTGATTGGTTAGTTTGTTAATCTCATTGGTGCGATTTAGATTCAAAATGGTGCGATTTAGGCTGAAATCAAGCTGTAAGGAACCAATTAGATTGCAGGATTCACTAGTGATTTCAAAATGGATATAATTAAATGTATTATCATATGACCGTATTTTACTGTACACGTGATTCTAAAAAAAATCAATGGCGTCAATAAAACAAGTACGCTTTTCCGAAAAGTGTAATAATTTCCCTTTCGGACTAGCCGTTCGGACTCGCAGTTCGGACTCGCCGTTCGGACCCGCCGCCGAGCTAGTGTAACAATGTCCAACGATAGCGAGTTTTACTATCCCCAAGATATAACAGACATTGAACTTATAGAGCAAGCGACATGTTTCGAGACTGAAAACCAACAAGATATGCTGAAATCAGATGAAGAAATTCAAGCGTTCATTATAGGACAACAACAATCTAATACAATTAATGAGAAGACAAAATACGACGTAAACATCTTCAAAAAATTCCTAATCAGTGAGGTCAAAGATGAAAGAGAAATCACATCAATCCCTTCAACCAACCTAAACAGGCTGCTTAGTAACTTTTACATGATTAAAAAAGAAAAGAATACACAGAAAACGAACCTGACACAATCTCCTCCATTGCTAGAAGTATCCAAAGGTATCTCGACGACAACAACGCAAAGATGAATATCCTTAAAGACGAGGAATACAAAACGTCCAGAGAAGTACTGATATTCAAAAGGAGAGGCCTGAGGATGCAGGGGAAAGGCAACAAGCCAAATGCCACTGTAGCTTTAACAGCAGAAGATGTCGAAAAGATATTTGAAGGAAAAGAGTTTGGCTTTCACAGTCCTGAAGCACTGTCACGCACGATGTGGTATCTCCTAACACTGCACTTTGGCCATAGAGCCCGACATGAGTCAAGGCAATTAATGTATGCCAGACAGACACCACCACAAATGAGTACTTGGAATGGAAAAAAGAAAGAGAGTCCAAAACACGTCATGGAGTTGAAAATGAACACCGAAGAGCCTTCTGTCCTAAAGCCTATGCGACTGGAGAGTTCGTCTCGAGACGCCCGGAGAGCTCAAAAACGCCAGAAAGTCCCCTTTTTTTCATCATCAATCAACGAAGAAGACCAGAAGGGAAGCTTTGGGTTTTTGAATAAACCAATGGGCCAAGATCCCATCGGCAAATTTATGTCCAGCGCCACAAAGAGTTTAAATCTCGAGCAAAGAGGGGAAATTACCAACCACTCGGTGCGAAAGACCTGCATCAAAACTCTCCTTGACTCGGGAATTACACACAACACCCTGGCCCAGTTGAGTGGACACAAAAGCCTGAAAAGCCTCGATAGTTACGCTGTAGCTTCACACTCTAAGCAGCGTGAGATGTCAAAAATCCCCAGCGGACACAACAACAACAACACCTGCAGTTCAACCTTCACGAAGCCATCTTCATCTCTCATCTTCATCTGCTTTCAGCTGCAAATTTCGACCAGAACACCAGGTCTTTATTCTCTGGAGCAAATATTGGCGTTCTCAATATCCAAAACCTCAGCATTCCGACTGGAAACTCTTCTACTTCTCCAGCAAACGAAAGCGTGTACCGTAAAAGACTCCACTGCATCATTGAGTCAGATGACGAAGATTGAACTGTTTTGAAATACTTTTATGCACTCATTTTTTCTTATTATAATACTTTACAAATTACATAGCCTCTTTGAAATGACTTTGGAAATTTTCAAAATTGAAATTGTATAAGTATTTACATTTCATGATGAGATATTTCCACCGTAAATCGTTGCCGGACAACTATTAAAAATAGTAGAAGGAAAACAAGAGTTCACCAACATGTGTTCCCGTGGGAGCAGGGAGCCATCTCATCAGAGTTTAAAAATATTTAGTGTGAGTTTGAGTGCCAACAGACGAAGACGATCCTCCCAAGAAAAAATATCATTATTATTATCTATTGACCTTATTTCAAGGTGGGGAGAGGTTATCCGTGATTCACTCTAAATTCAGCCTGTGATTCGTGAAAAGGAACAAATTCCAGCCAAGATCCGTGAAGTCATCTTCACCTGTGACACATGATTTTACTGATTTTCAATGTCGTGATCAGTTCGTGATTACAGATTCTGATCATCAGCGCTTCGTGAAAACGTGAAAGCTTGTCATAAAGGTTGTGTATAATGAGACGTTAGTGTTAGTATTCTTATTGTTTGTAAGATTTGCAAAAAGGCTCTTCTACGTAACTCTGTGATCCGTGAAAGTGTGAAAGTATGAGAAAACGGCCCGTGATTCGTGATGAGTACCCCCTCTTCCTCACCCTGTTATTTCATCCATTCGCCTTTTCCGATAGATCCTTTTCTTCTATTTCAATTCTTTTTTGTGTTATTTATTTATACTGTTCTCGTCTCTAGGAGTCTCAGGGGCAACCTATTGAATGGCTCAGTTTTGTATGAAATGCTGAAGGGGTTTACAAAAATCAAAGACATGTAAGTGGCTGCTTGGGTTTTTAGTATGCTTGTAATTAAGGTGTACGTCTCCTCAGCTTCTACAATTTTTAGCTCTGGATAAGCTTGGTTAACTGTATTAACTGTAATAACTGTATACTTCTTTTAACGTAGCTCTGTTTGCTCCTTTGCTTACTATTTGTTTTGAGTAATTTTTTTGAACGTATTTATGAATTTGATATCATAATCTATACCCATGCAAGGGACTTTTTATCATTTTAAAATGCAAATAAATAGGATTAAAAAGCCCATTCACACGGGACATTATTGCGGCGCCGGATTTGTCATTTCTCATAAGACTCCAAAAGTATAGATCAGTAGCATCAATAATATGACTTAAAACTAAGTTTCTTAAATTATCTGCAGTGCTCAGATCAAGAATCCTTGAAGGTCGGGGCATGACAAGTATCGGATCCCTACTGAAAAGACATTGCCTTATCAACTTAACAATAAATTAATAATAAATTATCCTCACTTCCACAGCGATGTTGGCGGTAACCCTATCACAGACAACCTCAAACCGGGCACATTTACAGGAATGAAAAAACTAGCTAAATTGTAAGTAATTAATAGAATAAGAGCGGCGTGGTGTCTGTTATTTACAATTGCTAGTCAAAGACGGGCTTACAGTGTTTTCGTTGATGATTGTATCTTTAAAGGCGTCTGAATGATTGTCAAATGAATGAACTACCCTTGGGATTGTTTAATGGCCTTCACAAACTAAATGAATTGTAAGTATTTCCTATTACAATATTTACAGTTACAGTCACAGTCACAGTCACAGTCACAGTCACAGTCACAGTCACAGTCACAGTCACAGTCACAGTCACAGTCACAGTCACAGTCACAGTCACAGTCACAGTCACAGTCACAGTCACAGTCACAGTCACAGTCACAGTCACAGTCACAGTCACAGTCACAGTCACAGTCACAGTCACAGTTACAGTTACAGTTACAGAGCTGATATATAGACAGTTGCTGAGCTGATATCAATAAAACGTTAACACCTCTGAATTACTCAAATATTTAAATATATATAATATATACATATACAAAAGACATCTGATAATATTTTCTTACAGATCTCTTGGGGGAAACAAGTTAACCACTTTCCCTGACCTGAAGTGCATAGGAGATAGTTTGCAAACCCTGTAGGTGTACATGAAATATTAAATTAATAATAACATCGACAACAACAATATCGATGTAATATATCGACGTGTTACAGCTGATTCAGTAATACCGTTGCAAAACATACTTTATAACACCTAATGTTTAGAAACAGACGCAAGGGACGAAAGGGAAGCAAAAACGCCCCTAAAAGATTCCTGGAGTTCTTTAAAACAGACAAGATTAAGTTTTACGCTTTTTTCAGCAACAACATTAACAGTATATGACGTCATGACCATGTTGAACATACAGCTGTTTTCATAAACGTTGTCGAAAGTGGATAATAGTGACAGTAAATGATGATGATAATATAATACTCATGCATAATGATAGAATATAATGTTGATATATGAGATATGATAGATAACAATGGTGATATGTTCTTACTAGGGATTTATCGTTTAATAGCATTGCGGACATAAGTAGGATCAAACAATCTGGTATTAAGCAAATAATGCGACTGTGAGTATACAAAATTAGTGGTAATTTTAAATTCCTCTTTCCTCTATCTCTTTGAAACACTTATTATTTACAAATTTAACAATAATTTTGTCATTTATAGAGATTTGGGCAATAATCAAATTACGACGATTCTTCCTGATCATTTCAAGGATATGGAATTTCTCTATTTTTTGTCCACATTTCTAGTGTTTATTTAGTACAGATGCTGTTTAGTCACTATTATTTAGCACCGCTGTATAATTTGACAAAGGCGCAATTGCACATGCAGGGGTAATCTCGATCGGGAGCAAATTTAAATATGTTTTAGCGGTAGCATCTTACCGTGCAGTGCTTTTCTTGGAATTTGTGAATATTTTTACTATACCGGCAAATCGAGGCTAAGCCTTTGCAGATGCGCCTTTTGTAAAACAGTACAGCGGTACAAGATAACGTGAAACTGGAGTATTGAATCTAATACCCCGTTCACACTACCGCTAAAACATGTTTTAAAGTAGTTTAACTAAACATGTTTAGAAAATTATTTACAAACATTGTTCACTCTTTGATGAAATAATACATATAAACTATCCGTCTTCATATTGTACTAAACAGATTAGAGATAAATAATTACATTGAAGCTTGCTAGTCTCTAAACAGGTTTTGGTGTGAATGGCGTATAAGCCTGATTATCAAATATAAACGAAACACCACGTACCTGGTTACAACTTTATACTTGACTTTGATATTAGTGACTACTGACTTGCAATGCCTATTTCAAAAGTCGTATTTCATATGTGCCAAATCTAATGCAAATGAATTCATACAATAATACATTCAATAAGTTTTGCTTAATTGTATTAAATTCGGCACATGTGAGATGCGACGTTTGAATACTTTTGCAATAAGATATTTACAGTAAAGAGTATTTTCTGACTTTTCTGTGCCGGTTCTTTTAGGAGTTTGTCAAACAACCGAATTAAGAAAATTCCCGCAGGCATTTTCAACCGATCCAGCAAGTTGAATCAATTGTAAGTAACAATTAATGGTTTAGCGTTATGCACCCTGTGTCTGTGTCTTCTCGATTTTTCAATTTTGAATACTTGTCTGTCTGTCTGTCTGTCTGACTATCTCTTTGCCTGTTTGTCTACCTCTCTGCTAATTTGTCTGTCTAACCTTTATGTATTTCTTTGTACGCTCACTATAGGATTTTGCAAAATAATGAAATAGAAACCATTGAAAAAGGAAGCTTTGATGGTATGAAAAATCTCCAAGAAGTGTAAGTTACATCAGTAAACTTTCAATACTTGTTTGTACATTGGCATATCATAATTCATAGTATTTCGTTTGTTTAATGTATGATATTTTTTTGTTTGCGTTTTAACATTCTTTTTAACCTGCCCTGAAGATTGGTCGATGACATGAAAGTTTGGGAATCATGATAAAAATATCATTCATTGAAGATACGAAATACTATGAAATATAATTATAATGATGTTGTTGATGATAATGATAATGATGTTGGTGTTGATGCTGATGATAATGGTGTTGTTGTTGTTGATGATGATGATGATGATGATGGTGTTGATGTTGTTGATGATGATGATGATGTTGTTGTTGTGATGATGATGATGATGATGATGATGATGACAATAATAATAATAATATCATAAGGGAGTTCAACGATGAATATTGTACCCGAGATAAGAACCATACAACTGGAAAGACAAATAAACGATTCCTTCAATTGCTGTCTCATCCATATTGTACATCACTCGATTCCTTGTAGGGCTCATTTTTGAGAGGAGTGGGGTGAAAAGATCTGATCGAATTAATTATCTCACTGTATGTTACTTTTTTACAGTTTCCTTTGTAATAACAGTCTGACCAGTCTTCCTGATGACATCTTCGACGGACTTCCACTTCGCAATCTGTAAGTATATTACGATTTATCTATAATGCAAATCGACCTCGTCTAAAGGACGGTGACCTAATGGTTACTGCACTACGTCGACACTTTTAAACTCTCACATTGCCTCCCTCCTCCCAGCTGTATAAGAGGGCAAATAATTGAGTTGAAAACCTGACATAAAGCTAGGAGTAACTTGCGATGGACTAGCTAGCATCCTATCCAGATCAGAGGGAGTACAAAAACTAGTCGCTCTGGGGACAGGAGTTATGTATAGTTATCAATAGCTGCCATATAAGCTTCTCTAAATACGATTCCGAAGGACATTTTTCTCAGATAATTTTTCTAACCAAAATATACCAAAATTGTAATTGTAAATATACACATTTTTTTCAAAATATTCGACAGTAATTTGCTATACATGATTATATCATGAAATGTTACAAACATAGATTGTGCTTTGTAACCATGATTAGGTTTCTTAATGGGAACAAGTTTGACAAGCTTATTGGACGGCCGTTCAGAGGGATGAAGAAAACAAAAACTACTTTGTAAGTACTTATCCTAACACCTTTTTAAACTTGCCATTACCATCGCTATTACCATTGTTACGGGAATATTTTGTTTGCACTACAATGAACCTTTGGGAAGGATTAGCATTCGGTAGTAGCGAACTCGCGTAGCGTGGGTCCGTAAAATTACCCTGCGAAACAGCACGGGACTTGAAGTACGAGGCACGGAGATGACAGTTGATATTCTTTAATCTTGACTTTACTAATGCTCTAGCTCACGCTAAGCGGTCTCTAGCACACAGCTAGCTGGTTTCCAGCCAACGGCTGGTTGGTCTCCAACACTGGGCTAGTTGGTCTCTAGCACTGGGCTAGTTGGTCTCTAGCACTGGGCTAGTTGGTCTCTATTTTACAATTACTTCGTACCCTTATTTATACTCTAATATACAAATTAGGTAATACCTAATAGCGGAGCTCCCCGTTTAATTTTTTCTTACAACATCAATATGTGTATGTAAATACCACTTATAAGATATTTTCTTGGGTATTACGTGCTGATATTTTAGAGCGGTTTTCGTATGAGTGGGAAACTGGCCGTAATATTCATTGCACAGTTACGGTACTGTTACTGTAGAATTTTCGAATGTTTTTAGAGTCGTTTTCGTATGAGTGGGAAACTGGCCGTAATATTTATTGCACAGTTACGGTACTGTTACTGTAGAATTTTCGAATGTTTTTAGAGTCGTTTTCGTATGAGTGGGAAACTTGAGTATGACGCGATACCGCTACGATACGACAGGAATTTCGAATGTTTTTATCACGACTACGATACAGATACGGTTACGATACGGCGCGGCAAGTTTCCCACTCATACGAAAACGACTCTATAGAACTTACGGTACGGTTACGGCTACGGTAAGGTACGGTCAGTTCTATGAGTTGCGTACGTATTTTGCCTCGCCTACAAGCAATGAGTAAAACGTCTGCCCGTAATTAGCCTGCGTAGCAGTCCCTCCGAGGGGGCTTGGGGCGAGAAGAGAATGAGGGCCTGCGGGAGAGCCTACGTAGCACCCAGTTCATGTAATGACGTAATATACGATATGTTCGGCGACCGAAACACAATCCCGAAGCCGTTCCTCGAAGGTATTCGTGAGGTGTCTACGAAGTGTCACTACAAAACAAACTTTATATCTCTGAAGATTATATATTGATTATATATTTGAAATGAATTCATTTCTGGTTCATGTAAAAGTACTCTTTAGCTTTTGCAGTAATAAAAAGATATCAGTACAGTTGTATTAGTATAATAGTAAGGATCATATGCTCTCAGGGTATGATACATATTCTGCTTTATAGCGGTTCAATGAAGTAATATTATATATCCTTTAATGATAACGGTTGAAGTAACAAAAATATATTGTATTAGTTTAGTTCTTTCTCTAGAAATTTTAAATAGAAGCACCTCTTTAACTTATGTTTGTTGTGTTTTGTTTTACCTTGAATCAGCATTTGATAAACCACGTTCTACTCCACATTCAACTGGAAGAACGGGCTATCATCACTATAGGACATGTACACTAAACTCAAAGCTGTTCCATCTTTTTCATTCTACTTTATAAGAGATTATAGCCTTCCCGGCACAGTGAGTTAGGCGAATTTAAAAATAACCGTAACTTGTTTAATTTTAACCCAAATCGCTTGAAATCTTCACAGACACTTAATTAAATAATAACTGAAAACGACACTAAAAGTTTTTATTGAATTGTTTTAATATTTAGTTGAAAAACATCGAAGGTTTCAAAAGTCGCCTTATATTTTGTTATATAAATATTGAGCTTGGGCTACCTTTGGATATGCCTAGTTGGATCATTGCTATTGTTATACCACTCAGCCAATCAGATCACTTGATATTATCAGGTCTCCCAGAGCCTACGACCTTTCGTTAGAAAGCTGAGTAGGGTCTGGGTACGAGAATGGAGGGCCTGCAGACAAGACCCGGTTTTTTGGTTATTATGCGGCCATCCAGTGGCCGCAGAATTTTCATTGGTCGATACCATGCATATCAATCATCAGTATGCAAAGTTCTCAATTGATTGGTTGCTACGTCGCAATAGGAGGTTAAAAATAGAACTTCTGTGGGAATATTCGTCTTCACAGACGTTATTGATAACAGAATGAAATCAAATTATATGTTTTAAAAGTTATTTCATGTTGAATTATAAATGCAATCTGTTCAATTATACATTTAATTGTATATATCATAGCTTGATCGATCCACTAGTAGGAATTTTTTTTTCATAGACATGAAAGATTAGAAGGATTTTAGAGAATATAGCGAGCCAGTTGAAGCAAGTTGAAGTAAAATCACAGTCGTTATTTACGGGTTAATGATTACACATTTCAAGTCAAGAATAATTACAGATCACCCGAAGAATTCTAGCTACGACAACAGTTCTTCATGATTAACTTTCCTTACACCGTATTTATTTGGTTAAAATTAGCGTTGGGAATCGACCGTTATTTTTGAACTTCCGGTCAATCGCTTTGTTTTCTCAAATTTACTTTGTCGATTTCCGGTCAATTTTGATTGGATTGTTTTTGACAGTGATATTTAACAGGACTGAATTTTAATTAGGGGGCGGATAATCAAAAAAACAGGTCTTGTCTGCAGGCCCTCATTCTCTTGACTGAGGGACTGCTACGCAGGCTAGCCCGTAATACCCGTGAAAATATTTAAAATGGGATTTATTATACAACTTACTGTTTATTGTAATTTCTATAGCATCTTTAATCGAAAAATATAACCTTTCGGAGATTCAGCGCGCGGAGAGAGAATCAAAACAAAGCCCTGGAAAAGCCAGTAAAATGTAAGATATTTCTCGCTCTCCCTTTGATTGACATAATGTCAAAAACCTCATTGGCTACCGATGTAGATGACGCCATCATGTAACGCAACGCACGAAAGGAAAGTTTGTCGAGGGGCGAAGATTTCTCATTGAAAAAAGGCCGATAAAAGCATGTTAATGGACAATTCATAAATGGAAATTGATTTAATGTAAGTAAAAAATTGTAATAAATTCCGTTGCCTTTTCTTAGGTTGGTTATCGTTTTCATTCTATGCACTTTTTCATCTTTTAAATTTTCTCAAATTTTCAACAGTCACTTCAGTCAATAGTTTTGTTCAAAAAGTGTTCAGAAATGTTTTTAATGGAAAATACTATTCCCAAACGATAGTGTGAATAGCCTTATTATTATCCCTTTTATTTTTAAGTCATTAAAATAAGCTTATTTTGCTTTTGATAACGCCTTGAAAAAGTCTGTGGCTGAACAGTCGTTTTTAATACGGCCGCTTTTTACCTTCTTCTATTTACAAAAGTTAGTTAGGATTCCGGATAGAAAAGGTTAAACCTTTTCATCGTATTAGATGTACTAAAAAGTAGTCATGGCAAATCTTCAAAACAAAACAAAAAGTTCTTTTTGAAATGGAATTAAAAGCCACAAGAATTTATTATAAGTTCTACCAACACAAGATCGATTTGAAAAGACAAGGATTTTAAAACAAGGTATTTTATTATGAAAAACTTTGTGTAAAACATCATTTTGTTCTGTAAAAAAAAACTTTAACGACTTTGAGGTAAAAACTACTAAAAAAAGCTCGACCAATTTTAAATTATGTTTGTATTTCGATTCATCTGATATTTTCCGTTGATGAGGTTTAAAAAGTACATAAATTAAATAAACAACTTTTTCAATCGAAAATCAATCGAACGGATTTTTCCTTTTTGAACCTTAATTATAGGTGTTTTTTTTCACGCTCGTTATATCAAACAGTTTTTCAGTATTAAAATAAGCTTATTGTCTCTCAAAAACTTGAAACAAATAATAAACTTGAACTTACTTTATCGGTGATTTTTTTGCTGAGGTTTTCTTCTCTTCAATGACATTGATCATATTTTGACGAATAAATGTATGTACTTGAATTTTGATTGATTAAACATTGTTCATAGGTCAACTGCCAAGCGTGAAAATCCTTCAATAAACTGTGCTGAGAGAAGCGAATTCAAGACAGTTTTCATAACAAACAAAGTCGATTCTTTATCAACTTTTTTTTTCTTCGTTTTTGTGTCCTTCATGAAGTTTATGTTCTTCTTCGGTCAAAACTCTTTTTATGTTCCTCGAAATTCATCTTTATCCGTTGATATTTAGTATTAATGAACACAGGCAGCCCAACTATTCTATCTGAGGATTTTTTTGTAATGACAATAAATTTATTTTTAACCGCGCGCCGAGCGCCGAGCGCCATATTGGAATAAATATCTTTTGTTAGGATCATTGAGCGCGCGGTTGGGGTTCCTGTGGTGTATTTGTTTGAATGCGCGCGGATGGGATTCCTGTGGCTTTTTGCAAGCAATTTTTCGGTCGCGCGGAATCGCACGTACGACAAAAAAATCGAAGACAGTAGTATCTTGATACAAGGTCTGAAACTTGATGGCGTGGATGGATAGATGTGCGCCGCAGCTTGCTAGGGCACGGAAATCTCACGGAAATTCAATGACGAGCGCCGAAAGTTCGCCGTGAAGCAATCGACTGACTCGCCGAAAAAAAAAATGTCGTTAAGACTTTTCTTTCAAAACAAAAAATGTTGTTTTTCTCATAGGGATTTACACAGAGTACACTTTTAAAACCAACAAGAACAAACAGATCAGTATGTGAAATTTATTTCCATGTTTATTTGAAATATAACTTTAGTTTATTTGACAATGTGAAGATATTTTCATTCAAAGTGTATTTATAGAATCCGTAAATGTTGTGTTTTAGCTAAAGTTTTTCGGCAATTTAGCTTATAAAATACAATTGTAAACGCTTCACACTTTCAAAACATATTTTCTACTCTTAGTGTTGGAACCGCTATAACTAAGTAAGTGTTCACAAAATAAAGTTGAGCTTTTTTCAAGCCTGGAAAACTTCGCAAAGCGGCCATCACATATTCACTGTTTAGCTCGGCTGTAAGTTGGTTTGTACAAGACAATATCAGTCGTTTTGACATAAAAACTTCAACTCCTATCATTACCTGCACATACCAGAACTACTAGAAAACCTTTCTCCAGGTTTTCGTAATAGTGAAGAGCATCTGTGACTTCAAAAGCATGTACAAGTGCTCACTTGAATCAGCTGTTTTGAGTGTTAAGCTAAACTCATTTTAGCTAGCTAGCAGCAAATGCAGTGCAAATCACGATCTTTTCGACTCTCCCTTCGCCAGCCCATGATTTCCGAAATAAAATACATTCTCCTGTATTGTAATTTTCAATTTAAAGTCATTTTAACAATCCATAAGTTAAATGCAAGAAAGTAATCGCCAACTTTTTCTGTGAATGTGGTATCTATTTCACAACACCGCCGCGCGATCGATATTTTCACGATTGCTCCACGATTGCAAAAATCCGACTGAAACCGGAAGTCCCTGCCCTAGCAACCTGCGGCGCACCTCGGTTCCATGCTGCCCTTTTTATCATTTAAATTTAACCCCTTTGCTGAGGTCGGAAATGATCATACTTTTTACTGTAGTTGAACAGCAAAGTAAAGTTTATATATTCGAAGAAAAATTAAAATTTTCTCCCATGGCTGATTTACTACGCGCGAAACTAAATTTGTCACGTGACCGAGTTTCATACCTTGTCAAAATACCTCCCTCTTCAACACCGCGCGACTTTGACGAAAAATTGCTTGCAAAAAGCCACAGGAATCCCATCCGCGCGCATTCAAACAAACGCTCAATGATCCTAACAAAAGATATTTATTCCAATATGGCGCTCGGCGCGCGGTTAAAAATAACTTTATTGTCATTACAAAAAAATCCTCAAATAGAATAGTTGGGCTGCCTGTGTTAATGAAAGCTCTGTTTCCCTCGGAAAAGTTTTCTCTCGAAACCCTTTTTCTTTGGCGTTCCTTTTCTCTGTTTTCCTCCGAAAAGTTCTCTTTCGAAACCCTTTTTCTTTGGCGTTCATTTTAATTTCTCTGTTTTTCTTCTGACAAGTTTCGTCTACAATCTCGTTTTCTTTCTCTTTCAAGCCTGCGCTGTTTTTCATTGAAACTCCTTCGCCGTTCTCTTTCTCTTTCTTGTCTTCTTCTCTTTTCCTCTGCTGTTAACTGTCTTTATCCCTTATTAATTTCGTTTTCTTTTTCTTTTGGCATTTTTTTAAATTGAAGAAAGCTTAAGAAAAAGCGATAAAAAAGTTGATAAAACGTCGAGAAAAGCGAGAAAAATGTTTTCTCAGGGAAAAATATTTTGACGCGCACGCCCTCTTCAATTCCCGCCATAAATAAGTAGCCAATCAGAATCGCGATGTACACGGACGGACGGACGGACAGAATAGTGATTCCTGTGTCGGTCAACGAAAAATCAACTAGATGGGTTACCATTTTTTCTAAAGTATGGTGCTCCGCTGGCGCGGGTCTTCGGCCCGCGCGGAGCTCCGCTAATATTACATACAATATTCTTTTGTCATCCTATTGCACAGGTAACGTATGCATAAATAATAAGTAGAATTACAATGCGTACGATTAAAGAACCAATGAAAAGATTACACTGTAACTGTTAAAAACATGAGATAATGTAAAAGGAAGTGTATTGGCTGCAACTAGAAAGTTAGACGACCCTTGAAACTGGTACAAGTCACCTAGCACTGGTCTTAACGCTGTACCAGAGATCATGATACGCGTGGCTAAAGTGTTGAATATGGTGAATTATAAATTACTTGCAACAGGTTGCTTATAGAAAAACTTTTCCTGGACACGCCTTAACCTGCTAGTTACTATGGTCACTCGGCCAATTTCACTGAATAGCGCCAATTATGCAATAAATCACAAACTAATTTGTGTATCGAATTTTCCTAATTTTCTTCCTTTACACCATTACCATTGCCATTGCCATTGCCATTGCCATTATTGTTAGTATTACTCTGTCGGCATTGCCATTGTAATTAATAGACCTTTTCCTGGTTTTAGGTACTTGTTTTCAAACAAGGTTCAGCACATCGAAGACGATTTCTTCAGCGATTTAGGAAACGAAACAACCGTGTAAGACATAATAGATGATACCCAATTCCCCCCTCCCCCTTTCATCTCCCTTCCCCAAGGGGATTAGGTGTTCCTATATATGTGCTATACGTGTAGAGTTTAGGATCTTATATGGAATAGGGTCTGATAACTCTGGAAAGTATCTTTATCTATATTTGATATGGTCTACTTGCGTCTATTATGTTTTCGTTTCAGTTTCTTGAAAAGAATATGTATTTGCACATCCTAGTACAAAATGAGTTCGAGTACCTACACCACCCCCTCCCCCATACACCAATTAACCTCTTTGGTTTAGGGTCTGGGCGTGACATGTGATTGGGTCAACATTGCAGGACCTCTCTGAAAAACACCTCGGTGATGAGAGCCTCCTGCTTAAACATTGTTATAAATAAATAAAATAAACAGTTTGTTAGTTCGTTCTCTCCCTTTAGGCATTTTGTTGGTTCTACCATAAACCTTCAGCGAACTACAATCTTTGACAAAAGTGTTGGCAATGACAAAGTCTATGAGCACTGCTAAAATTCTACTCCTGCATCCCCCTTGGCAATGTTGAGGAGGCAGTCATAATTGCTTGGTGCTTCACGTGCATGGTTGATATAACACTAACTTCATGCCAACTGCTTTAATCAAAGATTGCAGTTTTATGATTGCCATCATTAAGAATGTAGTACATGGTAGTGTATGTGGATTCCCAGCTCAAGTAGAGGCACAATATGTAGAGATGTGTAGGTGGTGTAGTAATATGGTATTATATATGTATTAACATTGTATTTGATATTTCCGTTATACATGTAGAGCTCTCCGATGCAAAAGTCTGAAGGATCTTCCACATATTGATAAGAACACACTGGGAAAGATGTAGGTAACAATTTTGTTTTATGTTTTGTCCCTGTACTCACTATTATCTCTTCTTTTTCGTTTACATTAGATTCTGTACTCCAAACAACTTGCCTCGGATAAAGCGCTTGAATGAAAACATAGCATCTTCTCTATCTCAATCTGGTTTCAATTGTACTCAAATGCATGTACATTTGAATAATTATGAATGTACAATATGTCATGCTGGTACTTATGGGAATGGCAGAATAGGATTGGGATGCTCGAACTGCTCTGCAGGTATGTGAAGGTCTGTTGATGATCATGATGTTGTTGTTGATAATAGTGACAGGAACACGGTTGCCAGAGTCTCCTTCGCGTTTGTATTTGCTTGTAATCTCCGTGTATTTATAGTTAATATCAACGGTCCATTAATTATTTTCGTAATATGTGTAGTAGCTCCTATTCCAACCTCGTGATATTAGTCTATCTGGCATTAAGAAGCGATCGTATGACACTCGGAATTGATCGATAACTTCTTTAACGGCCCCGAAGATATACATTAGATACCCGAGGGTACTGTTGCTGTTTATCGGTTAAAAGAACAACCGTTTCGGAGGTATCAGATATCAAACAAAGGCTGGACGATCTGGCATATCTATCATCACTGTCCACAGCAGCGACGTAATAGAACAATAGGATTAAGGCTTGCTTCGTACCCTAGTAGAGCTGATGATCATGATGATAAATAATGCTGTTGATGATGGTGACACAAACGTAATAATGTTGTTGATGAAGGTAATGTCCATGGGAATGACATAAATGATGCATGGTGGGTTATAAATTATTTTTAGGTGGATTTTACCAAGATGAAATGGGTCAAACTCAGTGCAAGAATTGTAGTAATGGTACGTTCGCCCATCCTGATTATGCACCTGCGCAGTCACCGCTTAACTGTATGGCATGTCCAAGAGGTTAGTAACACCATTAGTCTTATCTTTATTGTAACAGAACGTTTTCGTATAACCAACTTTCAACATGCAAACGAGAATATGTGTAAAACTAGACGCTTTGAGGAAGCGTTCACTCGTGCCTTGGTGTGATTGAGTAACTCTCGGGTGCTTGTAATGCCCGACTGACAATACAGTATGGTTCAACAGTATTAAATGCATATTAAAGTTATACGTTCAGGGGGTCGGCAAAATCACTGGTTGTCTTTTCCATATCATATTATCAAAACTAACATTTTAAAAAGTGGCATAGTGTATTTGTATAAGTTTGTAACAAATAGTAAAACAAATGCAACATGTCAAATAGACTGACAATTTCAGGTAACTAATATTGAATAAGGTGAACACACATATCTGATAAATCTTATAGATTTTTATTATGTGGGCATAAGATATTGGATATAAATTGCAAATGGAAAAAACAAGTCATTTGATATTTCATAATAAACACTTTATTCTTGTCAATGTTTTGTGTACATAGAGTACAATGTTTTCTGTACATAGAGTACAAACACTAAAAGTGTACAATACTTTTCACTATTTACCACTAAATAGTGTTAATTAAACAATAGAGAACAATAGAATTAGCATAATTTAGCAATATTTAGTGGTATTTATGTTGCACACTTTTAGTATTTGCACTCTAGTAGAACATAACAATCATTAGAATAGAAACAATACCAAAGATCATTATGCTCGCCATAGGATATCTGGTGTGACCAAGAACACTGTTTCCTTTGTTAAGTCCAGTAGAATATAAACACATGACACGTTGTTTACAATTCTGATAAGTTGTATTTGTAGGCTTTTGATCATAATCATTTTGCTCATAATACTGAGATAAGTATGATTCGTTTTTCACAACCATTGCTGTTCCCTCATGACTAGAAGTTGTGGAGGCCATATATAACTTGTTGGCCAGGTTGTTTTTCACTGCCGTTTCTGTTCCCTCACAACCAGAAGGGGTGGAGGCCATATGTAACTTGTTTGCCAGGTTGTTTTTCACAGCCGTTGCTGTTCCCTCACAACCAGAAGGGGTGTCAATATCTGGAAAAAAAAAAAAATAATAATAATAATAATAATAATTAGTACAGACGAATTGAGCAAGCTTAACAATAATTAAAAGAACAAAGAACTATAAAATTGATAAACATATATACAATTTATAAATTTATAATAAACAGTTCTGATACAGAAAAATAATTATGTAAAATTCCATGCCAGTAAAAAAAACATCAATAAAAAGAAAAGTTTTCGAATTATTTGTTATTGTTAAAAAAAACCGAGATTGTGCTGAAAGTGATAAAATTTAATGGAAAAAAACGTGTACTACCACGTTCGTGATTTGTTCACATGGCGGGTTTCCTCTGCCTTACGATCAAAACAACGAGGCGTCACGCGTACTGACATGTCACAAATCACGAACTTCGGAATATACTCTTTTTCCATTAAATTTTATTACTTTCAGCAGAATCTCGTATTCGTAGTTACTATAACAAATAATTCCAGCTTATTATTAAATTATGGTTACGAGAGAGAACGCCTCAAAGAAAATACGGCCTTCTTTAGACTGCGAACAGTCCCTTCTTTTCCCTCCAGATTCCGAGGAAAACGAGAGAAAAATGAGCATTTAAATAAAACAAGGACGAGCGGGGATTGGGGGCGAAAAGGGGGAGGAGCGATGGGAGAGGAAACGTAGGGACTGCAGACAACACTGTAAAGGTTGAATTCACCGTTGGCTACACAACGGAAAATTCCCATTGGTCAGAATTAACGATCACTCATCGTCCTGTCAATCAGAACTATCAAAGGACAAATACTTTGATTGACTTATCGGGACTGGTCACAGTATGAAAACATAGCCGAAGGTCCATTGAAGTTTAATAGTTTAGTGAATTTTCTAAACGTGAGATCTATTTAGAGAAGGAGCAGAGAACTACGGTTGAAAGTCTCCTGAAAAGCCAGGAGTCTTCTGTTCGATAGAATAGCCAAATAAACAGGAATATAAGAGGGAGATTGCCTACACCAGATCTTCCTGGAACGTTAAATATATTCTCTGTTGAAATCGTTGTACTCTTGGCAAAATCACCGTAGAAGTTCTTAAATGAATAACTGCAAACCCTACAGAAATCGTTTACAGTTGAAAGACTAGCCTTCCGACCTCTCTTGTTAGGGAATTTTTGTCTTAGGCGTCTCCATGCATCATTCTTATTTGCGAAGTTTTATACTAGAAGTTTATGTAGAGAGTTGACCTTGCCAGTGACCCAGAAAACATGCTTTAATTATACTTTTTTACTGATTTCTAATTGGATAGTTTTAATTGGATCTGATTTCATGCAGTCGATAATGACGAGCCGATGATAGTTTTGACAAGCTGCGAAAAATGGGCGGTAATTCAACCTTTACAGTGTTGTCTGCAGTCCCTACTTTTCCTCTCCCCTCCTCCCCTCCCCAACTCGCCCCCAATCCCCGCTCGCTCGTTTTATTAAAGTTAAAATTTTCTGAATTCGGAGGGAAAAGTAGGGACTGCTCGCAGTCTAGCCTTCTTTGGTGAGTAAAATTAATGGCAGTTAATTGGCAGTTTTGACAGCGTTTTCAAGCTTGTCCGGATGGAACTGTCTCTGGATTGTAGTAACTAACAACTTATAGTAGCTTATTGTAGGTCATTGTAGGTCATAATTTGCGCCTTTTAGTAACTACGGTAATGACATTGGCAATGCAAAGCGTTCCAAAGCGTTGCGTTGGAGCTGCCGATTCAAATGATCTGCCGCGAAGAGTAATTATCTAATTGTTGAAACAAAACTTACCCTAGTAGTTATGTGTGCATTTTAGGTCAATAATGGTATCATATATCTTTAAAACATTTGTAATTCACTGGCATCATTTTGTACAAAACCATTACAAATATTATACAGCTTAGCATGCTCATTAATGGAATCTAATGTTACATAATTCCAATATCCACAGGATTTTATAACACAAAAACATATAGCGTATGCTGCAATTGATAAGAAACTAGACGCATAACTGCGTGAACTCGGGCTTCATTACGATTATATAATCATTTTCTTGGATTAGCTTGAAATGATTTGAAGCAAAAGGTCGTCCTCCTTTTCTGTTTGGTCCGTTCCTTCAGTCCGTGGTCCGCTTGCCTGTAATGCTTTTACCTGGATATCGATGTTCGGTTCGTGCAGTGATACATGCGAGCTCAAAGACTGTCTAGAAACAGTGTTATTAAAGTTGTTCTTGCAAAATAAACGCAAGAAAAAGCAAGATAGATACTAGTCACTAAAGCAATTGGTGTTATATTTGAGGCGATTTAATTTAGGCTGTTAGATGTAGTTTTCAGAGAGGCTGATTTCAGCTGTTTTATATTTGTTGTTGTCGAGCTTGACCTTGAGTTTAAAATCGGTCACGTTATCTATTACTTTCATCGTTCAACTGCTAGATAATAGGTTGAAGCGATTAAGTTTAAACTTAAAAGATTTGCGTATAAGTTTGTTGTTCTTTGCCCAGAAGCTAAGCGCTCAGCAATCGCCAATCAATCGCGGATCTGAAGCTTCTATGAGCTAATAGTATAGTCAATAAAATTAAACTATTGACAGATACACGCGTTATTTTAATCAAAAATATAAAATAAATAATTACAAGAAGCAAAATATTTACCCTAAACATCACTAAAGTATTATACTGTTGTTGTCTTCACTTCTAGTGCGCTGTATCGTACTCTCTAAGAATGCTTACAATACAGTTAAATATCCAGTAGTATTTAACAGCTTCGTCCTTTGTAACTGGTTGTGAATCAATTCCATAGCATTATAGCAGGGAAGATTTCTCGATAAATTCCATCATAATAAGTTGGCTCGCTTATTTGACCCTTTCCGAAAACATTCGACATAAACTTAAGTGTAATTCTACTGCGAATCATGTGGAGTGAGCGTATAAAATATGAGAATATTCCACCTAGAAATCAATCCTTCGACGAATCAAATATCCATGTGCTCGTATTGGCCAGTCTACGCATGCGCTGTGACCATACGCATGCGCGGTGACGACTAGACGGCGTTTTGCGACCCAAGAAAAAAACAAAAAAAACAAAAAACATTGAAGCCCATTTTAAGACTCGGGTTTCCTTTGGAAAGCCCGAGTAAATATGTTTTACTCTCAGCAATATAATTCATGTGAGAGTTTATGTTATCACTGCCACCATCAGATTCATTTATAAATGTTAAAGGATTAATTATCCAAAAAGTTGAAACATAATGTACTTCATCCACATGACCAATATTTATTGTAGTATAATTAATTCCTGTATATAGAGGACTAATCAAATTAAATGGTGCAAAGCCCTCATTTGATCACCTGAACCACCAACATCTAACAATTGTAAAACCTCATTCAGCTATTAATCAAGACTGCAATATAAATACCACAGGGAGAATTGTTGGAACAGTTTGCACAATATTATCTAGAGTTAGAGGGCAAGGATTTGATTCAATGTCACGTGAAATAAGTAATTTTCCTCTAGAAAAACAATAGCAAGTAATTTGAGTACAACATTTTATTGAATAAATGCATTTGGTGTCATTACAATTAAACTTCGTCCTTGTTTTACTACAAAGATTTACTATTGAATAGATTATTAAGACTTACTCATGTTGTTGATTTGTGAGTTAAACCAATGTTTAACTGTTTCTCATTGTCTGAATAGTAATTTGTTTTGCCGGCTTTTCGACCATCCAGGTAGTCTCTTCGTTTGTCGCTGCTAGGACAGTTTCCTCACGAGTGGAAGGAGAAGCCACGATATGCTTGCTGATTTCTTCGTTTCTTCGAGCTAAGACAGCTTCCTTACGAATGGAAAGCGTTTTAATTCGATAAACTATGTCCATTGATGTCCATTTTGTTTATTGCTTCGTAAAATGGCCGCCTTGATTATAAATAAATAAATAAATGAATAACTTTTTTAACGTCTCAATCTTCTAGCTGGACGCAGTGCGCCCTACTATTCGGGGAGACTCACTCACACTCACTACCTCTACGTTTTAATATTTTGCATACAACTCGGCTCACATGTTCATTTTTTTTTTTTTTTTGCTATTATTAAGCATGTATGTCGCAAAGAATGCTGGGTGTTAGCGTCTCGCTTTCAAAATCTTCGACATGGAAATGAAAGTCAGACGACGGAGCTGCATTTTAAGACTCGTGCCGGCCATAGGCCTGGGCACGAGTAATAACATGCTAATTAGTAGTGTAGCAAAGTGCTTCAGTGAGTTGCGCTCTCGGCTTAAAATAATCAAAATGAAGCAATAAAAACATCTATATATTTCCTCGAAACCGTTAGTTTTATCAATGATTTTCACAGTGGCACAAGAAAAAAAAAGAAAAAAAGAAAAAAGCTACACGCACACCTCATTAGCATGTCATTTCACAAATACGCTCATTTAATATTAGTATTTTATAAGTGGATTATACGAAAACACTCTAATAGGTCATTTGCACAATGAAATTATTTTTTGCCATAATGCTTTCATTATAAATTTTCTTTTTAGTTCAGATTTTCATATTCTATATAAAAACATTGAATAATAACATAATAAAATATAATAATATTCAAATTAAATAATTATTAATTACTCTTTAGCCGTGAATGACTATATAAGGTAAACATTTTATGAATGACTTCATTGCCGTTTTTTACTTTGATCTCTCCTTTTCTTACTTTCTTCTGTGCTCTTTTTCTCTATATAATAATCATTTTCACTTCTTTTTTCTAGATCTCTCTCTTCAGTCTGTGTTTTATATTTAGGTACACATTAATTTTGTTTAGTATTTCGTTCTATTCCTGAGTTTAACTTTCCCTCCGAACCTCTTTTAAATCAGTATTATTTTGAACGTTTGCTGCAAATTGAAATCAGTTCTAAGCGGATTTTTACTGTAACCAGGTACACGATCCAACGAAAATGCTGGTTTCAGAGCATGCAAGTGTCTTCAAGATTTTTACCGGTTTGACCGGTTTGGTAGCTGTATGTCGTGTCCCAAGAAGGGTCTCAAATGTATCAACGATTACGCAATACTAACCGAAGGATACTACTGGGTTTGGACAAACCATTCTAGTAAGCAAATCTACAGTGACTTCATCGACAATCTCAACATCGAATCTGACGAATTTCTAAGGGGCACATGGAGATATACTGGCACTCTCCCCAAACTCCACAAGTGCCCACGCGATTCATGCCTTGGGGGCCTGAACTGTACTTGCAAAGCTGGTTACAGGGGACTTCTCTGCGCTATTTGTGAGCCATCTTACTTTGAGCGCATGGGCAGGTAATGGTTATATTTAAATGAATAGATTATTTTCGAGTTCAATGAGAGATACATTAGTGTCCAATCGCAGCATCTACCCCATCCCCCAACCCCCCATCCCCTCCCTGAAATTATATTGTTGGTCCTGCGTAGAGTACTTAATGACTGTATAATGCAACACTGAGAGGGGAGGGTATAACACTGAGAGGGGTAGGGGTAAATTGGAGATAAATGAAGTGAAGATATTAATGTGATGAACGTTGGTGGTCTCAAAACATTTGACGCTGTTTGGTGCAATTTCAGTGTTCTTTTGTATCGAGTAAGGCAAGGAATGAAAGCATGTTTCAACATATATTCTATTACATTATGAGTCATAACGTTTTTACTTTCAGATGTATCCGCTGCCCATCAAAATTACGGGCAGGTTTTGAAATAGCTGGTGTCGTTGTTGCCTTTGTGTTGATTCTCCTTGCTCTCTTGTGGGGAGATAAGAAACGCATTCTTAGTGGGCGAACCTGGGCTGACGTCATACTATCTTGTTTTAAGATCATCGTTGGCTTCTATCAGGTAAATTAAATACGTTTTTTTATGTTTTCTTTTTTTTTTTACTACTTAGCAGAGTATGATGTGTACTTTTGGTTCTCTCTCGTGATGTTTCTCTGGGTTCTTTAGTTCTGTGAGTTTAAATGTATTTTTATATTTTCAGGTCATGGCAGGTCTATATTCATGTCTTTCAAACATCGAATGGCCTTCGTCAGTCATCTGGATGCAAAAGGCACTGCACTTAATCGAGTTGAATGTCCTCCAGTTTGCACCTTTGAGCTGTCTGAGTTCATACCTGTCATTTAATGCCTTACAGCAATTTGTGGTCGTGATAGTGTCTAATACTGTAGTGGTCGGCATCATTCTGATCTATCTTGCAATAAGAATAAGACAACATAAGAATAAAAAACACGGTATCGACATTGCTGAGTCTATCGCACAAACCAAGAGCTCATGTATTCGCAACATCTGTGTGTTTCTCTTTGCTACATACCCTAAGACGTGCACAAGTATATTCCAGATTCTCTCGGTCAACTGTATACCTCTTTGTTCTCATGACAAACAGAAGAATTGTCCTATGTATCTACGAAGTGACGTATCCGTGCAGTGCCAGTCACATCTCTTTGATATCTACTCCAAAATGGCAATTGGGTTCCTTATTTACCCCGTTGGATTCCCTGTGCTAATGGTGATTCTTATCTGGTACTACGTCCACAAGCCGTCAAAGAGTGAAAGGACAACGTTAGATGTTGAGTTTCCGTCAGTGGCAGAAGAACAAAGAACAAAGGTGGCATTTAGGTTCTCTGCAGTTCATGGCAAGTCTCCTTTTCAATCAGGTTTGTGTGCATTATACCGCTATATTGAATACTAAATGATATCCCCATGTCTAGCTAGAATTGTACCTATCAAACTTGACATTAACACTTTGACTGATTCATTTCTAGGCTTAAGCCTGTTTTACGAGAACTACAGACCAGAATGCTGGTACTGGGAGTCTGTTGAGATGGCCCGGAAGTTACTACTCACTTCCGGTTTGACGCTGATAGGAGCACATAGTCGTACCCAGATCAGCCTTGGAGCAATCATATCTGCATTGTTCTCGATTTTGTACGTGGGGTTTCATCCGATTTCTAACCCTTTTGAGAATCATCTTCAAACGGTTGCCCTGATGGCAGTATTTCTAAACCTTGGTATCGGAGTGATGTTCAACGTTTCTGATGACGTCATACCTACAGCTGTCAATCAACACAACGACAAGATAGGCGTGGCTATGATAATGATTGTTATCAATTCGGCCGTTCTTGTCATAGTGATAGGTTGGTATTTATGATTGGGATAATGATAATGATGATGATAAAGGTCATGATGATGATGATGATGATGGTAAAGATGATGTTGATAATGATAACGTATGATGATGATAAAGGTCATGATGATGATGATAATGATGATGAAGATGATTCATGTTGATTATGATAATGATGGTGATAATAGAAATTATGACGATAATCATTATCAAATGGTTGTATTATCAACGTGTTTACCTTTTCCTCCTCCAATACAGTCAAATGTCTCAAGATAATCATCAAGAGCCTATTAAAATGGTGTAAGACCACTGATAAGAAGTGCAGCTGCTCTCATTGCTGTCAGTTGTTTGGGACGTTCTGCTTGAGCCTGCTGACACCATTGAAACTGTCCAACAGTGATTATAGACAAAACGAAAACTACCATGAACGTTCTAGCCTGATAACTTGATTGAACATTAAACCAACACCATATCAAATAAACCTTTCTCTCGAAGCAAGCTAATCGCTGGCGAATGCCAAGCAAGCCTCGCTCTGACTCATGCTGTTTTTGTGTCATTTAAGCTAAAGTGAGGCTTGCACATGATTAGCTGTCTCGTGAGAAAGACCTGGTGTGTTGCGATCAAAACTTGACGCTAAAACTATAAGAATGCATGCATACACACAAAATATATAGTTTTTTTATTTAATCCAGGTTATTTCGTTGCCACCACCAAGCAAACTGATCCCTATAGCTAGCCTTGCAATTTAATGTCATTTTCTTACAATTCCTGAGCTACTACTATGATTCCATGTTTGATTTTAATAAAAATATAATAATAAGGTATTCAATTTGTTATTTGTGCCAAAAAGCATGTCAAGAATTGAAATAAAAAAATTGAAGAACATATCGTCGTGTAGTTTTATATACTTCATGTACCAATCGACATATGGCAACTTGAATAACGTTTCTTGACTGACAAGCCTCACAAACAAGTGAAAACTCCATTGTGTTCCAATACAGCTGTATAGACAGCAACCAAGAATAATGTAAAACGTCTCCATATATATTTCGATTTGGTTAAATGCTTTTGAATAAACCGCGGCAGTCTGGGGACGAGGAAGCCTGTCCTTACCTTTTACTCGTAAATTTTAATAAAATGATGTAAGCTTTGAAATGTTAGAACGTTTTCATGGTGCTTTGAAAATATTAGCGAACTGCGTCAGTAGCTAAAACTTTATATATGGGGGAGAGGGTGGGTCTTGTTGGGTAATAATCGTCTCTATCATAGTTTAAACCATTCTCATCACCATCTTCATCAATAATTAACATGAGAAACGTCTCTACGATGGGAAACTTGGCAATGGGGAAGGAAAAGGCAGCACATAGCTAGGTAGGGGCCTTTGTCCAAGTGGTAGGGGTGATCGGCGTACTTTTTAGGGTTGAAAATATTTCCTGTGCGTACCTTTAGGGTCCTTTTAGGGTTCTGACTTAAAAGTAGTTATGTAATATGAATCCGTACCTTTAAGGGTCATTTCAGTTACTCGGCTTTGTTGCTAAAAGTAAGCTTGGCTGACAAAAACATCGCACATCCGTACCAAACAAGCTCACGTGTTGACCCCTAGAGTCGATTAATCAAGTCATTAGTCGATTATTCGTTTTATTTGTGCGAATGGGATTAACCGAATATTGCAATATTCAAACAAAGAATCAGTTCGAAATTCGACTTGTGATTTGATAAAATAAATCAGATAAAAAAAAGGTGGTTAAAAACCTTGGAGAAGAAGTCTCTCTCAAATTTCATGACCATGAACGCTGGAGTTTTGGAGCTTCAATTTCAATCACTTGACGAATGTTATCGTTAGTAAACTCCTTGTATTTTCTTCTTCAAGTTTCTTCTAGACTCCCAGTTAGATATTGTCGATTGAAGGAATCAAATATCTTTGTTAGACAAACAACTATTGCTTAGTTAAACGATATTTCGAATAGTATTCGATAAATGCCTTCCTGGCACGTAAACAAGGAAAAGATTCCTAGCCGCCAAGCTTTCTTGGTCTCCCTGTGTTAATCATTAACCAATCAAAATTCGAATATTGAATTTAAATTTGATTTGAATTTTGCACTCTTCGTTTTCGACGATGCAAAATTCAACTGAAAAATGAAATAAACAATCAAACATTCAAATCATTAATCGACTCTAGGGGTCAACGCGTGAGCTGTTTGACTATAAGGGTCATTTCATATCAAACAATTGTTGTCCTTCGTGCGGTATCCCTGTACATTTTTATAAATTTGGGCTTCCTGCTTTAAGCCTCGTTTCTGAACCGTTTAAATAGCCGACTGAAAGAAACAGTCAAATCTATGATATCTGGAAGTTTTTAACAAGTTTAATTTGGACTAAAAATAACGGGGGAAAAAGCGAAAAACTGTTCTATCGACATTACCAAATAAGGTAAGAACACCAAATATGGCATGCAAACGAAGGACAACTTTTTTTAGGCAATTCTTTGATATGTTACTCGGCTTTGTTGCTAAAAGTATAAGTTTGGTTGACAAAAACATCGCACATCCGTACCTTTTAGGTTTAAACAGTTATTTTAATCTGTGCGTACCTTTAAGGGGTCGTTTTCAAAACCTCCGCCGATCACCCCTGCCACTTGAACAAAGGGAGTAATTCCCCCCCCCCCCCCCCCCCCCCCCCCCCCCCCCCCCCCCCCGAGGGATGAAAAGACTGTGAGTTCGATACAAGATGCTAAGGTAAGTATAGCCTCCTCCGCAGGCAACTCCTGAGTCCGAGAGTGATTTTCGTGATTTTGGGGTTCCTGTGTTGAGAATTCGAGGACGACGAAGCCTGGTGACGAGCCCCGAGAAAAGGAAGGGAAGGAGTTGCCTGCCATACACCTAATTCAAAAAAGGTTGACGGGGCGAACGGCGATTGGCGATTGAAATTCGTATTATCCACAGTCTCTTTCGGGACGTGCAATCGCCGATCACCAATCGCCGATCGCCGATCGCCGTTCGCCCCGTCAACCTTTTTTGAATTAGGTGTATATCAGGCCTACTCTGGGGTCCAAAACCGCCGCGGCTAATGGCGGCATTAGGCGATATTGGGCGGTATTGCCCAAAAAGAGCAAAATGTTGCAGTGGCTAATGGCAGCATTAGGCGGTATTGGGCGGTATTGCCCAAAAAGAGCAAAATATTGCAGCAAATGATGTTGATATCAGGCATATTAGGTGATGTCGGCAAAAAAAGGAGCAAAATATTGCAACATTAGGTAATTTAAACATTCATACATATATATATTATATATATATCTAGATAGTATTTTTCAAAAGTGTGACATATATATACATGTGTGTGTGTGTGTATGGATATGTCTATTCTATAGGTAATATGACATATATAATGACATAAATATATAAAAAAATTAAAAGAATTTTGTAAAGTAATATATACAAATAGATATAACAACACATGACATCAATTATTTTTGTTTGTGCACACCAAGCATTTTTTTATTCACAAACAGTTTTATTAGCTGATCAGGTTATGCTTTTCATAACATATTGAATCATTTTATAAAACGTATTACTTTAGTAGTCAAATAAACACAATAGAAATAAGATTAATTTAAGAGTATAGTAGTGCATCATAAGCTTAAGTGTATTTCACATACATGAATAATGAAACACCACTATGATTTGGCTTTAATCACCATATATCTGAATTAAAATGCTTATCTTTGTGAAGTTTAAAGAAAGTTCCTTTGAACAGATGGAGCTAGCTTATAAAACATCTGACATTCTCTGCATTTATCATTTGTTCGTCTTATATGGTGACTAAAAAGAAGATAATATATTTCAGTTAAAGTTCAAACTCAATAGAAAACAGAAGAATTAATTAGATAATAATCTTAAATAATCTGAAGTGTGTGTATTTTACGGGTTTATTTGTGTACACTTTTAGAGTAAGCTTGCTTACCTTTTGCATGGTGATTTCCCAATTCATTAGAGTAGAAAAGACTTAAGTTATGAAGCATTGCAGATGAAAAATTGACAGTAACCTCAGACAAATGGTTCAGTGGATAATCTTAATTTGTTTTTAAAAGAAAATCTCATTTGCTTATCTACAAAAATGTATACAAAATACTAAACACAGTGAAATATTACACCGCTGATCAAAAGTAACGTGGAATTTAGGTTGGTACTTCATGTACCATAACTAGTGTTTCATTTACACATACATATTTACTTGTGATCACATAATATACCATACATGAAGTACCTACCTAAAATCCACACTACATTTGAACAGCGGTGTTACTTTTCACAAGTGACAAATTCTGTAGTTATGGTGAAAAATAGGTTATTTTCAAAATGTGCGGCCAGATATTGCCTCTTTAATGTCTTGATTTGATTTTCGAAATGTACAGGATCCTGGCTGATGATAAGTATACCTTTTTACTTCTTTGTGAAATAAGATTATATAACTTCAACTCGATCACACGATGAGTGACTGCAAAATAATTAATCTAGTGAAATAGATGAACATTGTGTAATGCAACATACACGTTGATTTTACACCGTTTAATAGTCCAATGTTCTCTTTCCAATGAATCATTTTGCTCACTTTCATCAACAATATTGTGATACAAGCAACACTGCATCAGCATTAAAAAGAGTGATTATTGACTTGAATTATTATTTCATTTTGTTTCATTTCACTATACAATCGTGAGGAATGCGTAATAGAGTACAAACACTAAAAGTGTGCAGCACTTTGCACTATTTAGCAGTAAATAGTGTTGATTAGACAATAGAGAACAATAGAATTAGACTAATTTAGCAGTATTTAGTGGTATTTATGCTGCACACTTTTAGTGCTTGTACTCTAGTATTGTTTAGCTAATTCTAAGTATGAATTAAAACGTTTAATTAGAGTGCTTACACTATGTCCATTAAATAAAATGTAAATAGTAATACTAACTAATAGTTTTGACAGCTTTAGTAACAATACACATGGGAAACCAAATACTCAAGACCATAGAAAGTTAATAATTTATTCAGTAGAGGCAAACTTTATTGTTTCAACATTGCATTTCATCAGAGTAGTTTTCACAAACCCATGAAAAATGTAGTACTATTACAGTCTAATTCTTTTGTTTTCTATTGTTTGAATCAGAATATTACACTCTAATGAGTAAACTTTGCCAGTTTCACAGGTTATTAAATAAAGCATTAACTTTCTAAACTCTTGAATATTTGCATTGCTTTCCCTTTTGTATTGTTACTAAAGTTGTTCCAGTTGAGTGATAGTGACTCCAGGTAGTGACTATAGCTACATGTAATAGTCACTAAATAAAAACTATTAGTTAGTAACTATTTAGTTTTTATTTCATAGGCATAGTGTAAGCAAAATAAAATAAAATAAAGTAAAATAGAGTAAACAGAAGGTATTTTATGTATGTGGGTCTGATCCGCGGTTATATGATGTGTGTATGATTATGATCGTCGCGGAGAAATAAACAATTTATGTAATTGCAATTATAGAAGCCCGAAAAAAATTTGGGACTTCAACGGGATTTGAACCCATAGCTCAGTTGGTAGAGCATTGCACCGGCACTGCAAAGGTCATGGGTTCAAATCCTGTTGAAGTCCCAAATGTTTTTCAGGCTTCTATAATTGCAATTACATAAATTGCTTATTTTTCCGCGACAATCATAATCATACACACAGAAGGTATTTTCTAACCTGACCTTTTAATTCAGACCCATATTTTTGGTACATTTCAAGTACATGCAGGTAAGAGTGAAGGAATATACAAATAGTATATTTGCAAGTCTCACTATAGCTAAAGTACTTGAAGTGACTATCAGAAATGTCCAGTCTTCCTTTTTTCTACAGTATATTTTAAATGCATTTATGCATGTGCATCCATGGTCAGGATCGGTGGTCCAGTTGTTCCATATAGCTATAGGAGGAATTATTAATTCCCTTCTATAGCGGATATTTTTGAATTGATTTACCCAAAAGGAAAATAATGATGTTATAATATTAGATGATTTTAGAATTATTACCGATAGGCAGCATTAAGTGGAATCAGGCGGTATTAGGCGGTATTAGGCGGTAATAGGCGGTAATAGGCGGTAATAGGCGAACATGGACCCCAGAGTAGGCCTTATATCGAGCCGTTTGGACATGGCGTGTCGCCCCAATGGACATGGCGTGTCGCCCACCTGTCGGGAGTACCCACGGGGAGCTTTTGTCGCGACAAATTTTCTTAGCCGGTACCGTGATTAGTAGTAATTTGGCAAAGTGTGAAATAAAAACAAACGAATCTATTTCGAAGACTTCGAAAATCGAAGATATGTAAAGAGTTCGCTGCCTTTCGCGAGCACAGAGTACAAGAAAACTTTGCGTGGAGTTAAAGAAAATAAATTATCAATCAAAGTTAAGCTTAAAATCCTGAAAACCACAGCGAAGAGTGGTGTCGTCGATCAGCGACTTGATCGGGGAAAGTCAAAGGCTAAACTGCTGTCAAACAACAAGAGTTGTAGTAATCGAAGCCAAGACAGAGGGAAGCATAAGAGACTTTTCCCGTCTTCGGTTCATACTACAGTCAAAACGTTTGCATCGCTCATTGTTGTTTCGATAGCGTCTTTCTCTTTTTATTTATCGATTTAATTAATGTGCGGATAATTTCTACTTTTCAAATGTTTATAAACTGCCATTGTAAACCATGAATCTAACATCTGACCTGAATCGACTAACAGTTGTCAGGGTTATGATATTTGCAGTTTAGATGTATATCTTGTAAATTAATCAAGGTAAATACATTGAATTGAATCTGTATAGCGGCCGAAAGGTTTCGAAGCCGAAGTATATCTCCTCAAAGTATCACCGACAAGCGAGCGCGTTCATTTAGCTTGTCCGCGTCTGTTGAGAAATTAACGGTCTCTCTCGTTTCCTTCGACTCAACTGGTGCCTCAACTGTTCCTTGGAATTACTATTAGTTCCGTCAAACTCTTCGATCGAGCTCGATCAATACCTTTCTCTTGTCTGTGCCTTCTTGGCTGGTTTTGTTTTTCACACACACAACGGAAACCCTTCTTCGTTCTTCGACAGAATGCCGAGCTCGCGGAACATAAACTTAAATTTAAGTGCTGCTTTATAGCAAGAACTGGCTCTAAGAACTACTATTAACTCTCCAGAATACGTGGTTTCGAAGTCCGCAGAATTTATACTGTCAAAGGAAGACAAAGTCGATATGTTCTCAGTCGAAATGTTTTGGGCGCATTTATTACACTACGGCCGCAGTGAGTTTGATGATTACCAAAGTTTCCCTACCCTCGCCTAGATGGTAGAAATTCTGATGCGCAAACAAAATGCGCAGTTGGTGTCTCTGGTGTCAATATATGGCAGGCATCTCCTCTCCTTTCTTTCCTTCTTTTCTTTCTTTCTTTCTTTCTTTCTTTCTTTCCTTCTTTCTTTCCTTTCATTTTTTTCCTTCTTTCTTTCTCCCCCCTCCCTCCTTCAGTCATTTTTGCCATATGCAACAGGAAGCCCGCGACGTGTTTTTTCTTTTTCTTCGTTTTTTTTCTGCCTAAGAGATGCCTGCGGAGGAGGCTAAGGTAAGTATTACAATCGCTACTCATTCGAGCATGAAGCAGTTTTGAAAGTGCTGTCTTATTTATGTTAATTTGTATACACCTATTTCAATTAACGTTGTCCATCTGGAATGGTTGATCTGAGACCGCTAGGAATTGTGTGAATTCATTAAATTTCAAATACATTGTTTTAATCACACTTGAATGATGCTGAATTACAGATAACAGTATTTTAGAAGTAACATTAATATTCACGAGAGATCCCACAATTCCTATCGGTCTCAGATCAACCATTCCAGATGGACAACGTTAATTGAAATCGATCATCGGAAAGCTTATCGATATTAATCGATTTATTAGTATCGACTTTTTTAATGGTATAGGTTACTTTGCGTAGTAGTGAGAATGATGGGTAAAAGTATACGTGCATTAACACAGTTATGTAGAACGGTGGTTAGAGACTAGTGTAAAGCTAAAAATATGATAATCATTGTTATCAACTCGGCTGTTGTTGTCGTAGTGATAGGTTGGTATTTATGATTGGGATAATGATGAAGGTTATGATGATGATGATGAAGATGATGCATGTTGATTATATAAACTGGAAGCAATGAGGTGATCCCACTTCAAATTTAGCCGTGTGTTCAAAATAAATATTTATTATTGGAAGCTATGCGCTGCTAGAATATGATTTTTTTCTACTAATAGTAAAAAGGGAGTCCTGGTTTTTATTATATGTAAAAGAATATAATACTCAGTATAAGCTTATACGGATGCATTTGAATACATAGAAATGAAGGGGAGTGTACATTTGTGTGTAACCCGTCACATTTATTAGCTAACTTGCGATTAATATTCAGTATATAAGCCACATAACTATATGTTTGTGGAGGTAAATCAGTAAAGGAGAGTATTACAGATTTGTTTTTGATGATTTCATTTCCCACGAATATGTGTAACAATTTAGCGTTAATTTCTGATATCAGTAAAATTTGTTGAAAATAATGTGTTAAAACTGGTTTATCAGTTGTCAAATTTCGATGGAACATGAACTTTACTTTATCTTCGACAACTTAGTGCAAATTTGATGCTGATCGACCTTGATGATCAGGAACAGTGTAAGCCGATTTAATTTTTTTTCGACACGTCAAAAAAATGAATTCAATTTTTGTCAACATTTTGTATTTCGTGTATTTACTCTAGTTACAAAGCCTTGATTTCTATAATACTTCAGGATTACTATAATACCTGTTTGACATAGTTCTGCCATAAAAGTTAGGCTAGCTTTTAACGTAATTGTAACGAAAATGTTTATACATATACATATTGCTCTATCTTATATTTATAATTATCTCAAGTTTAATATTTATTCAATTCATATGCAAATTATATTTTAAATTTCATACATAATTCAGCCTATATAAGTATAGAAGAAACTTTGTTGAGTTATTTTCGACAAGCGCATACTCATTTGCATGTTATAGCTTGGTGCATAAAAACAAATTTTGTTATTAATTACAGAGAGATCGTGCGTTGTGTTAATTTGAGAATTATTTCACATGTATTTCATGTTTAGAATGAATTTCGCATCAATAACTATCATTTTATTACAAAAAAGTACACATTTCAAATTGTCGAGAAGATCGTTCTTGTGACGCTATTGGGTATCATCACCTCATTGCTTCCATTTATAATGATGGTGATTATAGAAATCATGACAATAATCATATACAAATGGTTGTATTATCAACGTGTTTTAAAATCTTTTCCTCCTCCATTCCAGTCAAATGTCTCAAAATTATCATCAAGAGCCTATTAAAATGGTGTAAGACCACTGATAAGAAGTGCAGCTGCTCGCATTGCTGTCAGTTGTTTGGGAAGTTCTGTCTGAGCCTGCTGACACCATTGAAACTGACCAACAGTGATTATAGACAGACAGAAAACTACCATCAACGAGCTAGCCTAATAACTTGATTGAACTTTAAACCAAAACCATATCCTATAAACCATTCTCACGTAGCAGCTAATCGTGTACGAATGCCAGGCAAGCCTCGCTCTGACTCATGCTGCTTTTGTGTTATTTAAGCCAAAGTGAGGCTTGCACATGATTAGCTAATTCGTGAGGAAAACCTGGTGTGTTGCAATCAAATCTTGACGCTAAAACTATAAAACTATATTTTTCACATTTTGAGTTTATTTTTGCATTAAAATTCTCGACATGCACGTTCTTTTTGCAGTAGTTTTTTACGGTGGCCCATAGGGGACATTCGGGTTTTTTTGAAATCCAGGGTTTTTTTTATTTTCTGAGGCTAAGTTTTTTTTCTAAACGCCCAGTTTTTTCTAAACTTTTAAAAACAGTATATATATTTTTTCTTTTACGCCCAGGATTTTTTTCGAAACGCCAAAAGTCGTTTTAACGCCCAGGGATTTTCTTTAAACACCCAGGGTTTTTTCTCAACGCCCAGGGTTTTTATTCAAACGCCCAGGGGTTCTATTCAAACGCCCAGGGGTTTTTCTAAACGCCCAGGGGTTTTTCTAAACGCCCAGGGTTTCTATTCAAACGCCCAGGGTTTTTCTTTAAACGCCCAGGGTTTTTCTAAACGCCCAGGGTTTTTCTTTAAACGCCCAGGGTTTTTCTAAACGCCCAGGGTTTTTATTCAAATATATAAAAATAAAAACCCTTGGCGTTTAGAAAAACATTGGGCGTTTAGAAAAAACCCCTGGGCGTTCGAATAGAAACCCTGGGCGTTTAGAAAAACCCCTGGGCGTTTGAATAGAAACCCTGGGCGTTTAGAAAAAGCCCTGGGCGTTTGAATAGAACCCCTGGGCGTTTAGAAAAAGCCCTGGGCGTTTAGAAAAAGCCCTGGGCGTTTGAATAGAAACCCTGGGCGTTTAGAAAAAGCCCTGGGCGTTTGAATAGAAACCCTGGGCGTTTGAATAGAAACCCTGGGCGTTTAGAAAAAGCCCTGGGCGTTTGAATAGAACCCCTGGGTGTTTAGAAAAAGCCCTGGGCGTTTGAATAGAACCCCTGGGCGTTTAGAAAAAGCCCTGGGCGTTTGAATAGAAACCCTGGGCGTTTAGAAAAAGCCCTGGGCGTTTGAATAGAACCCCTGGGCGTTTAGAAAAAGCCCTGGGCGTTTGAATAGAAACCCTGGGCGTTTAGAAAAAGCCCTGGGCGTTTGAATAGAAACCCTGGGCGTTTAGAAAAAGCCCTGGGCGTTTAGAAAAAGCCCTGGGCGTTTGAATAGAAACCCTGGGCGTTTAGAAAAAGCCCTGGGCGTTTGAATAGAACCCCTGGGCGTTTAGAAAAAGCCCTGGGCGTTTGAATAGAAACCCTGGGCGTTTAGAAAAAGCCCTGGGCGTTTGAATAGAACCCCTGGGCGTTTAGAAAAAGCCCTGGGCGTTTGAATAGAACCCCTGGGCGTTTAGAAAAAGCCCTGGGCGTTTGAATAGAACCCCTGGGCGTTTAGAAAAACCCCTGGGCGTTTGAATAGAAACCCTGGGCGTTTAGAAAAAGCCCTGGGCGTTTGAATAGAACCCCTGGGCGTTTAGAAAAAGCCCTGGGCGTTTGAATAGAACCCCTGGGCGTTTAGAAAAAGCCCTGGGCGTTTGAATAGAAACCCTGGGCGTTTAGAAAAAGCCCTGGGCGTTTGAATAGAACCCCTGGGCGTTTAGAAAAAGCCCTGGGCGTTTGAATAGAAACCCTGGGCGTTTAGAAAAAGCCCTGGGCGTTTGAATAGAACCCCTGGGCGTTTAGAAAAAGCCCTGGGCGTTTGAATAGAAACCCTGGGCGTTTAGAAAAAGCCCTGGGCGTTTGAATAGAACCCCTGGGCGTTTGAATAGAAACCCTGGGCGTTAAAACGACTTTTGGCGTTTCGAAAAAAATCCTGGGCGTAAAAGAGAAAAATATATACCGTTTAGAAAAACTTAGCCTCAGAAAATAAAAAAAACCCTGGATTTCAAAAAAACCCGAATGTCCCCTATGGGCCACCGTAGTTTTTTGCCAAAATGATTTTCTTGAGTAAAACATGGCAAATAATATGTTTATTAGGAAAGTGCCTTTCTTTTGCAAATGCTTGTTAAAAAGTTTGTTATCGGGAAAAATAGAACAAATATTCTCTTTATGTTTCAAATTCCGACAATTTTTGTCACAAAAAATGACCAAAATGGGCCCCAGTCTACCGCCCTTACCTCCGAAACGAGCACGATGACCCATTTTTTTTTTAATTTTAGTTTTGAACTTCACTTGGTTTGCTCTTTTTACATGAGAAGTTTCAAAACGATATAACGAAGGAATCCATGACGCCCGGACTACCTTAAAGCCATATTCTTATTTTCTCCCCCACAAGTAATATATTTACACAAGGCTGGCGACCGTGGTGGACATTACCTTCACTTTCATCGGCAATTTATCCCCGAAATATCCCTCCATATTCCCCAAAACCAAGACTAAGTCGAAGTCCAATGATCCTTCTATCCATAACCAGGAGCCATAACTTTTACTAGAATTCAGAAATACAAAAATAACCCTAACGATTTGCTCCGTTTTCTTGCTTTTTGAAGTCGTTGAAACTCGAGAATTTTGCCGAGAAAAGCTACGCGAGAAAAGTTTTTGAATTTTGCCATTTGTCAGATATTCGTCACTAAGCAACGTGCCACATGAAGCCCAACATTGAATTTTATTAACACAGGAATCCCACGTAATTTTCATCAATCATGCGCGCGACGAAAACATCTGGTTTTCACTAGGCATAAGCATAAGCATAAGCTAAACACAAGACAACGAACATGTTTGTTTTTCTTATGCTTATGCTTATGCTTATGCTTATGCTTATGCTTATGCTTATGTCTGCTTATATATGTCAAGTGAAAAATGAAAGAAACTATGGTATGCTTGTGCTTGTGCTTATGCTTATGCTTGTGCTTATGCTTATGCTTGTGCTTATGCCTAGTGAAAACCAGCCACCTGTGGGGGCACCCACGAACTAAACGCGTCAAAACAAAAGCTTTCAGTTTTGTAACTGCCTGTGATTGGACGATTTTCGAACAACAATTTATATATGTTTGTTCTTCGCTATTTTTGGGCAATCGTTAAGGATATTTTGGTCTTAAAATCTGATTTATAAGTACTTTAAGCATTGAAGAACAGACAAGACATATGAAGGTATATTTTCTTGTAAAACTTTTGAGTAGTGCGACCTTTTTACGATTGAGTATACTTCTTTATGTGGATTTGATTTTATGGCTTATTTTTGTGTCAAAAAAGGGACGAAAACGATTCATTTTGTTTCCAAAATTGGACTTTCCTAATTTTATATTATGCATATGCGATGGGCAAGAATACAAGCTTCAAAATGATGGTAGTGTCATCGCCTTTGGAGTAGAATGTTCTGCAAACACTTCGACATAGTGGATTGTTCTCGAAATTTTGATATTCAACAGCCATGCAATTTGCACAAAAACATTGCTTAATCTCCAGCTATTGAGGTAAAAAAAACTACCATAATGCTCAAAAAAGCTAGATTGTATCATGGTTGAATTAATTTTCTGTAGAGATAAACACTGAAAACTTGAAAATATCGCGACACTGTTGTTGTTCTCGAAACGGCAGCCATTTTTCACTCTTACAAATCTAAGCCTCGCAGGGGTTTTAACCTTAAAAATAAATAGCCTATGCAATGCAAGTTTGGTTAGGAAAAACACTTCGACATATTAAGCTATACACGGCCGTCCGTCAAAAACGACCAAATCCTAGCCGTTGTTGACATTATATTGAATACAATGATATATGAGTGTCTCTATTCGCCGATAGTTGTCTAGTTTTATATAGATGTATGTTGATTTATGTAGACCAAAGTAGTATAACGCTTGAATGCGCCGGAGTTTGCTGCAGTCAACACAGCATCTATATACTGATACCACATTTATAGATGAATCGTAAATAATAAGGTAAATAACGTAACTACGTACTTAATTAATATAATATATATTTTTCTGATTTTGATCTAAAAGGGAATGATTGTTCATTGTAGAAATGAACGAAAACACGATTGAGGTCACATATTTAGCCTGTCGAGAAAACAGACGTTCTTTTTACATTGATTAGTTGAGGGATGATTGGTGGAGCACGCACATTCAGTGGATTGTAGTGTAGGTGTCCGACTTAAAGCACTAATAAGGCTATAGTTTCGATATAGTTCGGTTTGTTTAATTTATTCAGTATTACAGTGCAAGTACATAAAGCAGATCACACACTATAAGGCCTTTATTATGACATTTTATTGAATTAATTTTGTCGATGCGTACTTAGAACGATTTTCGTAGTTTTTTATTTCTCGCTTTTTTTTTAATGGAATACACGCTGTCGTGCGGGGATTACCCCAAAAGTTATTCAAAGACAATGAGGTCATGTACACTTGAAAACCAGATATATGTTTATTTCAAAAAATAAAACTACTTTGTTTTATTTATTTATTTATTTATAAGGCTTTCCACATTTGTGGGAGACCACAGCAACAGAGCCAGGCTCCAAGAATGTGTGGCTCGATTAAAATAATAATACATAGAAGTTACAAAATAATTGATTACAAATAAATCAAAATATTAATCAACAGCATGATGGCCTCATGCTTAAATTGTTTGTGCCACTGCATTTAGGGCAAACTGTTTTCCATGTTTGATAGTAGTCAATGTCATAAGTATTTTTTAAGGCTTCGAATTCTGTGTAATAGTCAGTTAGTTTTCTTTTTAAGACATATTTAGATGAGCTTTTAAAAGCGTACTTCTACAGGAAGTGAGTTCCAAATTCTTGGTAGTACACAATAAAAAGAATTTTGAAATAATTTGGATTTACATAATGGAACCTTAATGTCATATTTACTGCTGTGTCTTGTTGTGCGAGTATTCTTGTACTGTATTAGTTCGTTGAGTTGAACGTTATAGTGTTTATTGATAAGCTTGTAGAATAATGTAATGTTGATATTGAATGATCACACGCTACAAGCTGTGCCGGATATTTATTGCTGTTTTTGTTTATAGCAGTACTATATTCCGATTACTTTTATACAGGATTAACGCCGTTCCTTGAAACATGAACCATAATGATTGTTTCGAGAAAATTCTTACTCGAAACATGTCGAAAGTGAAACTGAATACTGATATACTGTCAAAATTTAGTCAAAAGGCGCTAATAGCAGTAAGAACAGTAATTTGATTTTTTGTTTACTCTGCAGTGCCATCCTAAATATTCTCGTCATTCATTTTGTCAATATTTAAATGAGAACACTCAAATTGAAATAAGCCTGGACTAAAGTACTACAATGCAAAGAAAGCTTGTCCTAACATTCTTTGTAGTCGCCGTTGGATTTTCCACTAAACATCTTACTTGTGGAGACACCAAGAAAAGTCACAGCGATACAAATCATGACGAGAAAAGTAATGTTGGAAGTACGTCGCTACATCAGAATCACACCGTTTGCCCTCGACCCAAGGTTGGGAGATGTAGATGCACTGGTTTGCGATTCGGCAGAATCGTTTGTTCAGGCCTCGATGCCATGCCTGAAATCCTTTCTCATAATATCACGACTTTGTAAGTAGAGAGGAACTGTGGAACTATGATGATGATGGTATATTCGATGATGGTGATAATAATGTATGATTAATTATAATAATGATGTTAATTATGAAGATGACATATAAATATATTTGATGATGGTGATGATAATGATAATGATGATGATGATGATAATAATAATAATAATGATATTATTGATATGTTGATAATTAATTAAACCCTCCCCTCCCCTATTATTGTAATGTTTTGTTAAACGCCTTGTTAATTTGTTAATTTGACAGGGAAATACTTGCAGGATCAATAACACAAGTTCCTGTAGACTACTTTCGTAACTTTGATTCTCTAATTAAATTGTAAGTTAGCCAGTAAGTTATTGATTTTTTTAGACCGTGACCATGACCGTGACCGTGACCGCGACCGCGACCGCGACCGCGACCGCGACCGCGACCGCGACCGCGACCGCGACTGCGACCGCGACTGCGACTGCGACTGCGACTGCGACTGCGACTGCGACTGCGACTGCGACTGCGACTGCGACTGCGACTGCGACAATGTTTATAGCTTTTAATGCAGGTTTTATTCTTTCAGAAAAATCAACAACAACAAAATTTCAACTATGTTTCGCCTGCCAAGTGTCAAAGTGTTGTAAGTATACTCGTCCGTCCGTCTATGCATTTGTTGCATGGTTGGCGGATAGCACTGGTCTATCACCGCTGTGTTCCGGGCTCAAGTCCCAACTTGATTATCTTCGTTTTTTTATCTCTCAGCAAAAACCAACATGTGAGGAGTAATTATTTAAAAACATTTAGTGTGTGTGCCGGCAGACGAATGAAAAGATGTTATCATTATTATTATTATTATTATTATTATTATTATTATTATTATTATTATTATTATTATTATTATTATTATTATTATTATTATTATTATTATTATTATTATTATTATTATTATTATTATTATTATTATTATTATTATTATTATTATTATTATTATTATTATTATTATTATCAATTGACCTTATGTAATCCATTCGCCTTTTCCGATAGATCCTTTTCTTCTATTTCAATTCTTTTTTGTGTTATTTATTTATACTTTTATTGTCTCTAGGAGTCTCAGGTACAACCTATTGAATGGGTCAGTTTTGTATGAAATGCTGAAGGGGTTTACAAAAATCAAAAGCATGTAAGTTGGAATCTGCATTTTGGTTTTTAGTTTGCTTGTAGTGTAGAGTGCTTACACTATGTCCATGAAATAAAATCTAAATGGTTACTAACTAATAGTTTTTATTTAGTGACTATTCGTCACTATCACTTAACTGGAACAGCTTTAGTAACAATAGACCACAATATACAAGGGAACTCAAATACTCAAAACCATAGAAAAGTTAATACTTAATTCATTGTGTATTGTTACTAAAGCTGTTCCAGTTTAGCTTTTCACAGTGTTCTTGATTTAGATAGTTTCGAATTCTGCCAATTTTGCGGATTGCGAAGGATGCTGCTTTACAGGTGTTGTTAATATGTGTATTCATCTTGAGATGACTATCTAAGGCGATACCAAGGTCTCGGGCAACTGGAAGTGGTGTTATAATCGAGTCATCCAAAAAAAAAACAATTTCCATGCAATAACTCGTGAGGCTTGAAACGAGATGAGAGATGAACAATCTCTGTTTTACTAGGGTTGCATGGAAGTTTATTAGCGGTGCACCAGATAAAAATATCCTTAACACATAGTTCAAGTTTGGCTGTCGTAGCAGATCTGTTACCAAAAGTGTCAATCGGCATGTCTGATTTCATCGTTATACCAAGGTGCACTGGGACGTAAAGTGATGGTCCTTGTTCGTAGAGGAGCACTGCGCATCCAAAACAGAACCGAACGATATCATATTGGTCACAGAGCTCCGTTAGATCGGATGGTGGTGACTTGAACAATGCGGACGATAACAATAAATTATGTATGATTATAATAACCACGGATCAGACCAACATATATCAACAATAAATTAATGATACATTATCCTTACTTCCACAGTGATGTTAGCCATAACGCTATCACAGACAACCTCAAACCGGGCATATTTACAGGAATGAAAAATCTAGCTAAATTGTAAGTAATTGATAGAATAAGAGCGACCGTGCTGTATGGTATTTACAATAGCTAGTCGAAGACGAGCTTACAGTGTTTTCGTGTGATAATTGTACTTCATCTCAACTCTTTACCCCGGGGATGCTCGTCATATCTCTTAGGGGTAAAAATCAGAGATTTGGTATCTTTTAGGGTGTCAAATGCGAATTTTTGAAAATTAGCATTTCTGGTATATCTTAGGGTGTCGAAAAAGGAGTGAAGAGCTAATCGATATTCGCTTCTGATACGTATATTAATATTATTAATTAATGTTGTATCTCTTAGGGGGTAAAATTCATCCAGCCACGCCGAGCATCCCCGGTCCTTTTCCCCAGGAGTTCCCCCCCCCCCCCCCCCCCCCGGGCTCTTTACGATATAGTATATTCCTGGTTCGCTGAGAGATGTCGTGCATGCTAGTTTGCCGATCAGATAATGTAATAATTGGAGACCTTATTTGGAATAACTTTTGTTCTACATGTCAAATGAGTGAAATTCCCTTGGATTTGTTTGATGGGCTTCACAACCTAGAACATTTGTAAGTACTTCCTATCACAATAGTTATCGTTGTAGTTATAGTTGTTGTTGTAGTTGTGTATATAGTTCTAGTTCTAGTTCTAGTTCTAGTTCTAGTTCTAGTTCTAGTTCTAGTTCTAGTTCTAGTTCTAGTTCTAGTTCTAGTTCTAGTTCTAGTTCTAGTTCTAGTTCTAGTTCTAGTTCTAGTTCTAGTTCTAGTTCTAGTTCTAGTTCTAGTTCTAGTTCTAGTTCTAGTTCTAGTTCTAGTTCTAGTTCTAGTTCTAGTTCTAGTTCTAGTTCTAGTTCTAGTTCTAGTTCTAGTTCTAGTTCTAGTTCTAGTTCTAGTTCTAGTTCTAGTGGAAGATATTGTCGGTTCTAGTTCTAGTGGAAGATATTGTCGGTTCTAGTTCTAGTGGAAGATATTGTCGGTTCTAGTGGAAGTTACAATACATGCAGTTAAAGTTAAAGTTACAATTATAGTTATTGTTATAGAACTATTGAAGAAGTACGATATTACACAAAAACTAAAGAACTATTTGCAACAAATCTAATGAAAATAAATAAGTCTTAATGTATTGATTAATCAACTCAATGAAACTGTTATTACCTATAATATAACAGTACTTAATGTTGTCTTTTATAGAGACTTGGGCTATAATCAAATTACCACGATTCTTCCAGATCATTTCAAGGATATTAAACGTTTACAAGATATGTAAGTCTGACATCCACATATTTACATTAGATTCGGCTCATGTGCATGAGATGCGACGTTTGAACTAGGAATAAAAACGAACTATTCCATAGTAGCAATTTCACTTAATTTTATTGTAACAGTGTTTGGACTCTAAATGTAATAAATGTTTAACAAATAGAAAGAGAGTTAAATAAAAGAGAGTGAGAAAGGTCAAAGAAAAAAGGGCAATTGTATCCAATGCAAAATTAAATACAGGGTCAGATCCAGAAATTTGTCAGGGGGTGTCCCAATTGCAAATGGAGGGCTCGATCTTTTGGTGTTAAGGGGTGTCCGGTCCCTAAATGACTTAAAATAGGGGTATTTATATCATAACATATATAGATGCAATATTTATTTGCAATAAAATACCTACATTAAAGTGTATTTTAAGACTACATCCTTTGTGTTCTTTTAGGATTTTGTTGAACAACCGAATCAAGCAAATTCCCGCAGGCATTTTTAACCGATCCAGTGAGATGATTGAATTGTAAGTAACAACTGCCTGCCTGCCTGCCTGCCTGCCTGCCTGCCTGCCTGCCTGCCTGCCTGCCTGCCTGCCTGCCTGCCTGCCTGCCTGCCTGCCTGCCTGCCTGCCTGCCTGCCTGCCTGCCTGCCTGCCTGCCTGCCTGCCTGCCTGCCTGCCTGCCTGCCTGCCTGCCTGCCTGCCTGCCTGCCTGCTGAATTTCTAATAATTACGTTTTTGATAGGATTTTGCAAAACAACGAAATAGATACTATTGAAAAAGGAAGCTTTGATGGTGTGAAAAATCTCAAAGAAGTGTAAGCAATAGAGAAACGTTCAACACTTATTACTAAATTGGCTTCATCATAATTCACAGTCTTTCGTTTCTTCCATGTATGATATTTATGCCCTGTGTTATTTTTGAAGCTTTACCAGCAATGCATTGGCCGAGCTCGGTTTGATGAGGACGGAGACAAATAAACTAATGAAGGCGTATCTTGGAGTACATTGGCCACTTTTCTTCAAAATACCGGGAGTGGGAACAAAATCATAACACTCGCCATAAAATCCCTTAATGAACTTCGTTCATATATTATTATATAATTAATTTATTATTTATTGTAACATTAATTGTCAAAAGAGTGGCTTTTGAACAAATTTTAATAGAAAAAGATGATGATGATGATGATGATGATGATGATGATGATGATGATGATAAGAATAAAATGTTGTTGTTGTTGTTGTTGTTGATAATGATGTTGTTGATGATGATGATAAAGATGATGATGATGGTGATAATAATGTTGTTGTTGCTGGTAAAGATGTTTGACAGTGAATATTCTATCCGAGATGAGAACCATACAACTGGAAAGACGATGCCTTCAATTGCTGTCCCGTCCATAATGTACAGAACTCGATTCCTTGTAGGGCTCATTTTTAGGGGAGTGGGGTGAAAACATCTGATCGAATTATCTCACTGTTTGTTCTTCCCTTTACAGTTTCCTTTTTAATAACAAACTAACCAGTCTTCCTGATGACCTCTTCGCAGGAATTTCGCTTCTAAATCTGTAAGTATTACCATCGACTTACTTTTAGTATATTCCTTTATTATTCAAATTTATGTGCATAGTTGACCAACTAGTTGACCAACTAAGTGGTCACATGATCTCCATTAAATCCAATAGCTTTGTATAAATGAGAAAACATATATAGAATCATACCTTGAAATGTTACAAACATAGATTGTGCATTGTAACCATGATTAGGTTTCTAAATGGGAACAAATTTGACAAGCTTACTGGACGGCCGTTCAGAGGGATGAAGAAAACGAAAACTACTTTGTAAGTCCTTATCCTTATACATTTTTTAAACTTGCCATTGCCATTGCCATTGTCATTGCCATTGCCATTGCTATTGCCATTATTCTTGGTATTGTCGTTTTGTTGTTAGCAGTTATTTGTGTATCGTCTATTGTATCAACTTTCATCATTATATAATTATTACTATCATTGGTTTTAGGTACTTGTTTTCAAACACTGTTCGGCACATCGATGAAGATTTCTTCAGCGATTTAGGAAACGAAACAACCGTGTAAGACATGATTGATGACACCCAATCTCGCTTCATACCCCCGCCTCCCCCTCCCCCAAGAGGAGGCTTATGTGGTTGATATAACTATAACTTCGTGCAACTGCTTTTGTCAAATGTTATAGTTATATAAAATACTTGTTTTAAAACTTGCCATCATTAAGAATGTAGTGGTAGTGTATGTGAATGGCCAGCTAAATTAGAGGCACAATATGTAGAGATGTGTAGTAATATGGTATTATGTGTATTAACATTTTATTTTATTTTTCCGTGGTACATGTAGAGCTCTCCGATGCAGAAGTCTGAAGAATCTTCCACATATTGATAAGAACACACTGGGAAAGATGTAAGTAACAATTTCCCTGTCCCTGTCCCTGTCCCTTTCCCTGTCCCTTTCCCTGTCCCTGTCCCTGTCCCTGTCCCTGTCCCTGTCCCTGTCCCTGTCCCTGTCCCTGTCCCTGTCCCTGTCCCTGTCCCTGTCCCTGTCCCTGTCCCTGTCCCTGTCCCTGTCCCTGTCCCTGTCCCTGTCCCTGTCCCTGTCCCTGTCCCTGTCCCTGTCCCTGTCCCTGTCCCTGTCCCTGTCCCTGTCCCTGTCCCTGTCCCTGTCCCTGTCCCTGTCCCTGTCCCTGTCCCTGTCCCTGTCCCTGTCCCTGTCCCTGTCCCTGTCCCTGTCCCTGTCCCTGTCCCTGTCCCTGTCCCTGTCCCTGTCCCTGTCCCTGTCCCTGTCCCTGTCCCTGTCCCTGTCCCTGTCCCTGTCCCTGTCCCTGTCCCTGTCCCTGTCCCTGTCCCTGTCCCTGTCCCTGTCCCTGTCCCTGTCCCTGTCCCTGTCCCTGTCCCTGTCCCTGTCCCTGTCCCTGTCCCTGTCCCTGTCCCTGTCCCTGTCCCTGTCCCTGTCCCTGTCCCTGTCCCTGTCCCTGTCCCTGTCCCTGTCCCTGTCCCTGTCCCTGTCCCTGTCCCTGTCCCTGTCCCTGTCCCTGTCCCTGTCCCTGTCCCTGTCCCTGTCCCTGTCCCTGTCCCTGTCCCTGTCCCTGTCCCTGTCCCTGTCCCTGTCCCTGTCCCTGTCCCTGTCCCTGTCCCTGTCCCTGTCCCTGTCCCTGTCCCTGTCCCTGTCCCTGTCCCTGTCCCTGTCCCTGTCCCTGTCCCTGTCCCTGTCCCTGTCCCTGTCCCTGTCCCTGTCCCTGTCCCTGTCCCTGTCCCTGTCCCTGTCCCTGTCCCTGTCCCTGTCCCTGTCCCTGTCCCTGTCCCTGTCCCTGTCCCTGTCCCTGTCCCTGTCCCTGTCCCTGTCCCTGTCCCTGTCCCTGTCCCTGTCCCTGTCCCTGTCCCTGTCCCTGTCCCTGTCCCTGTCCCTGTCCCTGTCCCTGTCCCTGTCCCTGTCCCTGTCCCTGTCCCTGTCCCTGTCCCTGTCCCTGTCCCTGTCCCTGTCCCTGTCCCTGTCCCTGTCCCTGTCCCTGTCCCTGTCCCTGTCCCTGTCCCTGTCCCTGTCCCTGTCCCTGTCCCTGTCCCTGTCCCTGTCCCTGTCCCTGTCCCTGTCCCTGTCCCTGTCCCTGTCCCTGTCCCTGTCCCTGTCCCTGTCCCTGTCCCTGTCCCTGTCCCTGTCCCTGTCCCTGTCCCTGTCCCTGTTATTATAAGTAATACCATGGCATGAGGGAAATTAGTGATTAAATTTCCCCGAATACCGAGGGGAAATTTGTGGATGTCCCAAGGGCGAAGCGAGGTATTCGGGGAAATGTAATCACTAATTTCCCTCATGCCATGGTATTACTTATAATTCTTTGTCGATTTGCTTTATATATTAGATTCTGTACTCCGCACAACTTGCCTCGGATAAAGGGCTTGGAGGAAAAAGTCGCCTTTTCACTATCCCAATCTGGTTTTGATTGTGTTCGATTACGTCATTATGATTTTGTATGTACCATTTGTCAAGCTGGTACTTATGGGAATGGTAATATAGGATCAGCGGCCGGATGCTCGAACTGCTCTGCTGGTATGTAAAGGTTTGTTGATGATGCTGATGTTGTCAATGATAGTGACAGGAATTATTAAATGGTGATGATGGTGATGACAAGTAATAATGTTGTTGATGATGATGGTGATGACAAGAAATAATGTTGTTGATGATGGTACGTGATGACAAGAAATAATGTTGTTGATGATGGTGATGACAAGTAATAATGTTGTTGATGATGATGGTGACAAGAAATAATGTTGTTGATGATGGTGATGACAAGTAATAATGTTGTTGATGATGGTGATGACAAGTAATAATGTTGTTGATGATGGTGATGACAAGTAATAATGTTGTTGATGATGATGGTGACAAGAAATAATGTTGTTGATGATGGTGATGACAAGTAATAATGTTGTTGATGATGGTGTTGACAAGTAATAATGTTGTTGATGATGGTGATGACAAGTAATAATGTTGTTGATGATGGTGATGACAAGTAATAATGTTGTTGATGATGGTGATGACAAGTAATAATGTTGTTGATGATGGTGATGACAAGTAATAATGTTGTTGATGATGGTGATGACAAGTAATAATGTTGTTGATGATGGTGATGACAAGTAATAATGTTGTTGATGATGGTGGTAACACGTATAATAATGATGATGGTTATGTCCATGGGAATGACATAAAATGATACACGGTGGGTTATAAATTATTTTTAGGTGGATTTTACCAAGATGAAATGGGTCAAACTCAGTGCAAGAATTGTAGTATTGGTACGTTCGTCCGTCCTGTCCATGCACCTGCGCAGTCACCGCTTGACTGTAGGGCATGTCCAAGAGGTTAGTAACACTATTAGTCTTATCTTTACTGTAATTATAGGTCATTTGCACAATAAGGCTATTTTACTGCCAGTACAATAATGCTTTGCACATTTTCTTTCTTATTCAAATTTTTATATTCCCTCTTGAGAATACTAGAACAATTGAGAATTGTTATTTAACATGAAATAATTATTAATTTATCTTTGGCCGTGAAAGACTGCAGACGATAACAATTTAATGAATTACTTTGTTTCTCTTTTTAATTTGCAAATGTGATATTTTCTTAGTTTTAAAATAAAAATCTCTCCGTTTCACTCCTTTGTTCTTGGTTTCTTCGTCTGTGTTTTATATGTAGGTGTTTTTTAATATTTTTTAGTATTTGGTTTTATTCCCGAGGTTAACTTTCCCTTCAAACCTCTTTTCAATCAGTATTATTTTGAACGTTTGCTACAAATTAAATCAGTTCTAAGGGTATGTTTACTGTAACCAGGTACACGATCCAACGAAAATGCTGGTTTCAGAGCATGCAAGTGTCTTCAAGATTTTTACCGGTTTGACCGGTTTGGTAGCTGTATGCCGTGTCCCAAGAAGGGTCTCAAATGTATCAACGATTACGCAATACTAACTGAAGGATACTACTGGGTTTGGACAAACCATTCTAGTAAGCAAAGCTACAGTGACTTCATCGACAATCTCAACATCGAGTCTGACGAATTTGTAAAGGGAACATGGAGATATAATGGCACTCTCCCCAAACTCCACAAGTGCCCACGCGATTCGTGCCTTGGGGGACTGAACTCTACTTGCAAAGCTGGTTACAGGGGACTTCTCTGCGCTATTTGTGAGCCATCTTACTTTGAGCGCATGAGCAGGTAATGGTCAATGAGAGGTACATTCCTGCTTTAAATAGAGTACTTTATGGAGTACTTTATGATTGTATAATGCAAGTCGAGCAGGGAGGGGAGAGGGGTGGGTAATAAATATTGGAGATAAATACACCTATTTCAAAAGACTTTGTCGCAATAAAAACTACAATTCACACTGTAAAGTACGTAAAGGATGTCGGTATATTTTCTCTTGTTATCGATTTATTCATAATATATATTTTGGTTGTATGTTATATGACGATATCAATTTGCTGCAGTGGTAGATGATGAAACAAATATTTCTTTATAAAATACATATATACTGTTGCTTCGGCTGCGACGACAATTTTTAGGTGTGTTTTTACCGTGGGCTTTCAAGATATCATTTTCATTCGTTTAGGGGAGATGTGGATCTGGGTTTGTAACAATTTGAAATGCACGAAAATACACTGATTTTTTTTTTGGTCACGTGACTTTAAGGCACCAAAAATGGTTATTTGCAAATGGCGAGTACACACACTTTATCTATCGGACTGCAAAGCACATTATTGAGCAAAGCAAGCCGGGAATGAACGCATGTTTCAACAAATAATACAAATTTCACAGATTCTATTACATTATGAGTCATAGCCTGCGTGGCCGGCTCTTGGGGAATTGGGGTCGAGGAGGGAAGGGGAGGGGGTGGGGGTGGAAGGAAAAGGAAAGGAGAGCCTGCAAGCAAACCCCACTTTTTCGTGTACCCGCCTACTTCAAGACACTTCAAAACATCAAATTATTCAGCCAATCAGAGCATACAACAGAGTTTACAGGAAGTGATCTGGAAGTTGTCACTTTTACGTGTCGACCGTTGAGTTTGTAAACAAGAGCCAGCGACTTCATATTATCAAATATTTTATTATTTTAATACCTATATCATTTAAAATAAAACTATGTTATAGAATGCCTCAAACCCTGCAGTTTACGTTGTGTTAGAAACTACAATGTATCTGAACTGATTATATCGCATTGATCTTTCACAATGCTTTTGCGGCAACAAAAACAACAGCTCAATTTTCTTCTTGATCTTTGACCTTTGAAAAAGCTTGAAATACTTTTAAAATGAAAATATATACGACTTTCATTACCATGACTGTAGTGGGAAACAAAGCCAAAACATCTTTACCTTCGAGAAAATCGTCAGCAGCTTTTTTTTTGTCTCCGAAGAAGTCTTAGTTGAACAAGCACGCGAAGACGCTAAGTTAGTAACATTGAGTCGAATTACAAATACTATGATTGACAGCGTCATGCTTCATTTTGACCAATAGGAGCGTGCGGCCTCTGGCGGCCGCAGGTACACGAAAAAGTGGGGTTTGCTAGCAGGCTCTCCTTTCCCACCCCTCCCCTCCCCTCCTCGTCCCCAATTCCCCAAGAGCCGGCCACGCAGGCTATATGAGTCATAACGTTTTTACTTTCAGATGTATCCGCTGCCCATCGAAGTTGCGGGCAGGTTTTGAAATAGCTGGTGTCGTTGTTGCCTTTGTGTTGATTCTCCTTGCTCTCTTGTGGGGAGATAAGAAACGTATTCTTAGTGGGCGAACCTGGGCTGACGTCATACTATCTTGTTTTAAGATCATCGTTGGCTTCTATCAGGTAAATAATATATGGAGTTTTATATATTTTTTCACTACTTAGCAGAGTATGTTGATGTGCACTTTGTTCTCTCTCAAGCCACAAGGATGTTTCTCGATCCAGGTTCTCTCTTCCTGTGAGTTTAAGCCGTGTGTTTTTATATTTTCAGGTCATGGCAGGTCTATATTCATGCCTTTCAAACATCGAATGGCCTTCGTCAATCATCTGGATGCAAAAGGCACTGCACTTAATCGAGTTGAATGTCCTCCAGTTTGCACCTTTGAGCTGTCTGAGTTCATACCTGTCATTTAATGCCTTACAACAATTTGTGGTCGTGATAGTGTCTAATACTGTAGTAGTCGGCATCATTCTGATCTACCTTGCAATAAGAATAAGACAGCATAAGTATAAAAAAAACGCCATCGACATTGCTGAGTCTTGCGCACAAACCAAAAGCTCATGTATTCGCAACATTTGTGTGTTTCTCTTTGCTACATACCCTAAGACGTGCACAAGTATATTCCAGATTCTCTCGGTCAACTGTATACCTCTTTGTTCTCATGACAAACAGAAGAATTGTCCTATGTATCTACGAAGTGACGTATCCGTGCAGTGCCAGTCCCCTCTCTATGATATATACTCCAAAGTGGGCCTTGGGTTCCTTATTTACCCCGTTGGGTTCCTTGTGGCAATGGTGCTTCTTGTCTGGCACTACGTCCACAAGCCGTCAAAGAGTAAACGGACAATGTCAGAAGTTGATACGTCAGAGTTACCTTCAGTGGCGGACGAACAAAGGTCAAAGGTGGCATTTAGGTTCTCTACAATTCATGGCAAGTCTCCTTTTCAATCAGGTTTGTGTGCATGATACCGCTATAGTCACTTCTTTTTCGCTCGTTTCTCTACTCGTCAACACCTTTTACAATTTAAAATACCATCTATACTAAAGGGGAGAGGTGGGGAGAGTAGATGATGCAGTACCCTCTACCAGGGTCGTGACGGGGGATGTTTCCTCGTGATTGATCCCGATTTTTTTTACACAAAAGTTTGATTCTTGATCCCAAAATCTCGCGCATTTTGATCCGTGATCCCACAATAAATAAATGTTCTGGTCCCTGAATGTATTCATACGATCCCAATCCCTATTCTATGATTCCCTGATTCCAGCTGATTGGGCCCATTATGTGATTCCCGATCCCATTGCATGTGATCCCTGATCTCACATCCCTCGTCACGGCCCTGCCGGCTTGACATTAACACTTTGACTGATCCATTTCTAGGCTTAAGCCTCTTTTACGAGAACTACAGACCAGAATGCTGGTACTGGGAGTCGGTTGAGATGGCCCGGAAGTTACTACTCACTTCCGGTTTGACGCTGATAGGAGCACATAGTCGTACCCAGATCGGCCTTGGAGCAATCATATCTGCACTGTTCGCGATTTTGTACGTGGGGTTTCATCCGATTTCTAACCCTTTTGAGAATCATCTTCAAACGGTTGCCCTGATGGCAGTATTTCTAAACCTTGGTATCGGAGTGATGTTCAACGTTTCTGATGACGTCATACCTACAGCTGTCAATCAACACAATGACAAGATAGGCGTGTCTATGATAATGATTGTTATCAACTCGGCTGTTGTCGTCATAGTGATAGGTTGGTATTTATATTATTATGATGATGATGCATTATAAGACACGTGATATATAACAGATAATAGAATGGAGGGACAATGAGGACAATGACAAGGAGGGATAATGATGATGATGATGATGATGATATGTTGATGATGATAATGATGATACTGACTGTTAATGTTTTTCGCCCTTCATTACAGTCAAATGTCTCAAGATTATCATCAAGAGACTATTAAAATGGTGTAAGACAACTGATAAGAAGTGCAGCTGCTCTCATTGTTGTCAGTTGTTTGGGACGTTCTGTCTGAGCCTGCTGACAACATTGAAACTGACCAACAGTGATTATAGACGGAAAGAAAACTACCATCAACGTTCTAACATACTTGATGATTGAACATTAAATGAACACCATATCCAATAAACCTTTCTCACGAAGCAAGCTAATCTTTTGCGAATGCTGTTTGTGTGTCATTTAAGCCAAAGTGAGGTTGCACATGATTAGCTGCCTCGTGAGGAAGACCTGATGTGTTGCAATCAAAACTTGGCTCTAAAACTATAAGAGTACATGCATACACACAACATATATAGTTTTTAATTTGATCAGCGGGAATTTTTGCTTGCCCTTACGATTACAGTGTTATCCATTTTATCACATTTGATTGCTAATGTGAATATTAGTCTTGTTTAACACTGCACACATTATCTACAATGTCGCTTAGTTTACTGTATAGATCCTTGTAATCAGCCACTGTGAACACGTGACTACTTTCTCCCATGGATATTTGTAGCAGTTCAGATCGATTGATACCTTGACCAACACCTACTGCGATCACTTGCACTTCACGATCCTGAATGGAACATAAAAAGAAACGAAAGAACACATTGCATGCACCTGCATATATACAACATGGTACATGATTCTAGATTGTAAAAATAAAACAAAATGAATCACTATTTTAACGTTTTAATCTTCTTGTAAGACACACGTGCCTTATTTGTGAGAGTAGACCCACACTCACTACCCCTACATTAATTTGAATACACAACTCTACTCTCATATTGCCGGATTTCAAGCCGTTAGGGGCTGAGGCGAATTGCCTTACACTTTGTTAAACAAGATTAATTTGATTTACATAATCAGAGAAACCTTGTCAAGCTTTACAAAATCTTTTTTAAAAAGTTTGGTGTTGATTGGTTTAATATTGTGTGAAAAACAGCCATTGAAAAACCAATCAACACCAAACTTCAAGTTATTGTAAAGCTTGACAAGGTTTCTCTGATTATGTAAATAAAATCTTGTTTGGCAAAGTATAAGGCGATTCGCCCCAGCCCCTAACGGCTTGAAATCCGTCAATGTTGATTTATACTGAGGGAGAAAAACCGCAGTATCCAGTCACAACCTCTTGCGGCATGTGAGAGAACAACGCATGCGCATCAAACAAACTCAACTCCAAAAGTTACGCAGGCACTGGGAACGAGATTGATATAATCCATACCAAAGCAGGGACTCAAACCTGGATCACAGCGGTGAGAGGCGCGCGGTAAACCACTACACCATCCAAACAATTCGATAAGCAGTGTTTTCATGCATACTCTTATGAGTCTTTGACTGTTCACTGCAAGGATAGTACAGCTAGGATAGGACAGCAAGGATAGCACAGCAAGGATAGCACAGCAAGGATAGCACAGCAAGAATAGCACAGCAAGGATAGCACAGCAAGGATAGCACAGCAAGGATAGCACAGCAAGGATAGCACAGCAAGGATAGCACAGCAAGGATAGCACAGCAAGGATCGCACAGCAAGGATCGCACAGCAAGGATCGCACAGCAAGGATAGCACAGCAAGGATAGCACAGTTGGTTAGTGCGCGGCATTCTGTGCGAGAGGTCCCGAGTTCGATTCCCAGTGACCTCGCATTCTTGTTTTAACTTCTCTTCTTTCCATGTAGCTTTAAGTAGCTTTAAATACCCGTAAAACGGAGCACTGGACGGACTTCCGGCGTAAAAATACTATTCTTTACTTTACTTATGACAACCGTTTTGAAATAGTGGAATAACGAGCTCTTACCTTTAAAGGCCGCAATGCATCATCGTACGGTTCACTATGATGGTTAGTCCGTCCGTCCGTAACAACAAGAAGAACGTTAACCACATCACTTCTATCGCCACCTCGTGGAGAATACAGGTCTGTTGCTGCTTTGATCAAGGCTTTGTCTGTACGTGTACCACCGTGTAGGTATGGTAAATCACGTATAATGCTAATCATCTCACCAACTGTATGGGACGCAGTCTGAATAGACGACAAGATATACAAATACTTTTAACAGTATTTATACAGGGCATTTAAGTAGTTTTAACCATATAGAGCTTCAACACATTTTACAACGATTTTTGACAGCCAAAATAAATTATAGACTGCGAACCTCCTTAACATATGCCTGAAAACGAGTCTCAGAGACCAAGTACTCAAAAAGCGAGATAGACCAAAAAATCGGTTACCAATAATAATCGTCATCCCTATAAAAATCAATTCATTATTATCATTTAATAATCAATATTGTTAGTGTTCTTACTTGGTTGAATGTAACCTGCACACGTGGTTCCTGGTTGTATGTTATTATACCGATTCTTGTTCCCTTGATAGAACCCTGGGTATAAACTATCAAGTCAGCCAGGAAATCCTTTGCGGTTTTGTATCTTGACTGCCCGATGCTGCTCGATGAATCAAGTAATATGGCAAGGTCAAGGTCACGACGACATGGAGTGGGACCTGGAAGCCACACAACATACATGGATGTTATCAACTCATTAATTATTCAAGAGGTAATCAGCCAATATAATATGATTTGATCACATGATAAACCAGGATACTTTGTAAAGGTGTCCGAAAAAGGCAGCCAATAAAAACAACAACGTTTGGGTGACATGGGTGGCCTAGCGGTGAGAGCGCTGGCCTCTCACCGCTGTGGTCCAGGTTCGAGTCCCGGCTCGGGCATGGATTATATGTGAGTTGAGTTTGTTTGATATATTCTTCTCTCCTATGCCACGAGGGTTTTTCTCTGGGTTATATGGTTTTCCACCCTCCGCAAAAATAAACACGTGAGCTAAATTGTGTGCAAAATAATTATACGTAGAGGTAGTGAGTGTAGGTCTGAGTCTCCCCCATTAGTGTCCCCCATTATTCCCACACGTGTCCAGTCTAGAAGAATTGAGACGTTAAAAAAGTGATAAATATATATTTAAAAAAAACAGTGATAGTTACATTTTCCGATGTTACAAGGTTCCTGTGCGGTACCATTCCCCACGCAAGCTTTCCCACCGTTTTCTGGCGGAGGATTGGTACACGTCCGCTCACGTGACTTGACCCCAGCTCCACACCTCTTGCTGCAGGACGTCCAAGGTCCCCAAGGAGACCAGTTCCCATCTTGGGGAGTTTTAGACTCTGCAATAAAACATTGTAAAAAATGTGAAACAATGCACTACAGAAATGAAAATGCTCAGTGGACAAAAATAGTTGACAATATTTTATTAAATTAACAAGTCATAATTATTCGCATCAAACTACAAAGGGGTGCCCTCACCTCCCTCCTCCATGGTCAATGTTAATACGGTTGGGTTCGACTATGCTGGAGCTGCCATACAACATTGATTTAGGGGGAGGGGGAGGGGGAGTGGGAATGATTTTATAGACCAAAATACGGTTTTGTGCAGTTTTTACTCAAAAATCACATTTTATCAACATTTTTGTCCTAGATTGTAGCTTAAGTTTAATTGCTTATAATTATTATAAGTGAAAGTTGTAATCACATTATTGTAACACGTTTGCATAGCTTTGCTAAAAATCTGAACAGAAACCATTAGGAGCCGGAGAGGACTTTTTTTTGTACGAGATCTCCAGTCGAGCTAAACAATAGGTTGTGGTTTTGATAGTTGTAAGTGTTGACAGATAGTGTTATAAGCCGTTGGGATTAGCAACCACAGTAATCCTTATTCTAACAGCGCGCGAACAAATGCCAGGTTCGGATCGTAACGAGATTAACTAAATATGGATAGTTTTGCTCCAAATATGGCATGAACCCCAAGGTTTGGCGCGGAATACAAATCAGTGAGCGAAGGGAAATATTGCGCCAACAGACGACGAGAACTCTCCTCAAAGTCTGTTTGGTTATACCTGATACTTGTTCCGATAAGAACAGGTACATAATAGATTCAAAACTGCTTGGTATAGAACTACGGAAACTAAGGAATCTTTCAATCACTAAAGTCTTTAGTTTGATGTTGAGACCAGCTCTCTCAGAAGCAAAGCTAATGGTAATCACTTGATGTATTTTAAACAAAACGGCTCAATCCTAACGTCATTTGCCTTCTTGTCCATCTACTTTCGAAAGGGAGCTTTAGAACTACCAAGGAACACAAAGTTGGACAATGTTTGTCGTAAGGTAATCAAAACAATTAACTTCGCAGATCCCGCGCAATCACAACAAAGCGCGCCAAAATCATTGTGTCACTGCAGAGCCATAATTGTTACAATGTTCCAGCAAATACGAGAGTTCGAGGATAAACTGAAAGCAAGCCAGAAAATGATGAGCAAAACGAACATCAATCCGCCGAAACAAGCCTCTACGCCGCTCAACGATGCACCTAGAAAGCGGACATATGCTGACATGAATTCGTCAGTGTGCGAGGTCAAAGGACCAAAACAGGCATGACTTATAATAAATAATAATATATTAAATTATAATAAATCCAGGAGAGTTCCCGATTGGCAAATACTTTTGATGAAAATTCAAGGACGACTCTAAGATAAATATGATGGCAAAGTCTATTCAATTTAACGAGTTTATGTCGAACCAAGGTAAAACTTACGACTTCTACTATATTTCGTACTAACTATAAACTATAGACGTTTAATTTATAAACATCTAAACATTCTACACTCGGAAAAAAGTCTAATATCATTTGTGAATGCAAATCAGCACATTGAGTGTTTAATGAAAGTAATAAATAATACATTTAATGCTAATTTTTTTCTGATGGTTTGATTGACACTACAAATTAACTTGACTAATTGTAACTCTAAAATAACCAAAATCTATAAGGTATAGAGTATTATATATACTATTAAATTAGAATGCATTCATTATATCCGTGAAACACAATTAACTATTTTATGCAAAATATTGCTAATTAAACAATAGAAACAAAGGATTTTCGACTAACTTGCGCAATTTTGTTAGCAAACTTAATTTCATTAAAATAAATATACAGCACCTTTTCCACATGTTCATGCGTAAAAATATTACTTCAAAATGAAATCTTTCCTTGGTGGTTTCTAAGTGTTGTCGCCCGAAACCAGTGGAGTTACCAGGTGATTCGCCCGTAACTCTGCGAGAGACAACGTTTTACAGTATGTTTTTATACACGTATTAGTAGCTTAGAATCGATCAATAAATGCGTAAAAATATTACTTCAAAATGAAATCTTTCCTTGGTGGTTTCTAGGTGTTGTCGCCCGAAACCAGCGGAGTTACCAGGTGATTCGCCCGTAACTCTGCGAGAGACAACGTTTTACAGTATGTTTTTATACACGTATTAGTAGCTTAGAATCGATCAATTAAATGCGTAAAAATATTACTTCAAAATGAAATCTTTCCTTGGTGGTTTCTAGGTGTTGTCGCCCGAAACCAGTGGAGTTACCAGGTGATTCGCCCGTAACTCTGCGAGAGACAACGTTTTACAGTATGTTTTTATACACGTATTAGTAGCTTAGAATCGATCAATTAAATGCGTAAAAATATTACTTCAAAATGAAATCTTTCCTTGGTGGTTTCTAGGTGTTGTCGCCCGAAACCAGTGGAGTTACCAGGTGATTCGCCCGTAACTCTGCGAGAGACAACGTTTTACAGTATATTTTTATACACGTATTAGTAGCTTAGAATCGATCAATTAAATGCGTAAAAATATTACTTCAAAATGAAATCTTTCCTTGGTGGTTTCTAGGTGTTGTCGCCCGAAACCAGCAGAGTTACCAGGTGATTCGCCCGTAAATCTGCGAGAGACAACGTTTTACAGTATGTTTTTATACACGTATTATTAGTCGCTTGGAATCGATCAATTAAATGCGTAAAAATATGAAATATTAAACTGTTTTGTTCGTGCTTGTTGGTAAAGAATAAATAAAAGACACAATATAGATTCAGTAGCAGCAACTTTTAAATTGCAAATTGTTTCACGGTCAAATAAAAATCACTCTTTGCACTCTGAACATACATGAAAGAACAAACAGTATGATATCTATGTTCTAAATTCACTTATTTTTAAAATCGTATGCGTTTGTATGCAATGTAAGCGATTATTCAAATACTTAGATTTCGACTTGGGTCGGAAAACTTGCGTTACACAAGATTGTTACACACTGTTCATTATGAACAAAATACAGTCGGCAATAGTTATGATTTATTTTAACCCACTACGCTAGCTTTATATTTAGTTGGTTGATTTAATCTTTTTATCTTCACAACACCTCTGCTATGTTCTCTGACCGCAGGCATTGGGATTTATAGGGCGCACAGCTTGAATCCAGCGGACCTGAGGTCCGGTGGATTCAAGCTGTGCGTACAAAAAAAAGCCATCTCCGGCTCGTAATGTGTTATCATGTAAAATATAAAACTGATGAGAATGACAATCATTCCAGCATACCTTTGTTATCTATCTTGTAGATGTAATTGGTGTTCGGTACTCCGACACAGGGCTTGGTACTAGTACGATTACAATACATAGGAGGTATGGCTAGACCCATAATGCATTGCTTTGATGGACCATGCATTGCAAATCGTGATTGGCCATCGGGTCCGCTCCAGCACTCGCCATAGAACTGAAGACCAAAGTAGTCGTAGCCACGAGCCTTCGTCTTCTCTGCACAGCGGCAAACAAAACTGTGCCAAGAGAACAGGAGGATTTCAATAAGTACATAGGACGTCGAAGTTTTGTGTTATTTTCATATTCCTGTATTATTACTTACTCTTGCAGATAGCTTTCAAAGTTATACCAGTCAATCCTCTGACCGCTGTACGCTGGATTGGTAGGATCGCGGTCGTTGACTAACGACTCCGGTAGAGGCCTGGGATTCAGTGTATCAACAAAACAACCAATTTTCTCAAATTTAGGGCACGACTCAGCTTCAGAAAGGAATTAGAAAATATTTACTTCAATATGAGAGACTATGAACTATTAGTGAAGTTCAAATTACAAATAAACAATCACGCTTTTCCCGTTCTGTGGTTAAATAGAGGGGAGAGGAACAGAGATTAAAAAATCCTTCCTCACAAATTTTATACCATTTTTCTCCATCCTCTCAAATTTGTTCGACCATTTCTCCCTACTCCCTGATTTGTGTTTTTGTTTTGTTCTTTCTTAATGAAAGCTATTGAGGCTATTCATTAGAGTGCCGGCGCGCAAATGGTACAAATTTAAAATTGGCCCAAATAACATTACAATTAGTCCAATAAGACCTTATAGTTCAATAATTAATTAGGTAAAATCGAACTTCTCCCTCCCCCTTTATATTTTAGTTCTCCCTCCTCCCTCTTATTTTACCTCTTTTTCTTCCTCCTCCCTGTTTATTTTTGATGATTCTCCCTCCTCCCTGATCCGTTTCTCTCCTCCCAAATCAGTATTATTACCAAAACGTAAACGTCAAAAAACTCATGGATATTAAAAAATATCCATAGCAACCTCAACACTATTGAGAAATTAAAGAATAAGGAGAGGAAGGGAACATAAAAAAAAGAAAATGTAATAAATACAAGTAAAAGAAAAGAAAAAAAAAAGTAACCATAACAAACATTAAACAGATCAGACAAGAAAGAATAGCAAAACCAAAGTAAAACAAAAAGGGATCGGGAATGAAGCAAAGCTAGAAGAAGCGACTATTTGCCATATTTACATGAGTTGTAGAACATATCATTTACAATTTGACTTATTGCTACATTATATATTATTGCAGCCTCGATAATACTGACTATAAATTAAAGTCTTACTGCTCGTTTAATGGAATGCATACTCACAACTCAAGACGACTTTGCTGGTCAGCACTGCTAGCTGTAGCAAAGCGATGAATAATGTCGCTTGTACCCGCAGCATTTTCAATCAGCTCCGACGTTTCGGGCTCCAAAACAAGTAATGGCAATTTTGTAGCTGGTTTAGAGCCTCAATCATTAAAAACAATTAGTTTTATTCAAATGTAATAAAAGTGTTATGTGTTAATAGCACAATTTATTCTATAGCGCAGCAGACAATCACATTACTTTTATTAAAAAAAGCCGAAAAAAATATTATTCTGTGGAAAGAGAACAAAATATAGTTGTTGGAAAAGTTTAACATTTTCTTGTATTTTATAGTTACCTGACTGAATTTAAGAATAATATTAAAAAAAAACAATTGTAGCTGGAAAAAAACCATTTATTTGTACAATTAAACGCAATAAGTATAATTGCAATGATTTTCACCTATAGTAATTGATGGAACAAATAATAGGAAATTTGCGGATCAATTATAAGAAAATACGAAAAAAAACCCTGATTCTCTGATTGCTAATTACTTAATCATTATTTAGTTGAGGTTTGTAAAAATAGAAAGATATGTAAAAAAAATAAGACAAAAAGGAACAAAACAACAAAGAGAGTAAAAGACAAATTATACATTGTCAAAAATGATTTAAAACAAAGTGCAATTTATATCCCACAAATTATTAAAAAATGAATGCTTTTCAGTGATAATGGATTTGATATTTTGATTATCTGAATTTTCGCTTTGATAAAATATGAAAAATATTGTATTATAATATGAAATTTGAAAAGGTCAAATAAAAAAATTCCCAGGATGCTTTGGCGGATTCTACGTACCGAGAGAGCCTGGTATCCAATATTTTGGTTTGAGAAAAAAGGAAAACTTCAACACAAAACAGTCACAAAAATGAGTGAATTTAAACCAATTATTCTTGGCTTTGGGAACGGTTGGAAGGACTCTATTTTAGGGATGACAGCAATATTCAGAATTGACCACGCAATAGAACAGAAATATGAAGAAAAACAGAAGAAAATGGCGGAATTTCAGCGTCATCGTGGAATGAGAGCACGACCAAAACAAGAATCGCCAGAATCGTACGAATACATAAATTTGATGTATTTTTTATCCTTTTATCTCCAAATACCTTGTTATTTTTTAAACTATATAATTTATTGATTATAAGGATATATTTCTTACTAGTTTGAGCTTTTAGATTGTATTTTTCAAAAGCATTTTCAAAGTATTCACATTTTGCACAAACAAATATCAACTTACAGCTGAATGGCATGCTTTGTTCGTTATGATTATAAATGTGTTATATAAATTTAAAACTTCAAATGTCAAAGCCACCTAACAAGTATTATAGCACAAAATGTCATACACTGTTTTCTGCAAAAAACACTACAAGTATTCCTAATGAAATGAAAATTGTTTTACCAGGCAAAGTTCTTCAAAACAGATATTGAAAAACATGATCCAGTGTTGTCTACTGAATGGAGGAATATTTTGGGTAAGGATTTTAACTTTACTTTAGAAATTAGACAACAAGAAAGAAAGAAAAGAAAAATAGACACAGGTACACACACACCCATGTAGAACATCTTACCAAGATCCATGGAAGATCATGCAGATCCTGGCAAGAACCAGTCATGATCTTACGAGATCTTAACATTTCACCCTCAATCTACAAGATCTACAAGGTTTCATTAAGATCTGAAGCCCAAGATCTTTCCAAGGTTTTAGTAAAATCTTGGATGATCTTACAAGATCTTAACAATATGCTCATCCTGGGTACGTACATGTACAAACACACACCAGTATAAATTAGTGAGTACTTAGATGAATATAGGTCCTAATTCAAACCTAGTATCTAACATGTGATGATTCTAATACAAATAAACTCAAACAACAGGTTTTGCAAATTTGCATTAGATTTGGCACATGTAAGATGCGACACTTGAACTCATCAGACGTTTACTACTTAGTCTTCAATATAAGTGGTTGGAAGAAAAAACTAGCAGAAGCAATCATGACTGCATTGTCGGAGCATTTATGAGACAAATTGTTTACATATTATTTTGATTTTGGTGATAATTCTTCTTTTGCAAATTCCTATTCTTCTCATAAGCTAGCTAGTGGACAGTAGAATAAAATACTTTCACTGTACAATACTGTCTAATAACAATCTTCTGAAGAAAACTCAAATTTAGCAGTCAAAACCTCACAGCTCAAACCAATGACAAACATGTTTTCTTACTTAGTATATAAAAATAAATGAGGGGACAGTACATTACAAATGAGATAGGAAAGACTATGGCTACAACACAATGCTGTAGATGATAATCAGTTTTTTTATTTTTTTTATTTCAGTTAAGTATATTCTTATTTGAGAATTACATTATTCCTGTGCTACAATGGATAACAAGGAATATATTTGGTGAGAATGCTAAATAATGTTATTGTCGACCTATATGTAACCCATTTGGGAATTTCCATTTACCTATTTAAGTTATCTATTTATTTTTCCGTTCATTCATACATCTATTTAATAATCCTTCCTTCCTTCCTTCCTTCCTTATTTCTTGGATTTGTACATATGAATATATGACATGTAAAAGAAGTCAGAGCAATATTTTTCAAATAATGTATTTGATTGTATTGATAATGTTGTGTTGATATTTCCTAATGACAGAACTAGTATCAGGAAATACATCTCAGCATAGCAGTGTCTGGTATTGGATGGCACCTGCCCTGTCCTGTGTTTTCAGTGCTTTATGGGTTCTACCTCTGTTTTGGCTAAGTAAACCTCTAAATTCTCTTTGGTTTCAGGTATGCCCTATTTTCATGATTTTCCTTAATTTCTGTTCATCCTGTTTCCACACCTCAGTAAAAATCAACATGCAATTTGTGTGTTGTGTGATCGTATATATTGAATATAGGGGTAGTGAATGTGAGTGTGTCTTGATCTTCTAGGCAGACAAATCCTACTAAATTAGAATACCCCAGGCATGCAAAAAAGTATTTTAATTAACCCACAACTGTGCTCACATGTTGATTTTTGGCGAGGGAGGAAAACTGTAGAACTTTAAAATCCTGCTGTCAAATTACTAAGAACACATCAGACAAACTTAACTCAGACACATAATAGTTGATGCCATTGCCAGATTCTAGACCTGGATCAACATGGTGAGAGTCAAATGGTTAACCAATCATACTATACCACCTATTACTGTTATCTTTCTTTCTCCACTTTATGTGATTCTTGTGAAAATTATGATTCCATAGCTATAGGTTGGTCAAATTATTTAGTCTGTTGCTGGTTTTTGGCAGTTTGATAACCCTGTTATTACTTTTTATTATAGGAAATAGCAGATACAGCATATAGAAAAAACAGAGGCCGTCCACTAGCTTTAGTACATATAGCCAGAGGGGAAAGGTAAGTTTTAAAAATAAATATGATAACTGTTGGAATGGATGGAGAACGGAAAAAAACCTGCATGACCAACTGAAGACGAATGGTGTTTTCTGTAAAATTGTATATTATTATTTAGGTCTTTATGCTAAGATCAGTTTTCTGTTTCAGTATATCAAGTTACTTTAGTAGAAGTGTAGCAGACTTTGCATTTAGTATTCTACTGCAAACGTTCTTTTTACTCCAAGTAAGTTACTAATAATAAATGTTTTCACCTAAATTTTAAGTAGTTTTCATTCCAACTTTAAAACTTTAATATAAATTATTAATATAATGGAATTCATCAAGCATACAGCTGCATAGTTACATGTAATCAGTCATTAATAAATCAGTACACTAGCTGTAGCTTAACTACATATTAAAGTAGATTTCATAGAACTGTGAAAAGTTCAGTGTTGTGTGCGTGCCATGCCGCAACAGTTCTAGAATTTTGATGTGCCTTGTCATGATGTGACCTCGTCCGTGCCGTGCGCTTTTCATTGTCACACAAAATGTGCTTTATAGTAAGTTGTCACTTAAGGTAATATATACTAGCCATAAAGCTAAGAACATAAAAGGTACGGTAGCTAACTGTGCAACTTTATTTCTTAATTATTTAATGATTATTCTATTTTCAGAATTACCTTTTTTCTATCTGTTTGCTTCTCTTCGTACTTCTCTACTTCTTTCTTTTCTTTCCTAATCTGTGGAATCTCTGTTCTTCCTATTTTCATTCCTATTTTCATTTTTTCCCCCAGGGTCTTCTAGTTAGTTTTTTACCAGTAGTAGGTGTGGTAGCAAGTCTTGGTCATATGTGCCTACTATATTCTCTCTATTCTTTTGAATACAAGTGGGTCAACATGGGTAAGGTCCTTGTGTTTATTATTATTAAGTAATTTTTCTCCCTTTTGAGTATATATATCATATTATTTCAGGGGTGATAATAATAATAATAGTAATAATAATAATAGTAATAATATTTGAGATACTACACACCCTGGTTGGCTGGCTACCGTGGTTAAGGTATCAGACGACAGAGACAAAAAAATATATATATACAAAAAAAAAATGAAAAAATACACTTAACTCAAATATATAAAACACTCTGGGAGCTTTAGAGCACTCAAGATCTCAAAGAAACACTCAGCTACCCCTTGCACTTCAGCTCCCAGCTTGTTCATAATGTGAGTATATTGACACATAAAATGCTGTTTTAAATTGATTTCCTTGTTATTGTTGTTATATTTCAAGATTGGTCAGCTCCAAAGCGATTAGCCTACATAGAGTCCAACTGGCCTTACTTTATAGGGTTTGGTCTACCTTTAGCTATTCTCACCTCCCTTCCTTCATCTATATTTGTCAGGTATATCAATGAGAATAGAGGTTTTCATGGTTCTCATGGAACTAACTCAGCCTTGATAGTGTGTAATGTATTCTTTACAATACACCTATTTCAAAAATCGTTGTCGTAGCTGAAACTACAGCCCACACTCAGTAATATGAACATAATTTGATATATATTTCACTTTTTTTCAAGAAGTATTTGTTTCATCATCTACCACTGCAACAAATTGATATTGTCATATAACATAAACATGTACAACCAAAATATGCTATGAATAAATAGATAACAAGAGAAGAAATACTGAAATCCTTTGCAGGAGTGTGGACTGCAGCTTTGGTTGTGACAACCATTTTAGAAATAGGTGTATATTCTTTACAATTTGACTACAGTGCATGTTATTTTGAAGTATTTAGCTTCAATTGTTTGATAATGTGTACATTTCTTAAATTACTACGAACTATAGTCAAATAATTATTGTAAAGTTAGAATATATTACACACTATCAAGGCTGTGGACAAGAACAGTGTAAAGGTCTATTGTAATTATTATTTACTATTTTATTAAGTTGCACACAAAACTGTCCAAGAAAAAGAAAAAAATTTAAGATTGCCTTGTAATTTGTCTTGTAAAAATTCAGAAGTTTATAGGTTCTATTTAATGTTCAAATTATTTGTTTTTCTTTTTAGTGGATGTGTGTTTGCAATTTTATTTCCTCTTTTCATTATAAGTGGGAATGAAGCAAAAGTCTCAGAAACACAGTAAGTTGTACATAAACTACTCTGGTTTACTTATTGTATAATTATGAATGATTTTCACAATTCCTGTTGTGTATTTGACATTTTATCTATCATCTATCATCTAAATTATATATATCATATATCACCAAATCTTGTAAAAATTGACACATTATAAGAACAAAAAAAAAAAAAAAACGACAACTGAGTATAGCAGCAAAAAAAAAGCAATTTCACCTTTCCTCATCTATATTTCAGCCACAATGTTTTATTATCTTTTTTAACAAATATTATTTACCATTTCCAGTCAGTTTCCAATCAGGATATTCACAGGTGTGGTATGGTTAACAAATAAAATATTCCATAAGTCAATGTCAAGACAGCCAGACAAACAGTCGACCACCAACCCTACTGATTCTTGATGATCAAAGAAGACATTAAAAATTACAAGTCAATAGAGCGATTTTGCATGACGCATAAATTTTAACATGCTAATGAGAAAAATAACATGCCAATGAGCATAACAAGGTTGACTATACAATATATTACACCTTTCGTTTGAATTTTGTGTTTGGAGCCATTGAGTGGTTCTGCAAAAATGTAATAATTATTTAAAAAAACCCTGGTGTGATAGAGTTATCAATATTGTAATATAATTAGATCTTTTAAATTGATCACAAATTGGGATATTAAAGCTAATAAGATTATTAAAATCAGTTGTATTTATTAGATGTATTAATGAAATATAGTGACCATATCATTACCCAGGTTTCCACAGGCTTGACTAGCTTTCTACCTGCCTGTATTTCAATACAGCCAAAATTAGGTTTTGGACTAAAAAACTTAACTCACATTACATCAATGTTATACAGCTTGTTACAAAACATTTGTGTGCATGAGTAGGGAAAGGGGAGTGGGGTAAAATGCAAACAAAATTACTCGAATGCATGTTGACTAGCACTTATTTTATTGTTGGGTGGTACCAAAGGAAGCCCGGCATTGAATTTCATTAACACAGGAATCCCATGTGATTTTCATCAATCATGTGCGTGACAAAAAATCACTAAAGCACCATTTAGTATTTCATCTATTTACAACTATAGATTGATTAGGGGTCCCTGTGATATTGATAAAGACAGAAGATCTCATATAAGGTGTTTTATTTATTTATTTCCACCATGTTCAATATTTTATATTATTTTGTACTTTTTCTAGTACCTCATACAGCATACAACTTCAAATACATTTTAACAACTACATCAATGTTTGCTGGGATTTATAGCCAAAATTGTTGCATTTGTGACCTCCAAGTTTAGTAAACACTTTGTCTTTTCTGGTCTGTCAATCATTCTTAGGGGAGGAGCTTATGCAAACTCATCCAGCCATTGGTTATTTTGGTGTAAGCTCCAGACTGATTGACAGATCAGAGAAATCAATTGAAATTCACTATTTGCTGGTCTCTATGCAATGGTTTTTGTAATAACAGGATAAAGCTTTGATGGTTTATATAATTCATTACCTACTCCTCAGTATACCACCTTGGTGGCAATTGCAAATCTAGTTTTCTGATCAAAAATCTCCCAATCTTCTGCCAATGCTAAATCTAATTTGATTAATGGCTGTTAATAGATATTTCTCAGCTCCTACACTTGCAGCATTACTGTACACAGTAAATCTAGAAACATTTCAGCATCTTTAAATTAAGGTGGTATCATAAGCACATGATGTTGTCATGGTGATTATTATTACATTTCATTGTATATAACGAAGTTATTTCTGTTTCATCAAGTCTTTTCTAGTAATGACGGTGATGTTCAGACTGCATATGTTCTAGTAGACTACTCTTCCTAACCTTAAAGTTGATTGTTAAGGGGGCACTACAAGGCTGTCCTGTTGCCATGGTGATGTTTTATATTGAAAGTCAATCATAGAAGTACACATATATATATATATATTAATATTTAGTGATAGATTTGTGTCTTTGCTTGGCAAACATTAAGGTGACACTAAAGATTATTCATGTACCATGGATATCACTCCTTGTGTACAAAGCGTACAAAGTATACTGTAGAAATGAGCCAATAGACACAAGTGACACTTTTCTTGGTAACATTTAAGGGGTCACCAACTATCAATAATGTTACCATGACGATTATCTGAACGCTTTGCTTGGTAAACTTTAAGGGGGCACCAACCATCATTCATGTTACCGTGGTGATATGTACCATCACATATTATCCTTTAATAACGTGTTTGAATGACGCTTTGCTTGGTAAACTTTAAGGGGGCACCAACCATCAGTCATGTTACCATGGTGATGTTATGTACAACTCATATATTATCCTTTAATAACGAGTCTGAGTGACGCTTAGCTCAGTAAACGTTAATGGGGCACCAACCATCAGTCATGTTACCATGGTGATCTGTACAACTCTCATATATTATCCTTTAATTATTAGTCTGAGTGAAGCTTTGCTTAGTAAACATTAAGGTGGCACCAACCATCAGTCATGTTACCATGGTGATGTTCTGTACAACTCATATATTATCCTTTAATAACGAGTCTGAGTGACGCTTAGCTCAGTAAACGTTAAGAGGGCACTAACTATCAATCATGTTACCATGGTGATGTTATGTAGAACTCATATATTATCCTTTAATAACGAGTCTGAGTGCCGCTTTGCTCAGTAAACTTAAGGGGGCACCAAACATCAGTCATGTTACCATGGTGATGGTATGTACAACTCATATATTATCCTTTGATAACGAGTCTGAGTGACGCTTAGCTCAGTAAACGTTAATAGGGCACTAAACATCAATCATGTTACCATGGTGATATGTACTACCACATATTATCCTTTAGTAATGAGTCTGAGTGACGCTTTAGCGGAGCCGCCTGACGTTACATCTATAGCCCTAACTTTGATCTCAGTGCCTCCAAAGTATACATCAAGCTCAATCTTCCTGTTCAGTCCTTTACTAACATCAGGACTAATAACCTCAAACTCTACGTTCTCAGCCTCAACATCAGGGTCAGTAATGAACGCCGCTTCTGCTTTATTGGTACTAAAGAATTTCAACCTCGCCACCGTCTGTAGAGGGTGGACTGGGGAGAAGAAGAACGTACGCTTTTCTCCGACTTTGACCTCTTCATTTTCCTTGACTAACGGATCAAAGACGTCTTCGCAAAAGTCAACTCCTTCGATACTTGTTCTCTTGTCGACAGGATGTTTGTCAGGACAGAATTGTTCGTTGATATCAATGCCGTAAGTCCTTGCCATGATACGTGCGCTAAGTAGATGCGGGTTCTGCGCGAACATTACCGCGCCCTTCATAATTGCAAGCTCTCCTTCCCGTGGCGTGAGGACATCAAATCCTTTGAACGCTTCCATGATGGCTTTACGTAGAGGAAACGCTTGTGAGAATCCACCGACCAAGAACAATGTCTTTACGCCGGACAGCTTTTCTTTCTGTAGAATAGATTTGATCATTTCAATAGTCTTCTGTATCACCGGCTCGTAGAACTTTTCTAGGATAGACAAATCAACATAAAGATAGCCCCCACCTAGGGTAACCTCTCCTTTAGTGTAATACAGCCGTAGATTTTCATTTATATTGTCATCTGTTCCTATTATGGTACTATACGAGTTAACAAAGTTATACGGTAGCACAATACTAATTTCATCACTATCAATACCGCTTTCCGCTCGCTTCTGAATCTCGAAATCATTCATAATCTTCTGCCAGTCGTTCGGGTAATCACGTTGGAATAAATGGATGAAATCTTCGCCGAATATTCTCTTTAGCATGGAAATGAATTCCTTGTCTACCAGCACACCGCCAAGTAATCCTCCAGCGGGTGAATGGATCTCTTTGATACTGCCATCACGCTGGAGTTGATGTGCTGTTATGTCTAGAGTACCACCTTTTTGCAAAGAAACAAATATGAACATAGTTAACAGGAGTTGAGGTATTGTTCGCGTACTGTGAATACACCATGGGACTGAATATGTTTACTTGGGCATACAGTTTGATAATGAATAGGAATGCGAGAAGGCTTGTCGTTTTTTATTACTTTGAATATTTCGGCCTTTATCCAAAGGCCATCTACAGCAAAGGGACTGCAAAGAAGATTCTGATTACGGTAATGGTAATGATAGGGACAATCGTACCGGTGGTGGTAAGGTGATCGTGGTCATATTGATATAATGATAAAGATGGCGATGGCTGTGGTAGGCCTACAAATCGATGGGGCGTAAAATCGCCGTAATTTAGGCGATTTTAGCAAAAAGCTTCTAAAATCTAAGGCGCGCGATTTTAGACGATTTTAGCAAAAAGGTCCTAAAACCTAAGGCGATCTTAGGCAATCTTAGGCGATCTTAGGCGATCTTAGGCAATCTTAGGCGATCTTAGGCAATCTTAGGCAATCTTAGGCGATCTTAGGCAATCTTAGGTGATCGTATGACCCAGAGTAGGCTTTGTGGTGGTGATGGTGATGTTGATGTTGGCGATAATGGTGGTAATGGTGACTCGACGACGAAACTACTACTCCGATGATGATAGTGATGATGATATAAAGATAAGAATGATGATGAAGTTCATAACAAAAATGCCAAAGAATGGGAATGATTGGGAATGATAACGATGATAACAATCATGATAATAATGCATGATGATGATGACAACAGTCCTAGTAACATCATCATGATGATACATACCTCCATTATCAACAACCATGTATGAATTGGACGTTTTTCGTAATACTTCACTGATCAGTTCTTCCCCTGTCTCCCCTAGAAAGTCCTTCATTTGTAACCGTCTACAGTAGAATGACGCAGCCTCTGGTTCAAGTGCGATTAACAGTTGATCGGGTTCATCGGGTGACGCTAAACCAGCCTGGAAAATATTCAGAGATTATTGGATAAGATTTGGTTCATAAATAAGTTATCTTATATACACCTATTTCAATAATCGTTGTCGTAATCAAAGCTACAGTCTACACTCTAAAGCCTGTAAAGGATGTCGGTATTTCTTCTCTTGTTATCGCTTTTTTCCTAGCATATTTTGGTTGTACGTATTTGCCATACAATTGTAAGCCAAATATTCAATATAATATCTTGTTCTGCCCAGTGACGGTGTGGGGAAAAAAACGCCAAAAGCATAATTAGCAAGCTAGACAATGAGGCTGACCCACCCTCGGAAATGCAGTACCAAAACATTAACATTTAAGGGAAGGTTGCTGCCCATGTCAGACAACCCAACAACATCATATTGTTATATGACCATAACAAGTTGTTGCAGTGGCAGATGATGAAACAAATATTACTTGAAAATACGTCTAATAAATCTCAAACTATGTTGATATTACTGACATCCTATAGCAGGCTTCAGAGTGGACAGTAGCTTTGATTGCGACAACGATTTTTGAAATAGTTGTATATATTTTTATACTCTCATCTCCCCTTTCTCTTTTCCTTTAAATCCATATCAATTATAATTTACTCGATGGGCGTAGTTACTGCAGTCTTAGTCTTTCTGCGAACTCAGACATACCAACGGCTAGTTATGATCAAATACGTTTTCAGGCTGCTACTAATTATTTGGCACGTACCTTTTATGCTTTTGATTAATGGCAGACAAAAATGTTTCACAACTAACCGTTGGAATGTCTGAGTTCGCAGAAAATCGAAAACCGCAGTAGTTAGTAAAATACATAATCTGGTTTAGAATGTTCGAACTAGAACTAACGCATCAAGTATATCATATTTTAATTTTTTGTTACGCAAGTGCCTCCACATGTTTCTTATAAAATAACAATTATTTTGTACTTCTTAGTGCGGATTATTTTTCATATCAATCATACATTTTCTAACATTTTTATATACTGATTCAAGTCGTGTTTTGCAATAATGTAGGCTAACAAGTAATCGATCGATTTAAATTAAAGGTCATCCTGAAGGCCCGTGCAAACGCACGTAACATTGTTGGACCAACATGGTTGCACCAAGATGTTGGGCCCGCTTAAGGAGGCTCGGGTCAGTAATTTTCGCGCTCACCCAGCAACGTTTGAAAGGCCGTAGTTCCCGCGTCAGAGGGTATTTTGACAATATTTTTTAACACTTCTCTACATATAGAATAAAGTTTTTAAAAAAGTTATTTTTAATAAATCGACAATATATTAGCCGACAAATGATTACTCCGCCGAATTTCTATTTTTGGGAAAAATCGACCTAAACTTTTAAAGCCACATAGCCTAAGCCATAAGTTTAAAAAAAATTCATCTCACCGATTTTGAATAAAAACGGGACAATTTTTTTCAGTGTAAAAAATCATTGTTTTATAATATTTACCGATAACAACGGACTTTGAAAAGATAAATCAAAATCCTTCCAGCCAGGTATTAACAGGACATTTTTCTACATTGTCTGTGAATTTCAGCAAATTTAGTCCATGGGATGTTTTTTGGGAAAGGATATATATCGGCAAAAGTTTGTCAGTTTTTGTGCAAAACTTCTAATTTTTACTTCTGAGCACGCTAACGAAAAAATCTGAGATAGATTTTTTTTATTTTTTAGCTATCAAAAGTTCACCATATTTTCAAGTGCGCCTCTAAATTTTATAGTGATTGAAATATTTTGAGGCGGTCAAATAAAATTCTGAACGTGGGTATATTTGCCTTTGCTTTGCAGCGGCCGGTTTGTTTTTATTTCACCTTCTTCGAGTTATACAAATTTGCATGCTTTTACGTCACGCAATATAAACAAACCGGCCGCTGCAAAGCAAAGGCAAATATACCCACGTTCAGAATTTGTTGAAATTCACAGACAATGTAGAAAAATGTCCTGTTAATACCTGGCTGGAAGGATTTTGATTTATCTTTTCAAAGTCCGTTGTTATCGGTAAATATTATAAAACAATGATTTTTTGCACTGAAAAAAATTGTCCCGTTTTTATTCAAAATCGGTGCGATGATTTTTTTTTAAACTTTGCCAGATTGTTGACCTAGGTAACAGCTTTAAAGTAGGCTATGTGGTTTTAAAAGTTTAGGTCGATTTTTCCCAAAAATAGGTTACATAGAAATTCGGCGGAGTAATCATTTGTCGGCTAATATATTGTCGATTTTATTAAAAATAACTTTTTTAAAAACTTTATTCTATATGTAGAGAAGTGTTAAAAAATATTGTCAAAATACCCTCTGACGCGGGAACTACGGCCTTTCAAACGTCGCTGGGTGAGCGCGAAAATTACTGACCCGAGCCTCCTTAAGCACCCTAGCTGTTGGATGATGTTTGATGAAACTCATCCAACATTTCTTTTGTTCTCGTGTTCAACAAACCGTATCGCAACAATGTTGGCCCGGCAACAATGTTGCGTGCGTTTGCTCGGGCCTTGATATGCATTCCAAAGAAAATTGATAAATCGCCAATACATCGTGTAATATTTATAGCTTGATACATCCCAAGCAAGTTAATGACGGGAGAGAGGAATGGACAGGCAGGAGGGGAAAACATGTACAAAACCCCTAAAAATGGACTGGGAGATGAGAGAAATCACGGCAAGAAAATAGGGCCCGTTAAATTAAGTTTATGCTATAACGCGAGCTACACTACTTACAATGCACACTACTTCTCTTATAAAATTATTCTGTATTAAAGCGATCAGGCAATGAAGTAGGTGCGCGTTTGCGCAAGGTATTCGCTATAACGCGAGCTACTTACAATATATGCTGCCTCTCTCATAAACTCTTTAGCGGTAGGATTCCATATCGCCGGTACTGTTAACACCCATTGAAACTGGTTGGATGCGTATTTTGGCGCTTCCGTGCCGTTTCGACTTTGACGTAAGCTGTTCATCGTTTCCATAGCGGTCTGACGTAAATACGCCAAGCATACCGCAAACAGATCCAGTGCACGGACAGTACGTCCGTTTGCAGCTTGTACTCGTGTCTCCTGGTTGAGCGTCTGGAAGGGAAATATCGTAAGAGTTACGTAACAAGAACCCTCTGCCTGACCAATCAGATCGAGTCTCAATGTCGTTGCATCCTGTGGATGATTTCGAAAAAGAGTCTCCTGCACGGCCAATTTTTTTTCCCTGCAAGCCAAAATCGCCACTCAAATCTTTGCATTTCTATCAAATAAATTCCGTGCGCATGCCAGCGGGCTAAAAACAATTTCCTGCGCGGACCAATTCATCCACCCCCCCCCCCCTCCCCCCCCCCCCCTCAAAAGTCAAATGGCCCACCCCTAATAGGTGTATATATATAGTTGATATTTCAACAATGTTTGTGCTTATTCAGTTGGACACACGCCTGTCTGTCTATGCACTCGACTCAATATCAAAACAAGCTAAACATAGTTTACCGCCTTAGATATAAATAGAAAACATCTGATCCTAAGTAATTTATTTTCAGGTTTTAAGTGTCACTAATGATCGCTAGATACAATTTTTTTCACTAATGTTTTTAAAATGAGTTTGTCACTTAACGTTAAAATATGTCGAAAAACAAATTCACTCCGCGCTAAACTTTCGAAAGAGTCTTTCGCATAATATTATTCAAGGCCAATGTATTGTTGTCTGAGAGTGAGTAGACTGCAAGTGGCCACTAGTTTACACAAACATTCCGTCAACATTCCGTTGTTCGCTTACGACACGAAATCTAATCGAAATAAAAGAGCTTTAGCAATTGACTCCTGCAACCTTTCCAGTTATGGATCCAGATCTCGAAAGGAATCATCACCTGGACTTTTTTAGTTCTCATCTTATCCGTTATTCTTGGTATTGTTCAACTCCAAAGGGGGGTGCCTGCTATTCACCCAATTCACCCCACGGGCCGGATACGCCCTTTTCTGGAAGACTCTTTTGTAAGATGTTATATTGTTATGTCTGCAATAATCAAAAAAATGTGTGGGGTCTTTTCATATGCTACGATGTTCCTTATTCAATTTTGATGTATTTTGTTCACATATAATGCGAAGCGTTTTAAATCAAAGATTTGCAGAGATTCTATTGTTCATATTCTTGATCGTGATTGGATAATGTTGTTGTTATGGTGGCCTTAGATTTTACTGTAAAACTGATCTACTTTTTGAATGGAAATTATTTGTATTGCATGAATATTCAGCATCAGTGTCGTATACATGGTAAGGTTGTTGTATAAAGCGCCACGCTTGAAAGAACTGCGACATATCATGATTCTCCTGATTACGTTCAAAGCAATCCACCACATGGCTCCATCCTACATTTCAGACATGATTTCAATCTACAAACCACCAAGACTACTCCGATCTTCTTCTGGCATTTTACTTAATCATCACAACTACAATATGAAAATCTATGGTCATCGCTCTTTTTCTGCCTGTGCACCTGAACTATGGAACTCTTTTCCCTCTTCATTAAGAAATGTTACAGATCTAGCCTCCTTTAAGTCATCTCTAAAAACACTTCTTTTTAAGCAAGCATTTAAGTTGTAATTTTTCTTCGTTTATTTATTTCATTTTATTATACTATTTTAAACTTTTTAAAGCAAAAGCGCATAGATCAGGATTGTATATGCGCTATATAAGCACATTATTATTATTATTATGATCAGTTTCAATTGATTGTACCCTATATAGAGTCTATATAGAGAGCTTAATTTTAGAATTCTGGTTCACACGGCGTCATAATCATAATCATAACCACGTTTACGACTAACATTGTACGGTTCACACGTGCGACATAATCATAGTCATCAGGGGCAGATCCAGGGGGGGTGAGGGTGCAGGGGGTCCGCCCTGATGACTATGGATCCGCCCCTGGTCATAATCATAAGAAAATAGAAACTTCTCCATTTCTTATAATATGGGTGATATTGAATGATAATGACCATGATAGAGCTATGATGATAATATTGAAGGATGAAGGATGATAATTATGGATATGATGATATCGAAGGGTGATTATGATGATGATAATAATAATAAACTAAAATGTTAATGATAATGGTTACGTCAACAAGAATATAAACAATTGATACTACAAGTATCAACAGAAAACTACAAGCCTCAAGTCTCAGCTTCATGTCATGTCAAGACTAGCAAGAAGCGTGCCTAGACAATGGCGACCTGTATTGACCTCCTATCATCATCCTCCCTTTCACTACTGAAACACGTGGTTATAACCACGCCCAATTAGAAATAGATGTTGCTGTCAGTGACGACTGGTACCCTTGTCTATTTTTCGGTATTCTCAGCTTTTTTAACTCTGAGGAAGGGCTAAAACTTAGCCTCCTTAAGGCTCGGGCAAACGGTTTCAACATTTGCTTCAACATTCGTTCGATTTTGTTGAATGGCAATGTTTAAACGCTTTTAAACTCTTTCAACATTAATTAATTCAACATCGATTCGACACGTTTCAACAATGTTCAAAGAGTTTTAAAAAAGCGTTTAAACATAGCCATTCAACAAAACCGAACGGATATGTTGAAGCAAATGTTGAAATCGTTTGATCGGGCCCTTAGCAGACATCATTTGTGTCGGTCTCCTCAACATTTCGTTTGAGTCCTTCTTTTAACTCAGCAATAGCTAGCTAAGGAGGCTAGCTAAAGCTCAAAACCTCCGTAATTAAAGTTAAGGTAACATTGTTTACGGTGTTACTAATTTCATTGTATTGCCTATCGTTTATATCAAACACCGACGCAGCCTATACTAGTTTACTCGCTAGTATTCATTTATTTTCAGTATTAATCACAGGTATATCAAGCAGTGCAAAAGAAGTTTATTTACGAGGGTTCGTCTTAATTCTAGTCAGCTGGAATAAATGTCTTCAATTACACAATCCAAATTCAATTGATCTAAGACACGTACACGAGCAATGTTTATGTGATAATTTTATGCGTACATGTTATATTTGCTCGTGTAGACGAGAAAAATGGTCCGATTTTTATGTGACAACTACATTTGCTGGAAAGCTCACATGTTAGCTTTTATGTGACAATTAAAAGTTGTGACATAGACGCGCCTTTATTGTCACATTGCATGGGGATGTTTTTCAACTATTAAAGGGCATTTCTAATTAATTAACTAATTTATTTATTCTGACCATTCATATTCTATTTGAAAATGAAACTGAATTAAAAGAACGTTGATATGTTGCATCAAATTTCCAAAATATGTTTCATGTATATAATATATTCAATAGATATTGTGCATATCATCATTAACCTGTCGAAATATGTTTCATGTATATAATATATTCAATAGATATTGTGCATATCATCATTAACCTAACGAAATATATATCATGTATAAATATTCAATAGATATTGTACATAATTAATTAACGAAAATATATTTCATGTATATAATATATTCAATAGATATTGTGCATATCATCATTAACCTGTCGAAATATGTTTCATGTATATAATATATTCAATAGATATTGTGCATATCATCATTAACCTGTCGAAATATATATCATGTATAAATATTCAATAGATATTGTACATAATTAATTAACGAAAATATATTTCATGTATATAATATATTCAATAGATATTGTACATATCATCATTAACCTGTCAAAACATATGTAATAGATATTGTACGTATCATCATTAACTTGTCGAAATATATTTCATGTATATAATATATTCAATAGATATTATACATATCATCAATAAATCTGTAAAAAATATATAATTGTAATAAATATTATACATATCATCACTTTCGTCATTAAATGACAAGGTATGTTATTGTTTGTACGAGTGTGACATTCGGCAGCGCATTGCGTGACTCAAACGTCATGGTATAACGCGCACAAAGCGTTTTCAATCAAATGATAATAGTTAATTGCTAAGGCAAATAATCACAGGAATCAAACACTTGGGTGAGAAAGACCGTAATAGGTCATGACAATAATAACCTTTTGAATTTTAGAATCGCTATAGGGAATATACTAGATGTGGAGAGATATGATCAGACGAAAACATTCTTTCTTTAATACATACGAAATGCGCTACATGCACTTTCTTATGATCTGTCAAAAATGTATGGATTATTAAAATCTGGGTGAAGTCGGATGCTATCTAGACTTTTAATGACTAGTAGTCTCGATCGAACGTTCGATCGATCATTTGTTCGAATGAATATATTTCTGCGAGAAACCGCGGCATAGTGACGTAAAACAGACATATGATCAAAAGATACGAAATGGCAGCTGAGGAAAATTCTAGTTTTCGTATTAAAAGAAATATTTAAAATCGAAATCAAAATTACTCACTTGTGCATCGATGTGTATTTTATCCTTATTTAGCGCAGGGGATGCTCTGCATGATTTCACATATTATTATCAAAACATGTTTCGCATCAACTTGGAATTGTACATTGAAACTTTTATCTGATTTCCAAGCAAACTCCACGAATAATTTTCCTGTTTAACAGGGTTAAACACCTACCTTGGAGTTATACAGCACGAATTTAAATCGGTCGAAAAACAGCAAATCCTTGCCTTCGTTTCTTGCCAAGTGTTTTGCATACGTCTCTACAGCTGCATGTCCAAATTTGTAAAAGTCTCCTTCGGGTGTGAGTAAGACGCATGTTGGGGTTTTGAAAAAGCTAAATCCTTGTCCTCTCCCCCAGCCACGAAATACACAAATATCGCTCTCTTCGATGGCATTCACAGGAGCGAAGGCAAACCCACTGTAGGTCGTACCGAAATCGATCGCAACGATCAAATCTCTTTTCCCTGGCATTTCGCTTTGGATTTGAGAATTCGAAGGTTTGATCGTACACCAATAGCGATCGAACGTTCTATTGATTGTGGAAGGAGTTTAATTGCTTGAGCGTTCGATAGCACACCAAGAGAAAATGATAGCCAGCAGAGAACGGTCGGTAGTAACAATGGTTTAGAGAGCTGTTGAAAGACAACACTAGCAGCCGGCGGCCGTTTAATGAATCAGTGACGCGTGATGAACGTAACAACATATACTGTACGGACATGACACATGACACACGTGAGTAAACTGCTTTAACAATTTGTATTTATAGAAGTATGATTTACATGAAAACTACGGAACAAAGTATTTATCATTATTTGACTTTTTTCTGTTTCTTTCTAATGATTTTCATATTTTTTTCGAAACACCCTAGTCAATATTGAAATATGTGTACGGTACACAAGAATCCCATCAGCAGTAATTGTGGAAGGGAGAAAAAAAGAGTGAAACGACGTAAAATCCTACAAAAAAGACTCACTTCGTTCGAGAATCTTGGTCATGAAAAATCCCCACCCTTCCCTAGTACGTGCCTCCATTTTAAAACCGCTACAGGAAATATTCGTATCAACCTCGAAAATCATGGCCTTTGCCGTCTGGTCGACGCGATACGACAGGAATTTTGCCGGAAACTGATTCTTGATGCCATTTGACCAATATCAGCTTTACTAGATTAATCTAAAGACATTTTTATGCGAGCCAAACGCCGGCTCAAAGTAAGATTGCCTATACACAATTAACTGGTCTTTTTTTATCACTCATATTAAGGATTCAGACGCCAAAAATACCATGTTTTCATGAACTCAAACAATGCGCCACGCCTACAAACCAGAAATGTTTTATTTCTTAATAACCTATTTCCATTTATTGAATAAATTCATTTTCTATCAGTATACAAATGCAAATGATTTTTGAAAACCTTTTTTCCTGGTTGTTATTCTTGAATGAAATACGTAACTCTTTCTCGGAGATGAATGTCGAAAGAGAAGCAAAGACCACACTTGAGTCTAAACACGTTTATCAAAGAGTCTAATAAAAACATGCGGCACCCCACGTTCTGAGTTATAACAAAAATGCTTGAGCGCTTTGCTTTAATAAACAAGCCGTCCTAACGTCAATGATACGCTTGATTAGAAGCTGAGCTGTATGACATTGAACTGGTTTATTACTACGGCATTCGAAGTGTTTCTTACTCTTTACACTGAAATGATATGTTGCTGCATTTCAACTGAAATGGTTTTCCGCATTTGCCGTGGACCAAAGACCACCAAACTATTGACACTAAAAATGGCCAGTTATTGGACACCTTTTTGACACTTAAATGGCTTTTCGACGCCAAAATGGCTTCTTTAGACACGAAATTGGTTTTCATTTGACACTGAATTGGCCTCTTTTGACACTTAAATGCCTTTTATAGATTTTATTTTTACATGGAAATTAACATGAAATGTCTTCTTCAGTCAAAATTGTTTATTTTTGCAATTACGTCTTTTGACATCGAAATGGTTTTTCTCGGTAATGATTTATTTTATTTGGACACTATAATGGTTTTCTGTCGCAAATGATACCCGACGTAGCTAATCGAACAGTTCGATAATCGAATTTAATCGAACGTAATAGAATTTAATCGAACGATTAAGTTCGATTATGACGGGCAATCAGACAAAATCGAACCGGAATTTTTTGGTGAGTGTAAGATTAAATTCGATTACCTAACTTAATCGAACATTTTTTTAAAATTTACGATTTTGTCTTCAAACTGTTTTAAAGCGTTTTAAAACTAATTAAAAGTATACATTAAACAAAAAATGTTTTATTTCTTTCGTGAAATATTTAAAACTGTAACAAAGATATTTCGTACATGTAAATGTTTATACATGTACATACAACCATACTGGCTCTTATACGTACAGTACAGATCGAATGTATCATAACATTTTCCGCGCAACTTTCTTCGCTCTATCTCGTGAATTCTTGTTATGAATTCACTCATTTTGATTTTTTTGCGTGCAAATCTGCTCTGGGTCAGATAAAGGAATGCAGTTTACCAATAACAAAAGACAAGTAGTGTGCACAAGTTACTCTCAATTAGGTACGCGAATGTGTACGCTCCGAAACTACCAACAGTTTTCGGAACAAGAAAGCGTGCCGAATACACGCCAAAAACCGCGTGTAGTTGCTACAATACATTCGAGCTGTACTGTATTACGGAACAGTTTGTAAGACAGGAAGCCCGACACTAAGAACGGCTGCGAGGAAGACTAGTAATAACTCGGCACGTTTATACGTTCGATTAAGTTCGATTATGTTCGATTAATCAAACGTTCGATTTTGTCCGATTAGCTACGTCGGAAATATACAATACAAAAGTCTGCTGCGACGCTGAAATGATTTCCATCGTAACATTACTCGAGGAAAGGCAATTTTGTAACTTTACTTTCATCTAAACATTATTACTCTTTTTATGATTAATTCATGAAACCAATTCTTCAAGGTCTTCCTCATTTTTTATAAACAATTTTCAATAAAATTAATTAAAAAGAAAAAGAAATGAATACGAAATTGAAAAGGAAAGATTTTTTCAATAAAAAAATGCTATCGCGTCAGACACACTATTGATCATTGCGGCATTGCCGATACCGACGTCAAAATAAACTATAATATATAGAAATAGAACACAGCAGGCAATTTATGGTTCTCTGTCGTACTTCCCAATCAATTAAGGAGAAAGAAGTACCCTGTGGAGTAACTAGGCTAAGATAGAATCACAAAAATTGAGCTTCTTGAGACCGAAAGGGATCATGGGATATATTTTACCAAGGCATCATAGCGAGTGAGACATTTCCCACTAGAAGACGAACAAAATCGACCTTGAAAAATCATCCATTCACACTAGAAGAATTGTCCGTCATTTTAAGACGATTTATCCCCTTCAGTAGACGGTGTGTCCGTCTTCTAGACTGAAAACGGCTATTCAACTGTTACAATTGAGTCGGTATTTCTTATAGAAAACAACTGCATGGAATAACAGAAGTATATAGCTAATTAAATTAATGTCGTCGCTGAAACAAGCCTGAAGCTAATCTTGAGAGCTTTCCATAAGATTTCAAGATGCCTAAACTGTATTTTGAGTTTTTGTTTCCATCGAGAAACACTTGCAAACACACCTTGAGCGCCTCACTCGCCTTGATATATATGGTCTCAAGATTAGGCATTATTAATCAGCGACAATATTAATTGGATTAGCTATATGCAACAACTAGAAATACCAAAAACTGACGGTTCGTAAGATATTTCCAGAATGTTTTACAAGTTTCGTCTGTTATAAAGAATTAAACCAACTCGGGAGTATAGAGCGCAAACACTTAATCGGTGAAGTAAAATAAAAATTGTTACTAACCAATAGTTCTTATTTAGTGGCTATCACTGAACCAGAACAGTCTAAGAAAAGGCAAATACAAAGGAGAAAATACTTCAATACAGCTTTACTTGTCTAGTAGTCACTAAATAAGAAATATTTCACATTAAAAAATAGATTTTATTTCACGGAGTAAGTGTTTAAGAAATATTTCACATTAAAAAATAGATTTTATTTCACGAAGTAAGTGTTTGCGCTCTACTGTTTTTACACAAACAGATCTATTTACAGCAAACAATTGACAACCAAGTACAATGTGCTTATTTTATTTTGTATTATCTTCCTGTACAAATCGTTCCATTTTGTTTTTCATCTCACACTGTGTATCGTGCAGACGTGTGAATTATATTAATTTTTGTTAAAAAAAAAAGAATAATATTCATATTAGGAGATAGAGACATAAGAGATAGGACATACTAGATATGTATAGAATGACAAACAAACGGGTAGACTAGAATTAAATAAATCGAACGGAGAGACAGACAGACAGACATAGAGTTAAAGAAAAAGAAAAGACAGACAGACAGAGTAAAATAAAGGAAAAGACAGAGCAAAAGTAAGGAAAAAGACAGACAGACAGAGAGAAATGCCACAAAGATAGACTAGAATAAAAACGTGGCACAAACACACACATGAGATTGAAGAAGAAGAAGAGTGACTTTTTAAAAAATGAAGGATATCCCGCTCCTTCATTGAATTTCATTCATTATAATTATATAAGTGATTTTGTTTGTTTTCTAAACAAAATTATTTACCTCAAGAAAGATGGCATATAGCTGATGGAAAACATGATAATTGTCCAATCCATTACTATAGCAACAGAGAGCTCGAGATAAACGGTACGAAAAGATATCTATAAACTCTCCATTGAAATGAATAAACCGTGGAAATTTTAAAAATGACACCCTATACTTCAAAAATGACTAAGTTATAGTTACTCAAATGACCGAGTTATAAAATAAATGACATTAAATTGAATAAAATGACACAACGCCTTTATCCGGCTCTCTATTTATATATGGAAACAAGTGTCCTACTAACTGGGGACTGTTTTGCAGTCTATAGGCATTGAGTAACCACAAATTATTCTTTTTCGCAGTAAGTGACTGTTAATGCATCAATTTATTTAGTAATTTGAGTAACAACTACTCAGTCGTTTTTGCAGTGAGTAACTGGATGCATCGAATTACACAGTTATTTGAGTAGCCACTACTCAGTCGTTTTTGTAGTGTGTAACTGTGGATGCATCGAATTACACAGTTATTTGAGTAACCACTACTCAGTCGTTTTTGTAGTGTGTAACTGTGGATGCATCGAATTACACAGTTATTTGAGTAACCACTACTCAGTCGTTTTTGAAGTGTGTAACTGTGGATGCATCGAATTACACAGTTATTTGAGTAACCACTACTCAGTCGTTTTTGTAGTGTGTAACTGTGGATGCATCGAACGGAATTACACAGTTATTTGAGTAACCACTACTCAGTCGTTTTTGTAGTGAGTAACTGTGGATGCATCGAATTACACAGTTATTTGAGTAGCCACTATTCAGTCGTTTTTGCAGTGTGTAACTGTGGATGCATCGGATTTCTCAGTTATTTGATCGTTATTTGGTCGTTTTTCCAGTGTATGATTTTCATGCTATAGTATAAATTACTTTATGAAAGTGCTATATACATAGTAGTTTCCTTGGCAGCCGTTTTTAGTGTCTTCACGCAACGTTCTCTCTCCGTTTGTGGCGAGAGAACGTTGCGTGACGGCACTAAAATCGGTTGCGGAAGACACTATATACATAGGTGCTCACTCATGCATTACAACTATGTGCTAGCTAGTGATTGAAACGGTATTTCTTGCTTTGCTTCCACTTAATATAGGATACCCAAATAAAGATCCTATAGAATGCTGGTTACTATTGGTGACAGCTACCGAGCCAAACGACAGCTGGAAATCGGAGTTCTCGTTACGTGGAAGTTGTAACATGACGGAGAGAATAGCTGCCTTGGCGTCCTCGGTAGTTTGTTGCGCGACAGGTGAAATAACGGGACGATGTGAAGCTTCCCGCATGTATAGAAGACCCTTACGGTCCCGTAGGTTGCGTCGCGAGTTCTCTCTCTTGATTTTCCAGCAACTCTGCGGCGCGGTCTTCATGTCGGTAAGGAAAGAGTAAGTAGCGTAAGGGCGACTTGCCATAGTTTCCATTTCTCGTTCCTGGACTTGAGCAATTCTACGGCGGTCGTGAAACTGCTTCATTTTCCAGACAATTATGCATAGAGCAAGAACCAGGAAAAACACAGAGAAAAACACAGAGAAGAAGACGAATAAATCGATCTGAGACAAATCCTGACGAAAGTAGATAATACCGGTCGTATCATCGTGCGTATCATCACCTACTCCCATTAACATCATATAGAACCGACTGCTACGTAGATAATGGTTAGAGTACGGAAACGTTAGGACAAGACGGTTTTCAACCGCAGTGACGTGAATCACATCACTTGTAGAGTGCAACGTAACGAACGTGTTGAGCTTGTCTTTGCCAGCGTTCACGCGAATGACATCAGATTGCGGCATGACCAGGTCAACTTCTGAAGCACGGCGTGCGCGCTTTTCTTGCGATACCTCAACGCTATGGACGCCAGTGGTTTTATTGACATACACCGCAAACGTACGGTCGAACGTCGACACATAGACGTCTAGAGCACCCTGGAATACGTCAATAGTCGTCCTAATGTCAACATTAGTGAACCTTGGGTATATTACATAGCTTACTGTTGTTCCTTTAGGGAGGGGTGGGGCTTTCTTTTCACCATTCACCGAGCCAGCCTTGGAACTAATAATATACTCGTTCAAGTGATTCACTTTGGAATAACACTGACGGTTTAGCCATGGACGGCCAAGGAAGCCGCTAGCACACTTTATACACTAGGAACAAACAAAGAGGAATATGTTACACCACCCCTCACAGTTCTAAAACAAGCACGGTGATCCCCCCTTTTATTTCAGTTTTGTCATTCTTTATGTAGAAAATATTTTTTTAAAAAACACACATTAGTTTTGTCATTCTTTATGTAGAAAATATTAAAAAAAAACTATATTGAAGGAATCCATGAGTCCCCAGCTACCCTAATGAACGAATGAATGAAATAAAAAATGAACGAAATAGTGAATAAAATGAAGAACAAATGGCCTGAGTACAATCAAATTCTGTATTATTATAACATTTACACCGTAACACAACACCAATCCCAATATGAACAACCTATCAACCAACCCACCCACCAACCAACCCACCCACCTACCAACCCACCAACCCACCAACTAGCCAAACGTACCACCAACCCAGATATTCATACCTGTCGTGAATAGCAAGGACCATTGGCCTGAGCACAATCAGATTCTGTATTATTATGACACGAACACTGACCATTTGCATCTTGACAGTCATCGCCATGCCCATTGCATTGACAACTGTAAAAAAGAAAGGATATATAAACATGAAAAATTGAGAAAGTAAAGACACTCGGTTCTTTGTTGAGGTTGTAGATACATGATGCGTGTAAACAATAAAACATCAAAAACTTATAACGAAACAATACTTTATAATAGAAAAAAAAAAAAAAAACACGACCACATTAGTTATGCTGTAAAAACCCATCGTGTAGAAATAAAAATCATCATTATTATTATTATACAAAATGGCCTAAGCCAGAATACAACACAGCTACAAAGGGTTAGGGTTCTCGCGGATATTCTATGAGAGATATTAATAGCATATAGTATACAAATACAAGCACCAGAGGAAAGGGATTAGAGAAAAGGAAGGAAGCCTGCAGGGAATAAAGAAATAAATGAACAAACTGTAAAACGGGAAGGACGAATAAACAGGGCATTAAAGGAAAGAAAACTAAAGACAGCAGTGCAAAAATAGAAAGGATCAAAGCTGGAAAACGAAAAAGCGAAAAAATGAAATAAGGGCAAGATGCATAAGGTTATAAACAGGGTTCGTGCTGATGTCAGTAAACAAAATCAAGTTTTCAAGGAGTTTTCAAGGACCAAAAAGTAACTTTTATAGGAATTTTTTGCGACAACTTTGATATACGAAAATTTACGAATTTACGAAAATGATGTACAATACTAGAATTTTTACTTAACTTTAATTTGCAATACTCGAATTTTTACCCTACCTTAGCTAGAATTAAGGAGTTTTTAAGGAGTTTTTGCTGATTTTCTAAAATTCAAGGGTTTTCAAGTGCCCTTAAAAACGTAAATCAAATCTAAGGAGTTTTCAAGGAGTTTAAGGAGTAGCACGAACCCTGTATAAAGAAGGAAGAAAAAGCTAAGAATAAAGAGAGAAAAGAAGAGATCAGACAATATGTATAAAACTAGCTACTTACGGTATACAGTATGACTTGAGGAAGAAATATCCTTTGACGCAGTGTTGACATTTAACACCTTTGGAGTTATTTCTACACAAGCATTCTAGATCCTTATTGATATCCGTGGGTCCGTGATCCAACCACTTAGCAACCTAAAACAACAACAGCAAGTAATAAAACAAGATGTTGATTAAAAGTGAACTTGATAGCAATAGGCCTTTTGCTGCAGGATGACGTCATTTTACTACCAGTACCCCCCGGGGGGGGGGGGGGGGGGGGTTCTCCCTTTATCCAAGTGGTAGGGGTGATCGGCGTACCTTTTAGGGTTAAAATATTTCCAGTGCGTACCTTTTAGGGTCCATTTAGAGATTTGGCTCAAAAATCAGTTCTATAAGGGTCGTTTTTACTCTGCTTTATTTGTATCTGAGCGTACCTTTTAGGGGTAATTTGCAAAATCTCCGCCGATCACCCCTACCACTTGGACAAAGGGAGTACCCCCCCCCCCCCCCCCCCCCCCCCGGGCCAGTACCACAGGCAGCCAAGTGCAGCTCTTGACTTTTAGCTTATCAAAATTGAGCGAATTTCTCAACTTATAAAATAATCAATTAATAAGTGACTTTTCACCTAATAAATATCTAAAAACCACACACACATTGAAATGTTGATATCGAAGCGATTTGTGCCGTAATTTCCCTTTTTTAAATACACTTAATTCAATTAACGTTGATCAACTGTACTGGAAATGGTTGATGTAAGACCAATAGGAATTGCGGGAGTTCATTAAATCAAAATGCTTGCTACGCAGGTTCCTTATGTACTCACCTCTTTGTATTCAAATGATAAACTGTTATTTTGTGCTTGTAACCTGTCATCCAGACTCATACAGACATAGGCACTTTTGTTGCAGACTTCATAACATGATCGACATGTACCATTGTTAGTTGCGTTACCAACGAATAGAGGAGAACACAGTTCACAGGTTTTACCCTAAACAGTAAATGTAATACATGACATGAGTAACGCCAAGCACAATGAATTGAGTTGCGTTACAAGGGTGAATTGGCTGACTTGATTATTAAACGCTAAACAGGATTAATTGCGTTACTTGAGTAACGCTAAATAGTGTGAATAGTGAATTGCGTGATTTGGTTAACGTTAAACAGGGTGAATTGCGTGATTTGGTTAACGTTAAACAGGGTGAATTGCGTGATTTGGTTAACGTTAAACAGCGTGAATTGCGTGATTTGGTTAACGTTAAACAGGGTGAATTGCGTGATTTGGTTAACGTTAAACAGGGTGAATTGCGTGATTTGGTTAACGTTAAACAAGGTGAATTGCGTGACTTAAGCAACGCTAAACAAGGCGAATTTCGAAACTATAGAAACTTTTCACGAGGAGAATTCAGTCGAACCTAAAGTTGCTCATCACGATAATAAATTTACGTGACTAAAGTACGCTAAACAGGATAAAGAGCGTGACCAAGGTGGAACTGAGCTAGCCTATAAAAGCTATATAAATGAGAATCTTTACCTTTGTGTGGTTTCGGCAGTCGTAACACGTATCAAGTTCGCTCTCACTTAGGCAATGTCCATGGTTGTTACAGTGACATTTTATAGAACAGTTGCGTGACGTCCATCCAAAGTTACATGAGCAATTGTTTGGAGTCACGCAAACCCCGTTACCACAGCCTCCAATACAGATAGGTTTACAAGTATACCTGTAGAGATAGAATATATGTCGCGGTTAAAATAAACATTCACGATAAAAACTCTGATACAATGGAAAGGGTGATTTTGCGATAAATTAGTATCTTAAAATATACCATTTAATACTGAATGATAACTGTTGATGATAATGATAACGATGACTTTTATGGTGATAATGTTTTTGTTAATTAAGATGGACGTTGACGTTGCTAATGATGGCGATGGCGGTGACGATGACGTCGATGACGTTGATCTTGGTGTTATTATCAATAATGACGTTGATGATGAAATTGTTGTTATTGATGACGTTGAAGATGTTGTTAATGATGACAAGGATATTGTAATGATGACGGTAATAAAAGTGTTCTAAAAAGTACTTTTAATAACCATTCATGGTGTTGCTGCTGAAAGTGATAATACGATAAGTGATGCAATTCCAACAGGAGGACTACCTACCCTTCTCTCTTGTATCCCGGTTTGCAAACACACTTAAACGATTCAGCTGTATCAATGCAGTCTTCTATATTAGAGCAGTTCTGACGCCCATTTGTGCATTCGTTCTCAAGCGGGCACAGAACAGACGCCCATATAGGGGACTCGGGGGTAGCTATCTTCTTGGATAAATTTGCAGGGGTCCGAGGACCGCTATCGATAATCTTCCCATAGCAGATACCGTGTAACGGGCCTAGAAAAATCATTATAGACATATCATTTATTGTACCCTGAGGATGGGCAATTGGCTCGAGAACTCGGTAATTAATATTGGTTGTTAATATTCAATATATTTGCACAATTTTAAACTGCATGTATGATGTATATTCGGCGCCAATAAAGTCAGGTAGCCAGTAGTACGAGAATAAGAATTGTGTAATGATTTACACTTTACCATTGCTATTCTGTGTAGTACACAGCATAGAAATGTTTTTAAAAGTTTAAAACAATAGACTACGAGCAGTCCCTACTTTCCCCTCCAAATTCCGGGGAAAACTAGCTTTTTATTCCTTTTTCTCTCCACGTACGCCACGCTTAACCTTCTCGTCCCCAATCCCAGCTCGTCCGCGTTAAATTTTATATATTAGAAGTCTCATTTTCTCTCGTTTTCCTTGGACAAGGGAGGGAAAAGTAGGGACTGCTCGCAGTCTAAGGAAATAGCTTCAGGTACTTCACTCTGTTTTCAGTTAAAATAATTGCTTCTTCCAAAGTTTTGCATAACTTACCTTTGAGCCCCCCTTCCATGCACACTCCTTGTCCATTGGAGTCCAGCTTAGAACACCATCCACAGTTATACGATTGGAAACAAGTTGAACATTGTTTTTGAAGAACGCAGGGGGCCATGCAATGGTCGGAAGTACCTCTGACTATACGACCACCAACCCCCGCTAACTCGACCATGGGAAGATAGGATGGAGAGTAACATTGCCCGAGAGACTCACTCCAGACACACTTCTTCCAGCCACCATCGCCGCCTGGATACGAACAAAGGATAGCTATTAGCGAATTGTAATACAACCACACATATAATTACAAATTAGCAAATCTTTTATATTTTGATGTTGTCCAGCTAAAACGACTTTTCGACAAATGTAACGTTTCTTAGATATACAGCTAATTCAAAAATCGTTGAAATAGCTGTACATGGTTCCTTGAGTTATTTCACGTGCATAACCACAATCATCATCATCACAATAATCATCATCACAATCACCATCATCACAATCACCACAATCACAATCATCATCATCCTCATCATCATAACCACAATCATCATCATCACAATCATCATCATCACAATCATCATCATCATCACAATCACCATCATCACAATCATCATCACAATCATCATCATCATCATCATCATCATCCTCATCATCATAACCACAATCATCATCACCACAATCATCATCCTCATTATCATAGTCATCATGATGTAATTAGCACAATTAAATTACCCGTATCTCCCAAACAAGACCGACAGTCCTTATGTCTCATGCAGTTCTTAGGACATTGGTCTTCCTTCATGACTATGATATTAATAGGATACTTGTCTTTTGCTGTTTTGTCAAAGCAATTCCATGGAAAAACGACTCCACTTGACGAGGCTTCAAGTTTCGTATCACTTAGCCATTTCAGTTGTGAAGTCCACATACATTTACTGGCGGTAATACAGTCTTTACAAGTCGAAGCTTCGCAAACATTTTCAGGACACGTTCCGGGGGATGTACGCTTAGCAGGAGTGATTCCACATGAATCCGTATTTTCACACTCTTTGACTTTTTCAATGCACTTGCCTCCCCCCGAACATTGCACACACCAATGACATTTGAGTTGGCCAGACAGCAAGTTGGGGTAAGAAGAAAGGCAGGCTGAACACGACGAGTACGAGTCACAACTTCTTTGTTGAACAGCTAAAGCTGCGTTACACTCACTACCGTTCACAAATACAGTTTGCGTGACATTTGACGTAGCGTGACAGGCGGCTGGAAGCGATGACGTGACGGAGTAACATGAAGTGGCTTGGATAAAAGACTGATTTATAGAACTGTTTGAATAATGGACTTCGCACCAGCTACATCCGGGAGTTAGAGTACAAATGTTCTTGTCACGCATTCCTTGGCAAAGGTCTGTGGGTAAGGTTAATTTATGTAACGCACTCTTGGCTAGGCCATTGAGCCCCCCGAAGATATAAATCATACTGTCATTGGAAGATGATGCTGCACTGACTGTAAGCCCTGGTGAAGACCCAAGTACGGCTGAATCTGAAAATTGTACATAAGACTGATAAATAAATGAATATAAACAATAAAAGAATGAACGAATTGATAAATATATGAATAAATGAATGAATGGATGGATGAATGAATTAATAAATGAATGATTAGATATGAATGAATGAATGAATAAATGGATAAGTGAATGAATGAATAAATACATGAATAAATGAATGAATGGATGGATGAGTTAATTAATAAATGAATGATTGAATATGAATTAATTAATTGGATAAATGAGCAAAGAACAGATAAAACAAATGAATACATAAATAATTAAAACAAGTCAAAAACGTAATTCTAACCTTGTTTATTCAAAGTGTGCCAATAGTTACAGTTGACCTTGTACGCCAGTAAATCAGAAGAACCCTGTTCACTAGTGCTAGTACGTCCCCCATAAATAACCATGACATCGCCGACCATAGCTGCAGTGTGGAAGAACTTTGGTAGTGGCTGAATGATGAAAAACATACTTATTATAACTTTTGAAGTCTTAACCTCAGTCTTAGCAAGCACAGTTTTGTTAAATGGTTTTTTTTTACTGGAAATTACAAAGCAGATAAAAGATCTAGGCTCCTGCGTTGTGTACTGGAAACGTATTTTATTCTTTGTTAGATTCGTCACTTGGTGTCTTTTGTTGTTTCTATTGAATTACGTAGATTGTGTCCGATACACTGAGGAAGAGCCAAGATCTATGTCATATAGGGGATCCCAAACACTTGAAAGCAATAAATGCACTCAGCCTACAGCCTTATGCTTTCACATGTTTTTTCGTGTTTGACCAAAAAAAAACAACAGATGAAACACTCGAACTCTTGTTTCAAATGTTCCTTGTGATAGGCCATTTGAACGATAACGTCATTTACTACCAGTACCAGAATGCTTTACGATTTAGGTTCTTACTCTGATTGTCATTCCCTCTTGAGAATACTAACTAGAACAATTGACACTAATTATCAAACGAAAAAAGTAGGCAAAGCATTCTAGTACCGCTAGTATATGACGCAAAAATGGCTGTGGGACAAATGTGTATACTATACCTTGTTGGGTGGTATGGGTTGTAGTAGTTTCCATTGTCTGCTTTGTAGATGCAGTGTGTAGAGATCTGATGATGGCTTTACTTCACGGTCTTTAAATTGATATCCACCAAATACAAATAGTGATTGAGTAGTGGGGTGATAGACGGTAGTATGGCCATATAATCCTAGGCGAACAAAATATTAATAAGGTGAGCTGAATATATATGAATCAAAATAAATGACTGAATGAACAAACGAACAAAATTGAAATAATGCATGAATGAATATATTAATTGAATGAATCAAAGCATGTATGGATGAATGGATGAATGAATAAATGAATGAATGAATAAATGGAACAAAGTCGATATTTTCAATAGACAGAACCAGCTTCAGTTGTTTACAGAATTACAAAAAATAACAATACACACAAAACACAACAACAACTGAACTAAAACCAAATGCGGATAATCATAACATATTCATTCCTACCAGTTGGGTTAGTCCCAGTTTCCAATGGGTCCATAGTACTCCAGGTTTTAGCAGGAATATTGTACTGATAGATTTTACTATTGAAACCTGTTGTGGGGTCATATCCTCCAACAATGGTAATGGTGTCATCAACCAGTGTGCATGTATGGCTTGCAACACTGGGGTTGGAGGCATCAGGACTGAACTGTGAATAGAAAGATTATAAGTTGTGTGAGTGGCCAAATATTGTATCGGCAAAAATCCAAAAAAATCAACAAAATTCAAAATGTGAGCAGAGTTGTGTGGTGTAAATATTGAATAAAGTCTGTGATAGTAAGTGTGAGCAAGCTTCACGGAAGAGCCCCGACAGGGAGTGATGGTTGTAAAATCTACAACAATCAACAAAATTCAAAATGTGAGCAGAGTTGTGTGATATCAATATGGATTGTAGTGGTAGTGAGTGTGAGCGAACCTCACGGAAGAGCACCGACAGGGAGTGATGGTTGTAAAATCTACGTTTTTTTTACGTATAAAGGTAGTTGGATCACAATTGCAGAATTACTTTGGAAATTCACCGAATTGGCGAGGCATCGTTTCAATTTGCCTCTGAGATGGCATCCCCGTTTTTTGAAGGAAATCACTGCAGGTACACTTGAGGTATGTTATTATGTACTTATGGAATGTTTAAAAACAGTAAAGGAGTATTCCAAGCCTTGTAGTGAAATCAAAAGAATTGCTGCAAACTCAAATAATAGCAATAGTCCCTTGAAAGTTCTTTCACCATCTTGAATGGTAGCCAGGCCTTTGCATCGAAGCACAACGATTGCCTGACTTTTAACACCTCGTGGGACACTATCATTGCAAGCTCAACGTTTGTCTCTCTTGGATACAAAGGCTTGGCACAGTGAACTGTCAAAGGGACTATACTATTCCTAGTATGTCATGATGCAGCATGGTGACAATGAGAAGAAAACATGTACTTACAGTGACTTGATTCCACTTGGCAGAATTCACATCAAAATACCACATGTCATTGGAGACTCCATCTTTAGTCAAACCACCATACACAAACATACTATCCTGTAATAATTACAAATAGCAGTAGATAAATACATGAATGAATGAATATATGGATAAATGAATGAATGGGCGAATGAATGCATATATGTTTAAATGACCGAATAAACAAATTATTAAATGAATGAATGAATGAACATATGAATAAATGAATGAACAAATTAATGAATGAATGGGTAAATGAATGAATGAATGAATCTTGAAAAGACTGAATGAATGAACAAATAAAATAATAAACGAATGAATGAATGGATTAATGGATGAATGAATGAAATAAATAAGTGGATTAAATAAGTGGATTAATGAATGAATGAGTAAATCAATGAATGAATCTATAAATGAATGGACGGATGAATGGAAAATGAAGGAATGAATCTATAAATCAATGAATGAATCTATAAATGAATGAGTGGATGAATGAATGAATGAATAAATAAATAGATAAATGGCTATAACATTCCTACCTTATGTACCACAGCACAGTGCAAGTACCTCCCCTTGGGTACACTACTAGGAAGTTGATTACTAGTCACATGACTCATACTTCTACTTATGACGTCATATCTATAAATAGAATTTAGTATCCCATATGGCATAGAGTACCCTCCATAGATCCAAAGAGAGTTGGAGTGTACAACCATAGAATGTCCAACACGAGGTATTTCACTGTAACTACTGTTAGGCAATGAACTGGTGAAGAACATTTTCCAGAATCCTTTGCCTGGTGGTATGACTTTGCTGCAGTCAGAGCCAGTGAATCCTGGAGTGCATTGACATTGTGAGGTTTTCTATACAAAACAAACATGATTAGTTGAAGTAAGCAAGTCGACTACGTTTATCCAACTTGTATAACCTGTTCTTTTTGACTGAAACGCTGTTTTTGACTGAAACTAGGAGGAGGCTAGAATCTTGGCAAAAATTAGTGAGACACTTTTACATGTCATGTAAAATAAGACAAAACGTGATGCTATGTATGTCTCCCCCCAATTCAAAACTCTTGGATTTAAAACATTGAAAAAGAATATTGGGATAATATTAAGATCAGAGGATGGTTTTAAAGATATCCAGTTGATATGAGTAGGATAATCACAAGTTTTCTCTGTGAGAAATTGATTTATCTGATGGATAGTGATACCAGTATTAAACCTTTGCATAAACAGCCTCAGGAGATAACATACCATGTTACAAACACCATGACCAGATCCTGAGCTGCAATTGTTTGGACAAGTCTTCATATTACAGTCAGGGCCAAACCAACCATCCTTACATACACAACTCTCTCCAGATGACATCACTACACAATACCGGTTTCCATGACAACTATCAGCACAGCGATTCACTTTAAAAATAGCACCAAAACCAGCAGATGCTGAACCTTGTGTGATGTTTCCATGGAATACGACAACCATATTCCCAGTAACAGAAGTGGTATATTTTGGTATGGTTTCCATGGTACCACAGAATGAGCCCAGTTTATAAAATGATGGGGGGTGGGGTGTTTGGATGTTGAGTAAGAAATACGGCAGGCCATCATATACATCTAAATGTTCTGTAGAGCAGCTTAAATTCATTGATATAAATTGAAGTGTGATAGATGTTGAGCTTGATTGGGGTGGGTTCTTGTTGTATATAATGTTATGACTGCTGTTGGTTGATGCTGAGATGACCCATAGACAGCTTGCTTGACTGCGATCTACCACACCACTACCTATCTCAGTAGAAATATCACCTTGGGTGACATTGGTGAGAATATTATGAGCAGTGCACTCATAGTAGCATCTACTGCCATTCCTAAATATAAAATAATAACAATAAGCAATCTAAGGAAATAATATAGTGACTTTAATGATGATAAGGATGATAGCGATAATGAAAATAATGATCATGATGATAGCAATGATGATAATGATATAATTATGACAAAGATAAATAAAATAATGATGAGAGTGAGATTGACGATTATGGTTATAATAGCAATGATAGTGAAATAAGTGATAATAATCTGATCATGATAGTGATGGCGGTGATAATAATAACAATGATGATCATAAATAAAATGATACGTCCAATAATAATAGTTATAATGCTTCTTAATATATATTAATGATACATATTACAATTACTTTATATACTACAATCACGCTTATCAAACCCTTTCTGGCCAAATTACTTACCCAGGGTTCCCTAGCAGTCCAGGAAGACACTGATCACAGCGGTCACCCATTGTATTATCTTTACAGAAACACACCCCTGTCTTAATATCACACTCTCCTTTTGTGACATCACCATGACCATTACAGTCACATTTCTTACATCCTTGTTTAGTGGTGGCGTTACCATATGAACCAGGAACACATAATTGACAGTGGTTACCATGTGTATAATCTGGAAAAGAAAAGGAAGTCGTCGCTTTTATTATGTGAGGCCATATTGATTGAAACAATACGTTTTAAATTCCTTGGGTCCCCTTGCATCTCCTTGCCCTCACTTTAATGAGTTTCAGAACATTCCAAACAACGGTTTTTGCTCTCATAGCAATAAACATGGCCACCATGTGATAAAAGCCAATTAGTTTCAAGGAAAGGTTTTGACAATTTTAATAGTTTGCAATAAAAATTAAAGTATAAGTTATGAGTTTCAAGTTGGAAGGGCGACTTTTTGCTATTTAATTATAAAGTGCAATATATTACATCAGATTCAGATTCAAATACATGTCAAATCATCAAATAATATGCTTACCCTGGCATTTATCACATGTCCCAATGGCTTGATTACATGTACTATGTCCATTACATCCACAGTCAATGGAACAATTGAGTCCTTTCCATCCAAGATCACAAAGACATGTGTAGTCAGGCTTACATAACCCATGCACACATGGTGGGTCACACCTACAGTGACATACATAACACATACCATATTATATATATATAGTATAACATATTTATAAAGCTCATAAATAATTAATAAGAATTTTACAAAAAAAAATCACATCTGTGATGAAGGTTGTATATAATTTAGATTAAAAAATTGCTCTGATTTTTAACATTGAATTTTCTCAACCAGATCTACTTAGTTTCCGTTAAATATGAAAGAACTAACTTTGGATTTTTATGAGACTAAACAATATTCTTAATATCTCTCAATTAGACAACACACACATGCCAATGACATTATAGATCTAGCTTGTTAAGAGTTATATATATTTTCTCAAGCATGTCTATAAATACTCAATGGATGAGTGACTTTGTGGTGTCTATTGACTTATAATAGAGCCTGGTATGAAACCATGCAGCCCATATGTGGCAAACGTTTGTAGGGTTTTAGCCAATTGAGTGCTTGTTATATCATTCATTATGTTTATGAAGGCACTTCTAATGTCATCCACTTTTTCAAGTTTGGTGCACAATGGGTTGAAAAAAGCATGTAGAAGCTTACTTGCAACCCTGCAGGCCATCAGGGAAATATGAAATAATTCGCAGCACACATTTTTATTGTGCTAAATCATAATAGTGGTAAAATTTATAATGATATTCATACATACGTTTTATTACAAGCTGTCTTGCCGTCACCAGTATATCCACGATTACACACACAGTTATAAGAGTCATAGATGTTGTGGCATGTAGCATTGTAGTGACAGTTGTGTAAATCAAGTCTACATTCATCTATATCAGGACATTGAACATAGGACCATGCAACACTAGAAAAACAATAGTAAACATTAACAAACAAAAACAAAACATGAAAGCAAATAATAAAGAGATATAAAAACAATAAAGCAAACAATAAAGAAAGTAACAAACAAACAAACAAAAATTAAACAAACAATTAAAAAAACTGAAAGACCTTAAATTCTATAATACGTTTTCATATCAATTACATTTTGATACAGGTATTTCATAAGTAATGCAAAATATGGGCAATGGCTCACAGATGTAGACCATGCAGATTAACTGGTTATTTAACCATACAATTCCAATAGTTCCTCAGCTTCCATGCATGTTACCTTTCATTGAGGTTAACCAAACTTGAGCACTGTCCAGCACGAGGTCCACTGAAGTCACCACCAACACAGCTAAACATAATGAACAAAGTCAGTGAATATTATCATGATCATTATAAAGTAAACAACAGGTTCCCATTTAAATCTGTACTTTCCCATTTAAATCTGTACTTTCCCATTTAAATCTGTACTTATGCAAATTTTAATTTGCTGATGTGTGCTATTTAACACACAGATCAACCAATCAGAGAAGTTCACTTCAGTAATAATATACTCTGATTGGTTGATCTGTGTGTTTAGCACACATCAATACAATTTGCATAAGTACAGATTCAAATGGGAAAGTACAGATTTAAATGGGAACCTGTTAAACATGTTCTCTGTTTTATTTTGTAAGCTAATTGTAAGCCAGCAGCAGTCCATATGATAATTGTAAAGCACACATCATATGAGCAAAGTCAATTAATATTGTCATCACAAACTAAACATTAACTTATAATTTAAATTTATAATTATTAGGAAAATGTATTTTTTATGTATTGTAAGTCACCAGTGGTATGTACGATAATTGTAAAGCGCATTGAGATGTATGTGAAATGCGCTTAATTATATATTAAGCACCAAATTACATTACATTACATAACATAAATATATATCATAGAGCGGTTTTCATACGAGTGGGAAACTGACCGTACCGTACCATAGCCGTAACCGTACCGTAAGTTCTATAAAAACATTCGAAAATTCTACAGTAACAGTACCGTAACGTACGGCCAGTTTCCCACTCATACAAAAACCGCTCTATTAGATAGTATCATAATAATAATGTACCTTCCTCTTAATGGATTATCTGTACTTCCACACCAACCACACTGGACATCTGCCAGACATGTTTTACATGTTGTATGGGTGCTGCAGTTTTTACACTTGCCACCAGAATTACTGTATAAATATACACAATATTTTATAAAGCATCACACACAAAAATTACATTCAGATATTATAGTCCTCTTCACAGTTCCCTGCTTCATCTTGTACCTTGAGCTTTCAATGATAGAGACACATGTTATGAATAATTGCTGGCAAGGGGTTAAAAGGTCTCTACCATTGCAAGCTCAATGTTCATCTCGCTTCAATGCAAAGGCCTGGTTACCTTTTAAGATAGCTCAGGGAACCGTGAAAGGGCCTACTGTACAAACATCCCTTACTGTTGGGACTCTTCACCATCATGAGCTTCACTCACACTCACTACATTTAAAATTTACAACACACAACTCTGCTCGCATATTAATTTTTGCAGAGGGAAGAAAACTTGAATAACTTAAAGAAAAACCCTTGTGGCATTGTAGAGAGCAACACATCAAACAAACTCAACCACAGTGGTGAGAGGTACGGTGCAGTAAGGTAAACCAACATGTAACATATAAGTTATAACAGGGTACTCAGAACATATTAGTTATAACATTACTATAATATTTTTATAATGATCCTATTTTTTGTACATAATTTATTATTTTTTGTACATAATTTTTCTTTTCTCACTTTTAAATCATTTATTAATTTTTAGTTTTTGCAATACAATTATCTAATTGTTTTATACATTTTCTTATAAATATTATCTTTTGTATATTTTTAAATTTAGTTAGCTATTTAAATGTAGATTCTATAAAGTTAACTCAAGATTATTATTAATATTGATGGTGTAGTGAATGAAACTTACACATCCACCCATCGTGTACACTCTCCATAAGGATATCGAGTGATGTAAGAACCAAATACGAAGCATGATTCTGTTTTATCACACCATGCACATCCTATGCTATTGGCTAAGCATGCTGAACATGTATTCCTCCTAGTAAAAGTAAGGCAACATTTTAATGCCAACTATATAGAGAATACACATTTGTAGGTCACAAAGGATTAGAAACAAAATGAAGAGTTTTGACACTGGATCATCCCCACCTCAAGTACACCAACTTAAATCCAATCCCATTCATAATATTGCATTGCACGGTCATCCCATCCAATTAACAGCCAATCCTATTTGTTCCAATCACAACCATTCACAGCCAATCCCACTCCATCCAATCACATCCAATCCAATTCACAGTCAATCATATTTGTTCCAATCACATCCATTCACAGCCAATCAAATCTCATCCCACCCCATCCAATCCAATTCACAGTCAATCATATTTGTCCACATCACATCCATTCACAGCCAATCCCACCTCATCCCACCCCATCCAATCTGATTCACCTGTAGACAATTCTTCATATTAATGATTTTTGCCTGCAAAACCTTAAATTTGGCCTGACATTTGGCCATTGGCAGGCAGCTATTTCGAGCCCTGGACATATATCATCACAGCACACATCACATTAAGTTATATTCAACACACTACACTACACCATATCACTTCACATTAATAACATTACATCCAATCAAAACACATCACATTCAACTATATCATGGTCATCTCGTAATCACTTCTTACCTTTCACATTCTGAATGACATGATGCTGGTTCTTTTATAATTGGGAGACCTGAGTGAGTCCCCTTGCGTGCACACAAATACAAGAACTGATGGTTGATCCATTCACACAACTTTTGCTGTAATTCCAAACGTTGATAATGATGAGGGTGAAATCATAATTATATTGATGGTGATAATGACTCCTAAGTGCAGTCATTTCAAACATTGTTGATAATGATGTGGATAAAATCATAAATATATTGATGATAATAATGATGAAAATGAAATCATAATGTTTATGATAATGTAATTATATGGTGATGATGAAATCATAATATTGATCATTATGATAATGATGATGATATTGGTGAGGATAAAATCATGTTGTTTAAATGAAAAGCTAATATTAATGATGATGATAATAATAATGATATAAATGATTTAGTAAAGCAAAATATAATGAAACTAATACAAAAAAGTTTTATTTCACGACATTTTGGAGTCATACTGACACCATCATCAAGTAAATGTATTATACAGTCAATCTCATTAACGTTGTCCAGTTGTAAAGACATAAACTTAAGACAACAACAAAGTCATTTGTAAATATATAATGTTTTTAACTTTTTGAAGGTATATTCAATATATCAAGTTGCAAAATTTCATTACAATGCAGATAACATTTAATTTGCTATTTATCTGGAGTTTTTAATTTAAATTCCTTCTGGGAATTTCAAAAACAGTTTTATGCAAATGACTTTGTTGTTGTCTTAATGTCTTTTCAACTGGACAACGTTAATGGGATTGACTGTATTATTCTCTTGCTGTCATGCTTTTATACGTTTACATTTACCTGATGATAGTGTCAGTATGACTCCGAAATGTTGTGAAATAAAACTTTTTTGTATTAGTTTCAATAATATTGATGATGATAATAATAGTGATGATGATGATAATATAAATAATGATAATAATAATATTATTATTATTATCATTATGATTATGATTGTTGACAATTGATTGATTGATTTTATTTTACTCATATATTTTTTAACAAGTTTGATAAATAAATAATGATAATAATAATGATAATAATAATAATAATAATAATAATAATAATAATAATAATAATAATAATAATAATAATAATAATAATAATAATAATAATAATAATAATAATGGTATGTTTCAATGTACCTGTGTGCAAGTAGTACAGTCCTTATTGTCATCACACCTTGTACACTCAGTAGCATTAAGTACAAGATGCTGGGAGTCGCTACCATTTGTACAAACACTTGCTGATTTCCTTGATACACACTGATTGGTTAATTCACACCAGCCACAACTTGCATCTGTCATGCATGCTAGACAGCTTTCTTTATTAGTGCACTCATTTCCATCAGAACTGTATGGTTTCAGGAATGGACCATTCAGTGCCTATAGGAAATACACCAAAATATAAAAGACTTGTAATTCAAAAAGTGGAGCAAACAATGATGACAATAATGATGATGATGATGAAGATGATGAAAATAATAATGGTGGTGGTGGTGATGATGATGATGATAATGATGGTTATCATGATGATGCTGTTGGTGCTGATGATGCTGTTGGTGATGATGATGCTGGTAGTGGTGATGATGCTGTTGGTGATGATGATGCTGTTGGTGATGATGATGCTGGTAGTGGTGATGATGCTGTTGGTGGTGGTGGAAATGATGGTGGTGGTGGTGATGATGGTGGTGGTGGTGATGATGATAGTGGTGCTGATGATGATGCTGTTGGTGATGATGATGCTGGTAGTGGTGATGATGCTGTTGGTGGTGGTGGAAATGATGGTGGTGGTGATGATGATGGTGGTGGTGGTGGTAATCATGGTGGTGGTGGTGATGATGATAGTGGTGCTGATGATGATGCTGTTGGTGATGATGATGATAACTTACAGTAAACATGTTAGAGATCTTGTTCCACTTTGTAACAAATGTTAATTCTTGTTGAAAATTAGAATCCATTTTCCTTTCTCCGACATGTTTTATGTAGTAGCTTGCATCCTTTAATGGAGACAAGAATGTCCCTTGAATAGTACAGCTCGCACTTGCTGAAGTCTCTTGTCCATTGCAGTTTCCAACCTTGGAAGGAAAAATATTTTAATTAATAAATAAATGTTTGCTTAGTAGTCACATGGATAGAACCTTGAAATAAATATATTAAAATAATAAATTATGCCAGACTGTCAAAGAAAACTGACAAAATATCAACTTTAAGGTGACTGGCTACTTTTGAATGCTTTTGAACGTTCGATTCAAGCTCACGAAAACCGCTGAAAAAATGTTTATTAAGGAACCATACACGTTTTGAGCTTCAACAGGGCAAAAACCCTCAAATTTTGCACGGGACTCTATACTTTCTTTATGCTTAGTTTAAAGAACCTAATAAAATCTACATTATATCAAAAAGTTTTTCAAAAAGTTAATTTTTCTAACGTACAAAAAAATCGATTTTCGTAGGATTTTGTGTCCGACTTCATGCGAGTTTTGAAAGCACTGAAAGGACAAAATATGACAGATCAAGGTATTTCTTTGTCTTTTATTCAAAACCATCCATGTTGTATTTTAGAATGATTCATTACCTGGCATTTGTGCTTGATATAGTATGAAAAAAACCTATTTTGATATGAGTTGTGATTTTTTTCATATCGCTTCCGTTTTCACAAGTTTTTCTTCAAAATCTCGCGCGTAGGCATCCATTAAACCTTCCTTTCAAAACCCCCTAACCCTAACCCCCAGGAAAAAATAGTAACTATGTCATCTAAATGGCTTCTTTGGTTCTTTGTTGAAATTGGTTAAAAATAACATTGACATGTCTGTCTTGTGATTGGTTTGTTTTTTGAAAATGAAGCAAGAGCTCAAAATAATGCGAATGCTGTAAAAATTAATAGTAAGACCAAAATCAAACATCTGATGCCACACTCAAAACTGGATTTTGCTCCTATTCAGTCTAAAGTAATGAAATAGGTTACTTTTAAACGTGTCAGGGCTTGTTTTTCAAAAGTGATCACTCTTTAAAAAAATTAGCCAAAAGTTCTCAAACTTGAAATATAAGGTCAATAGACTTCCCTTGTGCGCAAAGACAAGCTAAGGTCCATCAGTGAAACTCTGTTTTCATATATTGAACAAAATTAATAATTTATATATTCAATGTTAATTTCAAAAAGGCAATAATCACTTATTCAGGGCATCTGAAAAAGTGTGGAAAAAAACTTGGGAAAGTCTGTGAATTTAGAAATGCTAATTTGCATATTATTATTTATTATTAATATTATTTTGATGCAAAATGAATAACTTTTCCACAAAATTCCCGTTAAACTTGCTGTATTTTTATAGAGACATGGGATTGGATGCTTTTTAGACCAATCAAAACCATTTATAGAATTAGAACTAGAACTTACAGCGAGGAATGCCTGGTAGATTATTGTCAAACAGTGAAAGAAAACTATGTTTTACAGTCGATTTCCAGCCCAAAATGCGATGAATTCTGATGAAAAACTTGCTTATTGGAAGAAACATTCAGGGTTCATGCTGATGTCAGTAAACAAATCTAAGGAGTATTCCAGGAGTTTTCAAGGAAAGAAGAAGATGAAAAGGGAGAAGACTTTGTAGTCACCCAAGTAGTTGTTACAGCGCAAAGCCCAAAAGTATGACTGGCGATAATTTATTCATATTTTCTCTACATCTTTTCAATCAACTCCTCTAGATTAAATGTCAACATTTCTTACTGTGAATCACAAGACAAGAATGATGTACGTCAATCTTCAGATGAATTTTGAGGTTAAATTAGCTAGAATGAAGTCCATTTGAATCCAAAGCAGCTACAGACAAACATGTCAAAAGAATGTGAATAAATTATCTGTGGTCACACTTTTGGGCCTTGCTCTGTAAATACTTGATTATAATTTATAAGAAATGTAATGCAATTCTTACCTTATTGTCTTTGTTCACATACAATGTAGACTTTGCACCTGCTTGCATACTCAAGTAAAGATAAAACTTGTAAGCTTCGACATAGGGGGTCGCTGCATACTTAAATGGATACACATATCCAACAGCAGTCTTTTTCTTTGTCTTTCCTACTATTCTAAAATCATAAGGAATTTTTGTCTCTTCTGTTGTATGCACATGTTTGACATCGTCAGGATATTGGGGGTGTTCAGGACTAATGGTTGTAGTTTCTACAAGACCAGGTGGATAATCATCCTTGCGGCAATTAACAACATCTCCAGATAAGAACTGTCCCTGTGTTCCCCACCAGCCTCTAATCTTCTCTGCATTTTGGCTGTTTGGCTTTTCACAACCACCTTGTGGTGATGACAATGGGTAGCAATGACTGTCCTGGACACACCAGCCGCAGTAAGGTACATGTCTTGAACCCCATGTTAAGCAAGCAGTGCATGTGCCATGGACACCACAAGCTCCTGGACATGATGATGTTTCCCAGTCAGAACTAGTACACTTACTGGCATTCTGGACAGGATAACACACAGTTTTACACCAGCCACAGTTAGGATCTGCCTTACATGTTTTCCCGGTTTTGTAGTTTCCACAGTATACACCTGGAATGTTACTAGCAACGTTCACCATGGCAACACTAGTAGGAAGTTTATAACCAAGCATATCTCCAAGGGGGGCTCCATAATAACCTCCAAATATCAAAAGCGTTGAATCCCGTACAAGTGCAACATGAGAGAAGCGTCCTATCTTTGGCTTGTTGGCAGATGACCCAGGTGACAGTAGAGTCAAAGCTGACATAGGAACCCATTTACGACATTTTAGATGAAAGAAATGGAGCTCATTATCATAACATGTTTCGTCCTTATTATGTTCATGGACTGTACCACCTAAAAAGAGTTGTTGGTGTTAGTCATAATAAAAATGTTGTAATAATCTTGTTCTAAAACAGAGCTTTATAATATGGATATCATCACTATCATAACCTTTATCAACAGCACCACCATATCTACAACCATTATTGTTATAAATACCACTGTTAGCATCATCATTAACATCACAAACATTAGTGTCATTATCATCATCATCATCATTATCAACTCCGATTGTCATTAGAATCATCAATACTGTTTTCATCATTCAGCATTATCATCATCATCATAATCAACACCGATTGTCATTAGAATCATCAATACTGTTTTCATCATTCAGCATTATCATCATCATCATAATCAACACCGATTGTCATTAGAATCATCAATACTGTTTTCATCATTCAGCATTATCATCATCATCATAATCAACACCGATTATCATTAGAATCATCAATACTGTTTTCATCATTCAGCATTATCATCATCATCATAATCAACACCGATTGTCATTAGAATCATCAATACTGTTTTCATCATTCATCATTATCATCATCATCATCATTATCAACACCGATTGTCATTAGAATCATCAATACTGTTTTCATTATTCAGCATTATGATCATCATCATTATCAACATTATCATCAATATTATTATGTATTATTGTCATCACCACAACATCTATTCTTTTTCATTTGTTGTCTTTGCCATCATCATGTCATTGTTGTTGCTGCTGCATTAACTATAATTATTAATATTATCACCACCATCATTGTCATCATCATCATTTGTGATCATTATAATCATACCTTAATTGTTTGACAAAATGAAGACATTGAACAAAAAGCTATAAAATAATTTATTATACTTTGCATAATACTTTAGATAAACGTACCAAATAATACAATATAGTCACCAACAACTGAAGAGGAATGGAATGACCGAGGCTTGGGGACATTTCCCTGAATGAGCCATTCAGACCACACAAGCAGATCAACATGGAATATATACAGTTTATTCATCCTTATGCTGTTTCTGGAATGGAAAAGAGAACATTAGAAATGGGAATGGAGTGAATGGAGATGAAAGAACAGGAAAGTGGAAATGAAAGAAAAGAAGTGAAAGGAAGAAAGTGTTATAAAAAGAAAAGGGATTTAACAAAGAGAAATACAATGAAAAGATAAATAAAGACTGAATAGGGATAAAAGGCAACAAATTATTATAGTTAATATGAAAGAAAAAATTGGAATTCGAAAAGAATAGAGGGAAAGAAATGGAATTCTAATGACTGATAAAAAAATTGTGAAACAAAAGAAATATACTAGATGATCATGACTGGATACAGATACAGGTACAGGTATTAATAATAATTACTTATCTCAAGGATTTTCAGAGATTATTAACAATTACTGATTACTGTGGAGGACTTATCGGACTTCTGTAAGCCAGCAATTTACAATTATGATAAATGTGGATAGGATAGGTTTGCATAGGAAAGGATGGGACAGAATTGGATGGGCTTGGACATGTGACAGGGCAGGATATAGGACTGGATTCCAAGATGAACAGGGAGTGTCAGGTCGTGCTAGGATCAGATGAGATGAGATGGATAAGAAAGTGCAAGAAATGTTGGGATGACATGGATAGGACATAGGATAGGATACAATATGATAAGATTGATTTGGGTAGGACATAATAGAAGAGAGATGAGATGAATACCTTGCTGATGCTAGTGAATATCCACCAAACACAACCAATGAACGTGTATCATTTAGATAAACAGTAGAATGGCCCATGATACGGTAAGTATATTGTTTGCCACTTTTCCACATGACTTTTGTCCATCCAGTATTTGCACTGCTTAGGTCATACTTGTACATAGCAGACGTGAAACTCTCATTTGTGGTGCGACCTGAAAAACAGTTATTAGATAGATGTAAATTTTTTAATTTTCTTTTTCTTTTTCGTGATAGCACCAAATTTATGTGTTTTGTAGAAATAAGCTCAATATTATGCAGTTTCTGGCTAGTATGTGATTTTTTGTGTCATCATCATCACAAATAAAACTGGCAATGATCATGCCATCCATCCATCCAAAACCACCACCATGTCAATAGATACAGAATACAGATAATAATTGTCACTCCACTTCAGGGCTTTTCAGTGATTAATTATAATTATATTGAAAATGTGTAGGACTTATCGGACTGCTGTACGTAAGCCAGCAGTTTACAATCATGAGACAGTGTAGTTAGTTAATGCCTCTGAGACCTGACTGGGTGTATAGTTCAGCTTACCTCCATAAATATACAATTTATCATCCACCACATTGGCAGTATGCATTGCTACTGGTGGAGGTGCATTAGAACCATTTAGTAATGTCCATGTCAGTGTGTTTAAATTGAATTTCCATAATTCATTGGTGAGCTGTTTATCATTGATTTGACCACCAAATATAAAGATTTCATCATTGTATAGGGAAGCTGTATGGGAGTATCGACCAGTCTATAATTCAAATTATAACACATACTTGTAAGGATATAACGGAAGAGTAAAAGTGATTACAGTGCGACTACTGAAACCGGGGCCACCCAAACAATTGTTAAAATAAATAGTTTTTGAAATCAAACAAAAAACTTGTAGATGGTTCTCACAGGCTATAAGATATTTCTTATTCAATCTTTATCTATTTCGTTCACAAATAATGAAAATCATTAGCATTTTAAGCAAAAGAGTCAAACATTTTTTTTAGACAGATTCTATTGTTCATATTCTCAATTGTGATTGGATAATCATGTTTTGTGGCCCTGGTTTCAGTAGTTTCACTGTAAGTAAATGTACAACGATTCCTGAGGTAAACTGTATTGTAATGGTATTGAATTATAATACAGTTAAAATTAGCACACTTTCAATGTGAAATATGTTAAAAACTTCAGGGTACTTTTGGCATTGGTCTTCCGAAACATTGAATAAACACTGTCAGTAGTTCTATTCTTTTTGCTATGTGATTATAAATCATAATATTATTATTAAGAAACATTTAAATGTATGGAATACTATTGTTATACTTACAGGGTGTGGCTGTGCCGTTAATACTTTTATCCATTGACCAGTTGTCATATTAAATTTCAATAGATTGTTATCAGCAGAATTTAAATCAAAACCTGAAAAGATGTTTGAAATAGTATTACTTCATTGATAATTGTATGTTACCAAAATTAGGGGTTTTATTAATTAAACACAATATTTGAATTTGAACTATTAGAATGCATGCATGAGGGGTGAGATATAATTTAATATACACATGGGCAGCTCATAATATTGTATAATATTCCATAGACAATACATACCACCAAATGACCAAATAGTATCAGTTTTGTGATGGTAGACAGCAGCATGACCCATCCTTGAAGTAAACACTGATGAATAAGTAACCATTTTATACCAAGTGTTGCTGCCCTCGTTGGTGTGTAGAGAAAGTGAGCATGACTCTCCTGCAAAACCTGGGTTACATGTACAGTGCTTGTTGACCTAGATTATAACAAGAAACAATGTATAAGAAGTTATCAATATGATAGGTCCAACTTGAGGTTAAATTAAAAGGAAGAAAGGAAAATTTACTTTATTTCAAATGAAAAAATTTAAAAATAAATAAAGAAAATTTATTTTAAATTTCAAATGAAAAAATGAAAATAAAGAAAGAAAATTTACTTTTTTCAAATGGTTGATTGCATGGACTAGTTGATCTACTGATCTATTGATTAACAACCAATTGATTTATTTGCTGATTGACTGACAGATTAATTGACTGAGCAAATTATGGACTGACTGACTGGTTGCTTGCTCCCTTAAATAACATGCAACTCATTGTTTGTCTAAATGAACAGTTCCAAAATTGAGCCTTGAGACAGCAATGATTTTGGTTATTTTCAGGCATTCCCATTTTGTTTTTAATCCTTTTTATTGCTGATAGAGTATCAGAGAGCTTTTTTTTTTTTTGCCAAGTTACATAGAATATTTTAATGAGAGATGTCATCTTTGGAACTGTTGTCGATGCATCAAAAATGCTTCTAATAGACGACTTTCATAAATGGCCGCCACTAATTATCATAATTTTTAGAATTGATGTTTTAAGAAAAAGAAAGCTATCATATGATAGACATTTACCATAACAATAACCTGTGAAAGTTTTAGAAAAAACGATTTAATTTGCAAGAAGCTATAAGAGTCTGAAAAATCAGAAAACACCAAAACGAGGCATCAAAGGCCTCAGCAGAAAATTACATACAAATCTCTACATTTTTCATTGAGCAAAACTTCTTTGGTATTTTAGCCAGAGCATCAAAACCTTCCAAACACGACTATTACAGGTGGTTCTTTCATATGACAGTGCTAAAATATTATAATATCTATTTACTTGAAAAATCATTTTTCGATACATATTATGGAATTTATGAAAGTGGTCTATTGGCTCATACTACCCGGAAGTGTGCATGCAAAATCCCCTGGATTGTGTAATAATTAAATTGTTACAATTGATAAAATACAAAGAACTCACTGTATCACAATTCCCATGAGCCGATTGAACATTACAATTTTTTGGACATAAGCTCAGCTCACAGTATTTTCCTCGCTGTTGCATATTACAAATACACTGACTGTTAGAGCAAGTACCGTGACCTGAGCATTGCTGTGAGCAGTTTTCTATGGTATAATTAGCTTTAAAACCTTCCATCACATAGTTAGTATCACTGTAGAGATGAATTAGCATCTAGAAAATAAAATATTCAACACAACATTAGATTTAAAATATAAATCATTGCTAAATACAAGCTAATATGCTAAATATTTCTATGAGCTGACATCCAGTTACGTTTGGCCAGTGAAATTCAGCTGAAAAAATATTAAATGCTTGAAATATATACAGGGCATCAGAAAAAGTGTGTTAAAAAATTGGTGAAATTGCGGAAATTTTAGCAAATAGTGCTGAAATGCTAATTTGCATATTATTATTTATTATTATTAATATTATTTTGATGCAAAATGAAGAAATTTTCGATGTGATGAATTCTGATGAAAAACTTGCTTATTTGAAGGAGTATTGTGTATTCAAGAACACTGTCAACAGGTTTGCAAGTTTTTCTGTATTTTTCTGGCAAAAAGTTCGGGATTGTCGAAAAGTGCAGAAAACGATAAATAGTGCGATTCGGTGTGATTTTCGGGAAATAGTGCAGAATTGCACCCTCACACTTTTTCAGGTGCCCTGTATATATTAGCTCAATTTAATACTTTTCATTTGAATATGTCAGTTTAAAAATTATAGCCATAAAAATCAACAAATAAATTTGTTTTCTATAATTATTATAGTTCATATAACTAAAGTGTGGAATCAGCTTTAGTATCTTATACACCTATTTCAAAACGTTGTCAGGAGATCTGAATCTGCAATGTGAGACCTAAATGAATTCAGGAAAATTGTGTACTGCAAAAACCAGGCCAGGCCTGTTTTTTTTTTTTTGTGCTTGGCACCTTCAGATTTATTAGGTCAACCAATGAAAATCAAGATAACCATTCAAAGAAAGTCGTTAAATAAGTTTGAATTTTGAATTCCGGAACAAGCTCCAACAGACTACGTTCCCAGGGGTATTTATTCTGGGAGAGAGAAACGAGCGACAGAAGATTATCCCTGGGTTCCCGAGGATGGAGGGCAGACTAACCCTATCAAATCAACTAATGACTGGACTACTTTACAAAAGCACCCTTTAGAATATTGGAAAGGCCAGAAAATCTTTTTTTACTGAAGTTCGAGGTCACAATGCAATAGCTTTAGCTATAATCAACATGGTTTCATTAATCTGTATGTTACCGTCAGTAGAAGCTTACCATACCAATTGATGCAAGTACTATACTCTTCCTGAGATATTGTTGATTTTAGCTAGCTATATAATCAACAGGGTTTCATAAATATATATCTTACTGTCAGTAGAAGCTTACCGTACCAATGGATACAAGTACTATACTATCTCTGGGACATTGTTGATTTTAGCTAGCTATATAATCAACATGGTTTCATAAATATATATATTACTGTCAGTAGAAGCTTACCGTACCAATTGATACAAGTACTATATCTCTGGGACATTGTTGATTTTAGCTAGCTATATAATCAACATGGTTGAATCATAAATATATATGTTACTGTCAGTAGAAGCTTACCGTACCAATTGATACAAGTACTATACTATCTCTGGGACATTGTTGATTTTAGCTAGCTACAATCAACATGGTTTCATAAATATATATGTTACTGTCAGTAGAAGCTTACCATACCAATAATTATTGATGCAAGTACTATATACTATCTCTGGGACATTGTTGATTTTAGCTAGCTATATAATCAACATGGTTTCATAAATATATATGTTACCGTCAGCAGAAGCTTACCATACCAATTGATACAAGTAAAATACTATCCTTGGGACATTACAAGTTGATTTTAGCTAGCTATATAATCAACATGGTTTCATAAATATAAATGTTACCGTCAGCAGAAGCTTACCATACCAATTGATACAAGTAAAATACTATCCTTGGGACATTGTTGATTTTAGCTAGCTATATAATCAACATGGTTTCATAAATATATATGAACATTACTGTCAGTAGAAGCTTACCGTACCAATTGATACAAGTACTATACTATCTCTGGGACATTGTTGATTTTAGCTAGCTAATATATAATCAACATGGTTTCATAAATATATATGTTACTCAGTAGAAGCTTACTGTACCAATTGATGCAAATACTATACTCTCTCTGGGACATTTAGCTATCTACAATCAACATGGTTTCATAAAATAATATACAGTCACCTATTTCAAAAATCGTTGTCGCAAACTATGCCACAGTCTACACTTTGAAAACTACAAAGGATGTCGGTATTTCTTCTCTTGTCATTGATATATTCATAGCATATTTTGGTTGTACATGTTTGTGTTACATGACCAATGATATACGATGTTGTGGTAGAGATATAGATACAAATATTTCTTTACAAAACGTGCAATAAATCACAAATTATGTCCATGTAACCCGACATCCTTTGCAGGCTTTAGAGTGTGGACTGTAGCTTCGGCTGTGACAACGATTTTTGAAATAGGTGTATATGTTACTGTGAAGTATAAGCTTACCTTTCCAGATGATGCAACTACTGTGTCTGGAACATTGTTCCCACTAAAGCTTCCAAGTAATTTTGACATGTATGACGGCCCATCATACACAAATAAATAGTCATAAGTACATTCTGTTCCATATTCTATAAATTCCAAAGTAATGGTCATATTCTGTTGTGGAGCTGAATCAGAAAAAAATAACAATAATTAGAATATGCATTTAAAGTTCTTGATGAGTGGTCAACTGCAGGTGGAGCCAGCCAGCTGATGCCTCTCTTTTTATTCATTGAAACGAAATATAACGTTATAATATACTTGTGTAAATTCTCATTTTAAATACTATAACAACATATATTGGTACTAATTAGAAAATATAAATGTATTTATTAACTTATAACTCTAAATTTTGTGTAGAAAAGCAATAGGGGTTTCCACATTCATTATATGGCTTATGGATTAAATTTTTAAATTGCAATTGGTTGACATGGTGTATTGGATTGTTATGACAACAGTCCAATTTTCGTTTTTTTGGCCAGATAATTAAAAACAGCCTGTGAAGTAGAGCAATAAAGCTTTAGTTAAAGTTTTTTCACCACTCGCAAATTGTAGGACCAATAAAATAATTGCGACCAGAAAAATGTGTACATACATCACTGAGTAAAAAAGGCCATAAAAAAAACTAACTTCTTCAGGCTGTATGGGAAACTATCAGACCTCTGTCTTTTTGGTACAGACAGTGTGTCAAGTGATCATTGTTTGATATTTTTGCATGCAGACTTCATGCTTGGTTAATAACCTCTCAGTTTAAGAGGCTATAGTTAGTCGAAAAAAACAATATTCAAATTTGTCACTAATGATGGTTCAATGATTAAGGAAGCAATTTTATGTTTTATATTTTATCTAGAATACAGTATTGCCGCTCTGGTATAATACAAAAAAATTAATATATAACTTTTGTACTATTTAAACCAAGAATACAATGTAAGGAAACAACCAAAAAGCTTTCAAGAACTCACTCAATCAACATTTCTGGAAACAATATTATTGTTGCTCATTGCATAATTATTTCCTCTACACTCAAACGAAATATTTCTTTTAAAACTTCAATATGCTAAACTATATACAGAACTAAAATCTTTTTGTATGTTTTGTGCCTCTATTTCAATAAAAATAAATATAAAAAAAGTCATTAGGAGAGAATTGAAGTTCAATTTCAAAAACAATCGATGTATTTTTCCACCATCTGCACGGGAAATATTGGCTTCCAAATTGTGATGAGACAATAAAAAATAATTGTATTTAGAAGTCTTCTTAAAAAATGACTGACGTATATAGTTTACGAATATTTTTTTTCTGACATAACCAACCAATCATAGCTATAGGGCAAATATTCACAAGGATATATTTGAAATAGATAAAAAGTAAGATTATCTATCTACATTCTGTAGTCGACACTCATGATAAGATTAACGTTTGTTAACAAAATTGGTTTTTCAAATTTCTTCTTTCAAAAGGATCTTTCTGGAAGACTATCAGTACATGTACAAACAACCTGGAAAGAAACGGTGATTGGGAAACTTTGTTTAGTGATTTTTATACAGTACACCAAGTAGAGCTTCAGCTATACATGTATTTTTGAATATTTCTTCGACAAGCTCAGGCATAACTTATATAGTATTGAAAATAACTAGTTCCTAGACCACAATTTCCGTGTTATTAGAAATAACTTAGGATATTATCAATTGAAATTGCGGTAGATTGATAAATTTACATTAAAAAAAATAACATAAATACAAGGTATAAGATTGATGTCAGGCGGGATTCATGCACAATCGTTGTTTACCTTCGATAAGCCATTCGCATTGTTGATTTTTCGGATAGTTATTCGGTCCGTCGTCTATCGTTCCTTGTAGAGCTTTTAATACAGTCTTTCCGCCACATTTAGCCGTTGTTAGCCATACAAATGACGATAGTAAAACTGCAGTAAAGAGTCCCGCAAGAGGAAACAGATATGCCATAGCTTCTGTGACTTCACGTCTGATGTTACAGCGTATTTGGCCAAGTGACAATTTCAAACATTTCCTTCAAGGGTATTTGAAACCTTTTTAAGACAAAACTATCACGATATAACTTTAAGAAGCCAAAAGCGTGTCATTCCACACATTTTGAACGCAGTTTCTTCTTCCTTCAAACACTAGCGAAGAAGTTTACGTAGAATATTTTACGATTCGTTTGACGTGAAGTATGTCATCCATAACAATCGTTTTAACCCTGTCTTGAATTTATCCTTTACACTACAGCTTATCGACAAGAAATTAAGCTTCGCCGTTGGCTTAGGGATAGATTTATCGCTTGATTTTAACCATTTGTACTCTCTTGAATATTCAGTTCTTGTGAAAACTGCTAGACTGTCATCACGGCAACCAGGTCACGTGACTTAAAAGTTTTTCAACCACAGGAACCCCGCATTGTCATAATTTTTGGTGATCAAAGTATGCCCAAAATGCGGAAAATGTTTAGTCCTTGACAAAATGGAAATATATAATAAAAAATTTTCAGTGAATTCAAATTGAATTTGTTAAATTATGTAAAATAAGAACACTGGAGTGCCATATATATTGTTACACCCTCTTACATTTTTGATGTTGTAAAAAGATCAAAAAGAATAATGTTTGAAAATAAATATTGGCTCTTTCAACATAAAAATAAACTTATCCTTCCCAAAAGGAAAAAAATAGATGAAGGAGAATGAAATTTAAAAAGAAATTCACGTGACTATAATCGGATGGAGAACTGGGCCCTAGTTCGGTGCCATGGTGAACAAGATGGCGTCAGGTGGAGGGTTTGTTGTGAAGTACAATCTTTCAAATGAAATTTAACTTTGCAAAATAATTTTTATTATTTTACAAGGCACTTCTGTTTCTAGAAGTATGGATTGTTACACCTAACTAAGTTAAAACATATCTAGCATGTATTCAAGCGACGAAAGTGACGACGAAGAAACATTTGCTTCAAACTCGCAGTCACAGTTGTATCGTGCGGGACTCAAACCTGCTTTGGACAATATTTTTGCAGAGGTGCAAGCTAATATACCTGTTATTGGCTCTGATAGTGACTCTGAGGTAAGTTGGGTTCCTTATAGGACTGAAATACTATTTTATGTGATGTGTTTTCTGTTCCGAGTAGTTTCTGTTGACTGTGAAATTTACTCTTGGTAACAATATAAAGTTTGAAGACCTAATAACAAATGAAATAAAAACGTTGTTACTCAGCTAAGTAATTTTTGTGTTGTACTTTTAACTTTAAAACTTGTTCATTTATTTGCTTGCTGTTTTCTGTAAACACATTATTTGTTTTTTATTGTTGATAATTAATTGCATGTTATTATGTTTCATTGTTTTTTATTATAATAGAGTGACCTGTTGTTTGTTTGCTTATTTAAGGTGTTATTATTGTCATTGTTGTTTAATTATTTTTGGTTGACCACTGATAGAGATCCAGTAATATATAATATGGTTTGGGTTATTTGTACTTTATATGACTTATATTTTTTATACAATTTAATAATTTATTTTTCTGAATAGAAGCCTTTTGTTTATTTACAACATCTTTCATAATTATACTACTACTAAAATTCAAATTCCAACACAAAAAAGATGGTTTACACTGCCGTCAATCAAAAATAGTCAGTTTTCACCTTTGATAGTTTGATTGACAGCAGTTTTAAAAAAATGACTTTTATATGTTGTTGCCTGATCTTTGATGGCCGCATAATTTTGAAAGGCACTAACATGAATATTTAGATTTATACGCACATGAAATGTTGTACTAGGTGATTATAAAAAATAGCCCTCAAACCCATTATAATTACACAGTCATATATGATTTTCTATAATCTGCTGCATATTTATATGATTAAATCATATTTTACAAGTAAATTACCGTTTTGTTTCAGTTGAACAGCGATGAAGAGCCTGTAATATTTAACAGAAGTGGAGACCTCACATCTCTAACTCCATCAGAAGATTTTACACTGACTTTCAAAGAAGACTTCAAAGTTCTTGAAGATGAATCAGAATCCATTTCTCAAACAACCAAGACAGAAGCTGGGAAAACTTCTACTTCTACTTCAACTGATAGTGGTTTGTCATTGTCTGACTTAAATGAGAGCTACAGTGCCAATGTTTCTAAGGTATGTTGTATAAATATGTGTGTGTATGTTGTATATATGTATAGATATTTCTAAGGCATGAATATTTACATACATGACAGTATACACCTATTTCAATTAACGTTGTTCATCTGGAATGGTTGATCTGAGACCGATAGGAATTGTGGGAGCTCGTTCAACTGCAAATACACTGTTATAATCACACTTGATTATTAATGTTTACTTCTGAAATACTGTTATCTGTAATTCAGCACCATTCAAGTGTGATTAAAACAATGTATTTGGAATTTAATGAGCTCCCACAATTCCTATCGGTCTCAGATCAACCATTCCAGATGGACAACGTTTATTGAAATAGGTGTATATTCAACTTGGCTAATAGAAGTTGTTTGGTGCAATATTCAAATAATGTGGGTGAATTTTAAAAATCCAACCCCAGGCCTTCAAGTATTAATAAAGAATTCAAAACTTTAAAATACAAATACATAAACCGACTGCTTTTGGCCTAGTGGAAGACAGTTGTGAGGATACCGTAGTATTTACTTTACTTTTACTCGACATTTCATTTAAATTCTCATTTTTTACATCGAAGATATAGATAACAAAGCAATGTGCTCTATTGAGTGCATAAGATGAAGCACCAAACTCTGTGGAGTGCTTCTTTTAAGGTATCAAATTTATTTTTATTTTATTATTAATTCTCAATAGACCAACAGCGAAGAAGAGTTTAATGCCTCAGTATCTCCCACTTATGAATCTAACAAGACCAAGAATTCTCAAGAAAACCCCAAACCAGACAATGCCACTACTTCAAGTTCTCAAGTCACAGAGACAACCACAAACAATAGCATGCAGTTAAACTTTGGAAGACTTGCAGATATTGACTTTGCAGGCCTAATGGACCAAGTAAATGAAGTGATTGTCCCTCTATGGCCAGACGTTAACCCCTTAGAGACAGACACTAACAACAATGACGACCTTGAGGATGACTCAGATACTGGCAGTTCTGGTAGTGAGGATCTTATGCAACAGCTTGTCAGTCTAACACAGAAGCAAAAGGGTGCAGCAACAGCCACCATCTCTTGTGGTACATCAGGGAACAGTACCTCTAATACTGCTGTTGGTGCTACAAAGAGTGGTGTAAAGACAGTGGATAGCAGCGTTCAGGCTGATGATTTGTACAGTGATGCAGGAACCATGGCCATGCAGACAACAGCATCCATAGGTGTCAGTGCATTATTTGGGATGATGTCTGCTGTGGATCCAGACAGAAGGAAGCCAAAGGAGAGGGGGACTATATTCCTTGACTTACGGAATCAGAAAATAGAACCCAAAAAGCATGGAAAGGTATGCTGATGATGGTGATTGCAATGAAGATAATAGTGATGACAATAATAATAGTTATGATGATGATAATAGGGATAATAATGATGATGATGATACAATAATGATAGTGATAGTTATGATCATAAAAGTTATGAAGTAGGTGATAATTATGATTAGTATAAATACAAAGGTGATTATGGCTGCCAGTAGTTGTTTTGTCACTGTTAGCAAATATGAAATTGAAAACTTTAAAGAAAATGCTGTCCCAAAATTGACAAAAGAAGCTACTAAGTTTGGTGTCAAGCTATTTAAAGGTATCATAGTAAATTTTCACGTTTTTTTTTTTGTGTCATTATATGCGAGACAAAGTTTACAATTTTTACGCGTAACGGTCGCGCTTTTAAAAAATAAAATATTTTCACTTTCAATGCTGTTTCCTTCTTTCTTTTTTGAAATAATCACCTTAGTATTTATACTAAAACGATTATTCACCTCAGGCGAAGTGATTATCGGCGAATATTTACTTCGCAGCTCGAAGACTCACAGCTCGGTAAATATTCACCGATAATCACCTCGCCTTTGGCGAATAATTGTTAATTATTATGAGGATGATGCTGATTATAATAATATAGTTATTATTACAATAATGATAACAATGGCATTATCTTGATGATGATGATGATGATGATGAAGATAATTATGTTGTTTAGGATATATAATAATGCCAAGAACGATAACAGTATAAAAGTGAATGGTCTGATCCCAGGTGTAATCGATGTAGATGAGGCATGATCGTCCGGGGTGGTGTAGTCTTGAGAAAGACTGATGGTGTTGATGTCTGACGTTTCGACAACCTGAGCGGAAGTCGTCTTCAGAGTAAAGAAAATGAAAAGACAGCGGTGTTATTTATGTGTCTGGTTCGTCGGTAATGTTGTTGTTGATGCGTGGGTAGGTGTTAGTCATTGTGTTAGCGGAAAGCTTGAAGTCGTTAATGAGTCTATTGTAGGAAGCCGGTAGTGTTAACCGGTAGTGTTAACCGTTGCATAACACTACCGGCTTCCTACAATAGACTCATTAACGACTTCAAGCTTTCCGCTAACACAATGACTAACACCTACCCACGCATCAACAACAGCATTACCGACGAACCAGACACATAAATAACACCGCTGTCTTTTCATTTTCTTTACTCTGAAGATGACTTCTGCTCAGGTTGTCGAAACGTCAGACATCAACACCATCAGTCTTTCTCAAGACTACACCAACCCGGACGATCATGCCTCATCTACAACGATAACAGTATATCATCCATGGATTCAAATGATTATTCCTACAGACATCCAATACAGTATCAAGCTCCATTCAGAGAATTTTGGGTATTCAAGATACCGACAGGTATATCTTATGCTTTTATTATACTTAAAAGAATATGCAATGAAATAAAATCCTTATAATTGCAAATTTTGCTAGTGAGCACAATTCTTAAAAAAATCTAAGTAATGTCCCTTCTTTTCAATAGCTCCTCAAGCAGCTCAGAAGATGAGAATGATATGGAGTTATGGCATGAACAGCGCAGACGCATAAAACAAGGGATTGAAGCAAGGAATCAAGCAGCTAGAGCAGCCGCAACAGCTCAGAAAAGAACACCAAACTCACAAGAAATTAAACCAGCAGCTAGAGCAGCCGCAACAGCTCACAAAAGAACACCAAACTTACCAGAAATTAAACCCATTCACATATCAACCAAAGAAGCTCAGAAAACACCAAACCTACAAGAAATTAAACCAGTTGATAAACCAACAAAAGAAACAAACGTTCAAGAAAATGAAAAGAAGGTTGAGCCAACGAAGGAGAGAAAGGAAGAACCCTACGAAGAGAAACTTGCAATTCATAAGGACGAAAAGAATATCCAGCTCAAGAAGACAGACGAGAAAGCACAAATAACCAAAGAAAAAAACTACATCCTGATAAACAAACATATCTCACCAACAGAAACTGTAGCTGAGTTTGTACTCATACCATCGCCAGAGTTCGACCGATTAACTGCTGAAAGTAAAGCTGCGAAAGAATCAGGCATAAGTAAAGAAACAACCAAAAGAAATGTCAGAGAGGCATGGGTAGAATTACAAGTAGAAGAACAGAAAGCTAGCAAGGGTGGCAACCAAGGTGTGCTCTCCATCTCAAAACCAGAAGAAAAAAAGCAAATACACGTCAAACCGGTTACGCAGGTTGAAAAAGAACTTTTTGAAAACAAAGGCATTGATGCTAGTAACAATACGCTACAGCCGTCAAGACTTATACAGCACATAGAAGCCAAAGAAGAAAAGGCTAAACTTTCAAAGAAAGAACTTGAGCAACAGAAAGTTCTCAATGAGAAAATCAAAGCCAAGAAAACCCGTATTCAGCAACGACTGGAGAGTGTTAAGAGAGAGCGAGAAACTAGAACTGTTGGTGGGCGTATCTGTATTGCTGCACCTGAAACACCCGTTGTGTACGATTTGGTAAGTTGTATTTTGCACTAACAATGCAAAGATTTCCTTAATAATGACTGTACTGCCGTTTTCATAAACATACTACGGAAAGCATACTGGAAGTACCGGAAGTTTGATTGACGGTAGCTAAAACGCCTAAAACGAATTCGGTATTAGAACTATGAAGTTCGCATGTTTATGAAAACGACAGTAAGAGTCATGCAGTATCAAAAAAAAAAAAAACACACGCTATATTAGGTATATAGTGAGGTCCCTTTGATATGTCATTTAGTGCTATTCGCGCTAATAATTGTATCTGTTTTTCTAAGGTCGAGATGAATGCCCATACGATTTGGTTTCGGCAACATTGCGCAAATTTAGGTGTAAAAACGCCTGTTAAACATTAATGAACGCTATTATGTTGCCTAGCCTGTACTCTTTCTCACCGCTTGTAACACGTGATGCTGCGGGGAAATATTTGTATTTGGCGGATTTTCACTGTTTTGTCTATAAAATATGCCAACTAAACTCGTCTATATCATGTCAGCATTGTAGGATTGTATTTTTTTGTACACTTCAAATGTGGTACAACTGCGTGCGAAGTGTTGTTGTAACGTATTTTTGCCCGAGAACATAGCACTTTATTCAACAATTATGGTTGTTGAGTCTTAGAATTGGCGTCAAATTGTTGTGATGTCCCTGCCATCGTAAGAAGGAAAAGCGAAATAAAAAATATATTTTATACTTTTCATAGGATGCGTCATACGAATCCTCACCTTTGAGTCTACCCGACAGCTACGCCAACAGGCATTACCTACTCCTATGCATGCCACTATCAGCTTGTGGAGAACTCTCACTTGGAGGAAACGGCAAACCAACCAGTGGCAAAGGAAACAACAGAAACAGCCAGATAGGAATAGATTGTCAAGCGTATAACATTCTTATGGCCTGGCTGCTTTCTCTTGTACCAGTACCTGAAAAGACTTACTATGTGGACTTTGCAGTTCTTTGTGAGTCTCCTTTCTACGTGATTGGCCTGCAACAAACATGGCACGAAGGCGAACTGTCCGTCAAGATTGGTATTTGCAGTAGAGAAGATTTTCAACCTACACGCAGTAAACAAGGTGGGCGAGGCAATGCATTCCAGTCGTCCGTCTCGAAATTCCTCAGAACGAATACACTAAGTAGTGTCATGTCGAAGCTGTCAAGTTATCCCACTTCGTTGATAGATTCCACTATTGGAAACAAGAACTTGTCATCCCTCCTTACCATCAACTCTGATCCCCATGCCATGATCCGCGTATTTGGAGGAGAGCCTGGTTTCTACTGGAAGACTCTTGAAGTTGAGGACACTGTAGATATCTATTCTTCTAATATCGAGTACTGTGGTCCTGATGTACATAATACTATGATGTTGGTGCAGTTCGAGGCGTTCCATGACCCGTCGTGTATGTTTGATATACTGAACCGTGTGTGGAATGAAGGACTGGATTTAGCTGGCATACGACTGCTCTATACGAATAATATCCCTTTAGAAGAAAGACCTGGTGAGTGTTTTTAGAAAAATATTGGCAGTCGTTACTATCACCATCGATATCACACCATTATTGTCGTTTGTAGGTTTTGAGTTGTTTATCTCAAATTAAACTATAGGAAATTGAGGGGAAAGCTTGCTTAGGAAATATTTTTTAAACTATAAATTAAGGGTATTTTTGCGCATTTCCGCGTATATTTTGAAACATAATGTGCGCGTGCAATACCTATATAAATATATAAATATACAATATCTGCATCCGATCTGTATTGACTTTGCATCATTACAAATAATATTATATATGGTATTCTTTCTTACAGGACTTGACCAATCTACTTGTAATGTCTTTCCTCGCGAAGGACCCGTCCTGGCGCTAGCTATCAGAGGCCCTGACGCCCTGCTTCGTTGGCTGGAAGTCGTCGGCCCTAATGACGTGTGGCTAGCACGCCGTACTAACCCTACCTCCCTTCGAGTCATCTACAGCAATGACGACAAAGATGATCATTTGTTCTACTGCCCAAGGCACTCAGAACGAGCAAACGTTGAGCTGGCGCGTTGGTTTGGTGGGCGCGTACCGCCAGGAGACACCTTGAATATTGGAAACAACGATATGGTAGTACAAAGGCCAAGGTCTGGATCGAGAGGGAGAAAAGACGAACAAATTCCTACAAGTGCTCTACATACGCCTCTTCCCACCCCTCCCTGCACGCTCATGGCATCTACAGAGTCGTTGGTGGTAATAGTTGCCTCGCCTCTTATCCTCCCCCGATGTTTTGGTCTTATAATGGCTATCTGTTTCTCTAGAGGTTTCGCACTTCAAGGCATACGGCGAATCAGATTCAATCCAGCACACTTTAAGGATATGAACAGAGATGCCCTTGGCCTCACTGCTGGACAAACGTCAGTTTTCTGTCCTTTGAGGACGTACCCTGGAAGCTTAACCACTCCTTTGGCGTTCACGTACGACAGGAATGATTCCGAGAATACCTACCCATTTACCGTAGCGTCGACTATGTTCTGTTTACGTAAAGAGAACGGCGTCCACCACTCGGCATCTCTCGTGAAAACGCTGACCGAAGAACTGGCGCATTTTGATTACCTCCCCAGTGACGTCATAGCTCAAGGCCAGGCCGCCGCGACCAGGATGTGTTTTGCAATTGCACCTTACAGTGATCACTTCACCAACGTAGTCGGTAGCAAGATGAAGCAAATACCAAACTCCAATATGTACGCCGCAGCTTCACTGAGCCATTCATTCTACTCGAACCCAGAGCTAGAACAAGTCTGTGTGTTGACTCTCTTGAAGGAAAAAGCCACGAAGCACTGTCATACTATCCTGGATTGCCTGACACTAAGCTCTCCTCGACTATCAGAAATGATGTACGAAGAAGATGGACGAGATTATTGTGGTTTTGAGTTGCTTGGTATCAAACTGGTATCATCAATGACCCTTCATCAAGCCAAAGAGTTCACGCCGTACGAGATAGGTGACAAACTATGGCAAAGTAGTCTAAAACCATTGACCTCTGGACCTGCCCTTATCATTGCCCTTCGAGGTATAAACGCCTTTGAGAGGCTAAGGGATTTCATCCACTCCTTCTATGGCTGTTCTCCTAGAAAACGCCCTCAACAGACCAAAGAAGGGGCGTGCCCCGACATGTTTATGTCCTCAACACCGGAGATTGCCTATCGACAGCTGACGGCCATTTTCTTTGAGCACGAGCTGTACTCCGACTATTCCAAACGTTCAAACCTGCATCTTTTACCAAACCCAGGACGAGAAAACAGTTCTGACACTGGCAACACATCTCCTAATCCTAAGCAGAAAGGCAAAAAGACTGGGAGGGGCAACATCTTAAAAGGGCGTGGTCAGACCCCAGGGGTGCAGGTTTTGTTACCTGATGATATTCCTATCATATCGAGTCTTTTAGCTGGTCCAAATCCATTGAATACTGTGTGTATCATAAAGCCCGATGCTGTACCAAGACATGTTGGAAAAGTGCTCAAAAGACTTGCTAGGGAGGGGTTCGTAGTGGTGAATATGCGTATGGATATGCTTACTGAGGGTGATGCCATGGCGATAGTTGCAAGAGACTGGGACTGCAGAAAACCCGATAAGGTAAGGGTTTAACTTTAGACATGCGGACTACACTCAGCCCCTCCCATCCCCCACGCGTACTTTCTCCCTTTCTTCCAAAGAACGATTTACGTCCAAAATGTAGGTAACATTAACTCCCATTCTATTCTGTGTATAGTTCAGTTTTGGTGCATCGTTTTCTTAAAAGAAAACGCATGTATTTATCGTCAATCAGATAAGTGTGTGTCTGAGAATTGAAGAGAAGTTGAAAACGATACTATTCAGTAGGCTATGAAACAACGTTTTGGAAAACCGGATCGTATAGTTTATGATAGTTGATTGTATTTTGGTGTAATTTTACTGTTTTGTTTCTTAGAATACCCACGTCAGCCATCTCACATCTGGTCCGTGTATCGTGTTAAGTGTACAACGAGAAAACGCTGTTGGTAAACTCCTTGAGGTACTGGGACCCAGCAGCCCTGATGAATGTCGACACGAGTCTCAGTTCTACTTGAGAGGATCCTATGGAATGGACAAGATACGCAACGCCTTATACGGTATACTAATGTTTTGTATTGCAAAAATGTTTTTTTTATTGTTTTCGAAAATTTTCAACGTTTAAGTTCAAAATATTTACTGAGGCTTATGTGTTTTAAGGTTCTTGCTCTTACGACGATGCGATCAAGGACCACAAGTTGCTCTTTGAACATGGAGTGTGTTGTTCGCCTACTGCTGAGCTGAAAGCTGAAGGGGTAAGTTTATTTGCTATTCTTACAAAGCTTACTGAGTGTGTTGATTTAATAAATGTACAATCGACTCGTTTATCACTAGATTCCCTGCCTTGCTTCGGACAAAGTCTTCATTGTTGACTCTCAAAGATCTCTCGTCGACGTTCCCGAGGATTTAGACTCAAAACCCTGCCAGGATCAGACTTTCACGACGCTACTACCTCCCTCCTTACTGGAACTGAATTGCGTCCTCCTTCTGCCAAATCTACTGAGATCCCCAGGGGGTACCGCCTCCATCAAACAGACACCAGGGTTCATTGAGATTATCGATGGGTTAGTGAGTGCTGGGGCTCAGCTTGTTGGTGTTCGTATGCTACGATTTAACGACAGTCAATCAGCTCATTGTGCAAGGATGTATAGTGATAGTTTACCAAGTGATGTGAAACCTTATCAGCTGGTAGGTGTCTACACTGCGAGCATAACGTATCAGTCGTTACTTTATAAGAGCGTAGATATTATCAGTTCTATATCATCATCGTCATCAACATAAACATCATTGTTATAAATTATCATCACAATAATTTTCATATTTACCACCGTCATTATCAACATCATGCATCACATATCAGCATTATGATGAATATATTGTTATCATCATCATCATCATCATCATCATGAACAACAACATTTATCATCACTAACAAGATAGGCCACTATCATTGTTCCCATTATAATCATCACTGATTACATCATCACATAATTGTCATCATGTCATCATCATTATCATCACCATCATCATCATCATCATTACCACCACCATCAACATCAACAACAACAACAACAACATTCATCATCCAACAACATATGTACCACCATCATTCTTCCCATTACCGTCATCACTTACTAACATTATTATCATCATCATCATTATCATCGCCATCATCATCATCATCATCATGAACAACAACATTTATCATCACTAACAAGATAGGCCACTATCATTGTTCCCATTATAATCATCACTGATTACATCATCACATAATTGTCATCATGTCATCATCATTATCATCACCATCATCATCATCATCATCATCATTACCACCACCATCAACATCAACAACAACAACAACAACATTCATCACCAACAACATATGTACCACCATCATTCTTCCCATTACCGTCATCACTTACTAACATTATTATCATCATCATCATTATCATCGCCATCATCATCGTTATCAACATCATCATAACGGCCATCACAAATTTACATCATGATTATATTGCCACCGTCATCATTATCATCTCCACCATCATCGTAATCATCATCATGATCATCGCCACCATCACAAATTAGCATCATCGATATCATATATTATATCTTCACACCATTATCGTGTCTCCACGTAATGTTCATATATGTTTCTAATTATATACCATTCCCTACAGGCTGCTAAGATAGCTCAAGGTCCTTGTTTGGTTATAGCTATTCTAAGAGACGGCGCAGTTACATCTTTTGAATCACTGCTCGGAAAGTAAGTTGTTTTTGCTGGCAGTCCTCAATACCATGCCTCATTTGCACATTTGAAATATAAATCCTATGCCATTCAATCTACCTTTCTACATCATGACGATAGTGTTCAATGTAATTAGAATGCACTCGTGTTCCTTATAGGAAACAATTATAGTAGCAAAGTCTTTATCTTTACTATGAGATAAAATAATACATACCTATGTAGGTACATATTTATAAAATAACTATTAGAAATCACGCATTCTGATTGGCTGAGGCGCGTGCTCTATGAAAGCACGCATCATGCGCGTTTGCATGTTGATCATTTTGTATTTTATAAAAGAAATAGAAAACTTGCTTTCTGTGCTGCATGCAGTTATAAAGTACTTGGGGATTGTCAGAAAACTCAAGAATTGTTGAGAAACACACTCGTGCTCTAGCTCGTGTGTTCTGTCAATCCCCGCGTGCTTTATAACTGTCCACAGCACGCGCGTGCGTTTCTATTTTATTTATTTTTTATTTTATTTTTTTACTATAAAATAATTCCACTTACTGACACGGTTGTTGTTGTTTTGTAGTCCCATGAAGTCTAATTCTCTGACACTCAAATATGGAAAGTCTATCCTTGCGGCCAAATCATTCAAGAAGGTAGGTTCTTGTTGCCCATCGTTACCTGATCTTAATTTATGCCGTTCTGAATGTTTTTCAATCTTTTGTAGTATTTATTTTCAAAATGTATTCTGCACAAGACATTTTTTGCGGATCATCCAAATAAGAAACTTTGAGTATGCGCGGCGAAATTTAGGCAACAGAAAATCGCAGCGAGTTGCTCTAAATGTCGAACATGTTTAACCTGGAAGTTGCGGCGACAAAGCTGTGATAAAATCGCCATTGAATTATTTGTTTATGTCTCGCGACAAATGCCTTAAAGAACCTCACCACGCCCTTATAAATAGTCTGGTATGTTAAGATGAGAATTGGCATTAGTAGGAAATCGATTTTTATTAATACTGTCAATTTTATTATAGGCTCGAAGCTTGCTGGAGTGTTTCTTTGATCGTCTGATGGCAAACAAGAAAGCTGAAATCCAGTGCAACCAGTGATACTAAACCAAGCCGTACATGCGTAGAACGACCGAAACATGTACAAAATATGACAACCACTTTGAATAACTGTCCTTAATGTCTGACTAGCTTCTCATAATTGTTAAACTTCCGTGCGTTTAGACTTGAAAACGAGGCTAGTCAGGCAGTAACAATGGTAACTCGATTTGATCGCAAACATTTCTTTAAAGAGCTGTTTTCAATGCTCTGATTCGAATTGCTGCATGTGTCAATATGTAAAAAACAAAATTTTCAGGTTGCAATGCAGATATGTCATATGCATGATGTGGTGAACTATTACAAATTCGCGTGCATTTCTTTTGGTTTATTGCTGTACATAATTTTGTCGAGAAAATAGTCTGTCGAGTAACCTACGCAGGCTGCATTATTGTACATTAGGTTCTGGTTGATAGGCGAAAATATTCAGTTTTTGTTACGTGTGATATATTTTAACATAGTTAATATTAACTATGATTTTAAGAAACAAGCTCTATTGTAATTTTTCAAATGAACTTTGAGAACTACGACCTCATTATAGGTTTGTCTCCTTTTCATCTTATTCAGTATTTTTGAGTAGCAAATACATCTTATCAGCAAATCAGAAGCGTTTTTGTTAAATTTGTTGCGCGACAAGTAGCAGAAGATGTGGTAATATGGGAAACAAAACCAACCTTTTTTTGCAATAAGTAATGATCACTTTTTTTTTTTTTGCAACAAGCAGGCGCATCCTGTAACATCGATTTTTATTGTGTGACTTAGTGCATACGCTGGTCAGGTAATACGGTCAAAATCGCTCTGCAACTTTCATGCAAGATGTTGCGCGACCAGTCACTATTTCGTTGCGTGTATTACCGCACCTTTACATAAACATTGAGGGGAACTCTCACTCAAAACTAATATCGCATTTTGGGATTCGGTTTCTGACTTTTTCGGTTTGTAAAAAAGTTTCAAATCGTAAAATCTGAATAAATTTGGGTTTCAAGTTTTCAAATCTATAGAATCATACACATGTCCGTTTTCGTATTATATATACATTTTACTGTTGGTAATTCGCCAAACTTATGTCAGTATTTGTCAGACATTAGGTAATTTATTGAAAAGTGCTGATACATTCGGACCTAAGATTTGTCCTATTTATTTTTGATACCAAAATATAATTAAAGGGGTGTTGGTGCCATTTGGCACAAAGTGTAGTGAATTTGAAGAAAAATAAAAAATATTTAATGAAAAACGTGGTGTTTCGATTTGTTATCTTACTTTACTTCCTTCCTTGGGTTTCTTCATTCCTTTCCTTTTGATATAATTATTTTCGATTCTCCCTACTCGTGTCCTCCAATCCATCCTCCTATACCTCCCTCTCTACTTCGAGTTCCCTCTTTGCTTCTCTTTTCCCTCCTCGTTTTCAGTCTTTATTTTCCTTTCTTGCTTCCTTACATTCATTGACTTCTTTCTCTCCTATTGTTCTTATCCATTCTTTTTACCAACAAAGTAAAAATACAGAAAGGGATATAGGAAAGTGCAATCTAACAATTTTATTAAATGTCTGAAGAGAAATTGTTTGGACTCGTATTTCTATGAGGTATATTCACAAAAATAACTAATTATGTAATAATTATTATAATAAGTATTCATAATAATTGTAGTCATATTTAATATAATTTCCAGTTAGCTATATAAACCAATGGAAACTTCACTCGATAACTTTAGTTCCTCTAAGTTTCCAACACTTGTAATTTTATATTATTCCTTTTTGTAAATTATATTTATTTATATGAATTTTATTTTTATTTTTTTTATGAAGTGTAAATAAAGGCATTATTAGTCTAAATAATCCAATATCATATATTCGGCAGTTACTTGATCTGATACCCTTTACGATTTGACTTGTACAATAATTAGGGGCAAATCTACCATCTACCTGCATGTTCGGGTTATTGTAAATATTCATCGATATAATGATGCCTATAGTTTTTTTTTTAAATTATTGATGATACGAGCGAGAAATGAACCTTGTTTGCAGATGAATTTGCGACAGTCAAAACGCCAAATCTCAATGAACATTTTACAGCTGTTTGTGCAAAAAAGTGCAAAAAAAATATTTAACTACAGCTTTAAAATAATACTTAAATGGGAGAAACAAAAAGACCAAAAAAGAAAGAAATAAAAAGACGAGAAAGGTCGCGTTTATTGTTGGGTTACCTGTGTATTTATCAGAAAGAGACTGAGTTCTAATCAAGGGGTGCCCACAATTGAGCCCCCTCTAGGGACTATTCCCCACATGTTCTCTCTCTTTGCAATCTTCGAAACAGAATGGTGAGTGAGTAAAATTAACCGAGATTGTCAGGTTTTTCTTAATTATATCTCTATATTTACACACATAACTGCCACAGAATGAAAATCAGATAACCAACTAACAACTCTGAGTAAAGAATGCTACGATTTGAAGTGAAATTGTTATGTTTTTTTCCTCAATAAATATATCACGTGTTCACCCCAAACTCCATCATGAATGTGGCTTCTTGTGAAGTTCACATCGATTTTTCGATTAAAACTACCTTTTGAAGATCCCTCATGATATAAATATATATTATTTAACTTTTATGGGATGTGATGTGTAGAGTAAAGCGAGTTTATGCTCGATATCATCTCGGTTTCTAGCAAAAATAATTCGTTGTCTGGACATGGGCTGAATTCTATTTTGACTATGTTAAAATTTCAGTTACAATCAGTGTATAAAACTAGAATAATAGTAACAGTAATTCAAAAGTTCTATATTGTGGCATTTGTTGATAATGTGTATAGTATGATAGTTTAAGATGGTAATACTATAATGGCTGCAAAAAGGAGAAGTTAAATGGATATAGTCATACCAAACAACATGTGTATTACTACAAAAAAGTGCATGTTTGATTCTATGAATAAACTTTATTATTATTTACACTTTTATGTTTCTTAACATATAATATTGATGAAAGATTGTTACTAATTATAATTGGCCAAGGGTATATATGAAAGAATAGTTTAACTTATTTGATTTGCCTAAACATACTGTATTTTATTTGATTCAAGGCTTTACAGTAGAATCCAATATCGTATATGTCAGTTTCACATTGAAAGATAATCATTTTGCACGTTATATTTTCTAGCCACCCAAGAAGGACGCTAAGGACTCTAAGAAGCCTGCCAAGTCTGCAAAGCCAGCAGGCGCTGGAGGTGGAAAGGCCAAGAAGAAGGCAAGTTTCTTTTCAGCGTAAACTTTGTTCATATCTAAACTTTGGAAACGACGATTGTTTTAATTGTGTGTTTCCAATGTTTTGACATGAAAAAAGTTTCTACATAAATGAATGTTCTTGTGATTAACAATAGAATTATTAGAGTGGCAGTTGTATATTAAGTTATATCCCTGGTCCTCTAGGGTGGGGGTTAAGCATAGGGCTAACGACTCTACCTCATAAAAAAAGCACTTGTTACAGAAATTGGAAATACATATGAAAGCGTTTTTCGACTACTGGTGTGTAGAGAAATGATGATGTGGACAGTTGTATAGTCAAGTTAATAACATCAGATGAATGGTGGCCAGTTGTTTCTCCCTCAGTCTTTTTTGCATATGCCAGTTTGCATATGAATCATACCGCTGCCCATGTGTGCATACATCCATCACGAGAAAAGAATAAAGCTACAAACTAAATGAAACTATGTATATTTATTAAAGAACTCAGATAAGATTATGAGTTATAGATGCAAGCCTTGATGTAAAACAATTGTCAGGTGTATATAGACAGACAACTATTCTGACATTGCACTGAGACATGTCCATGTGTTTGTTGTAAATAATATCTTTAATGAAGAGCTCACATCCAAAATACTACAGTCATAAGGGTAACAGCAATACATCACTGTTTATGACACTGTCTACATTGTATTGCTTATTTGACACTCTATAATTTTGATTCGGCAAGTTATTAACCCTTGTCCTGCCAAAGACGAGTTAACTCGTTTCTGGTATCATGTTTCTCACTGCCAAAGACAAGTATACTCGTTTTTAATATATGTGCATAAATTAACATCAATAACTCGCTCGTTTTGTCACGTTTCATCTTGACCTTTGGCACATGTATTATTACATAACAGAGCTATCAACCAATCATTTTTCTGATTTTTTTCACGTGATAGAAGTCATGCTAGACCGATTGCAAAATTGCGACTTTCGTGAGCAACCGAAGGACCTCAATGGCGTCGTTCACACCGGGCGTTCACACAATATAATTTAGCTTTAGTGAGCTCTTTAGTCAATATTTTGCAATGATTTAAGCAAAGAAATTGCGAAGCAATCTTGTTGGTTTGTATAAATGTAGGTGAGTTTTGTAATAAAGTCATTTCACACAGACTATATAGCGTGAATTTCTTCTTCAAGTTTTAAACATGTCCGCTAACAATGAGCTTGATTTAAATGTACTTTTTAACTCTGATGAAGAAGAAGATTTCAAAGTTTTTGATCCTGATGAGAATTAAAAAGCTTTTCAGTAGATTTTAGGGGGGATGAGTGAAGAAGACAGCGATGAAGATGAGGAAAACAGCGCCGATAATGTCGGCGAAGCGGAATGGAAAAGTGACGCCGTAAACATCGTCAGCTATCAGCCAGAGTTAATCGCGAATTCGGGTCCAAATGAACAGCTAACAAAACGCAGAACCAAGTGATTATTTCAATCTATTATTCACGGATGAACCGATCCAAATTATAACAATTCAAACCAATCTCTCTGCTGAGCAAACTGACAATGCAGAAGAAAACATGGCACCGAATTCGAGGATGAAGGCATGGAAACCAACAACATGTGCCGAAATGAAATTTTTCTTTGCCAAAATATTGTTTATGGATTTAGATAGAAAGAAAATTCTATATGCTTTAATAACATATGAGGTTCATGTTCATTGGAACAATTCCTGATTTTATATGAATTTATTAAACGAATGCACTGCAATTTTGTAAATTAACCGGCAGTGTGCCAAAGTTGATCCCTCATGTTACCGGCAGGACAAGGGTTAAGAGTAGAAATTTGTTTATAGCATAAGCTGCAATAACTTGCTTGAATATCATGATAAATTAATATTTTATATTTACACTGTGCTCTGTCTTGCTTCTAACAGAAGTGGTCCAAGGGAAAGGTCCGTGACAAGCTTAATAACTTGGTTCTCTTCGACAAGGCAACCTATGACAAACTGTACAAAGAGGTTCCCAGCTACAGACTTATCACCCCATCAGTTGTCTCTGAGAGATTGAAGGTCCGTGGCTCACTTGCAAGACGTGCACTCCTGGAGTTGCAGAGCAAGGGTCTTATCAAGGAAGTGTCAAAGCATCATTCACAGCTTATTTATACACGAGCTACCAACAAGGGCGAGGGGGAACCCGAGTAAATCTGTGATGGAGAGTTAATCAAATAAACAAATTTTCCCATTTGAAAGAGTTTTGTGTTAATTTACCCTGCCTGGATAAGGATATTCTCAGTTGATACATTATTCAGCCTTTATGTAACAAACCCCTGTTATCCAACCCCTAGAATCTGAATAAGTTATCAAATGGATAGAGCAAAATGCAGTTGAACCATGAATAAAGTTAAAGTAATTTATACTATCAATTTAATGATTTAAATACCCAGGTGATTCTAAATATAATTGATGAGGGTTTTGTAATATTCACAATAACCATGGTCAAATGTAATCAGTGAAGCCTGAGGATAAAATGGCAATAAAATTAAATTTGTAACTGTTAAAAATTATACTTTACTGACGTTTCAAGCTTTAGACCTTTGTCTCCTTGCACTTTTACTAAGAAGAAGGGCTAAAGCTTAAAACGTAAGTAAAGTTCGGTATTTTTTTTAGGGTGCATTAATTTATCCGTTTATTTTTTGTCTTCTGTTTATCAGTAAATACAAATGCAGCAGCCTAGCTAGACTAGTTTACTCGTTTACATTTCTTTGCATTGAATTATCATGAAGTGTAAAATTTATTTTTTGTTTTATTTTGTTACAATAGAGTGAGGTCATTAGTCTAAACCCGTGAAATAGATATTAGACTAACACTCTTTAGTAGACCCTAATTCCATTGTTTTCTTTTGAGTCTATTTGACTACTGACACGGTATTTCACGGTTCACTCTAACATATTTTTTTTGGTAGAATAAACAAAAAATAAGATTGAGTTGTTGTACATCTTTCTTTGGTTGTCGCATTTGACGATTTTTGCAAATGTAGACTAATGATATATAGGAGTAGTGGCTGTCAAGGCTGCAGCCAACTGGTCAAGGCGGGTTTCTCTCTCGCGCTGCATGATGGATGATATTTGTATTTGAACATGCGCAGTAGGTTCGCCTTTGCAAGTCAAAAAAATGCAAAATGGCCACTTACCATGAAAAGACGTAAAAGTAAGAGATTTACTCAGACCCAGAGACTCAAATAAGCCATGACTGGCTTACAAACTATAGAGAAATGCTTCGAGGAAGCGGAGCAAACCGGTTCGCTTCCTTTGAGTAGCAAAGGGCTTAGAGATTTCCCTGATATGGCGGGCGACTGTGAGCTGATCGATGTCATAGAAGCAGGTATATTGACAAACCCAGCCTTCCTTCAAACTATTTACTACATTTCAAAGATCTTATGAAAACGTGGAAATATATCTAATGAATTGTTTTCTATTCAGACCTTTCGAGGAATCGTTTTGCTGAATTTCCTATAGAAATATGTGATTTTATAATGCTGGAGAGGCTGGACTTGTATCACAACGCCATTAGAAATATACCTGAACTTCATCCACAATTAAAATGGCTTTCTGTGTTAAATCTACGGTAAGTAGTTGTCCAGTTCTATTCTCTTAATACGCAGTTCCAGATCTAGTTAGTGTTTATAATTCTAATTCTTTTAGATTTTGATTTGTGTTTTTGTACGGAGCTTCCGAAATCCGCCATTCCATCACCTTGCTAAATAAATAATCTGTGTTTGTTTTGGGCTATTTGTTTTTCTCATGTACGAAGACATTTCTTAGCCCAAATATCTCCAATCAATAAGCCTCAAATCTTAAGATTTCTCATTGCATTGAGTTTTCGATAACAATATTTTGATCTCAAACCGAGTCAGTTCGCCTCCCACTCTCTCCTGAAGCGCTGTTGTTTTTGGACCTTTAATAACTTTACTTGTCCTAAATACAATTCAAACAATACTACATCCATAACAATCGAAAAGGATTTAGATAGACCTTATTTTATTTAAGATCAGAAAATATTGAATATTATAAATAAAACTGAAAGCTTTCGAATCTGTTTCAGCGTTCGAATCCTCGAATCTTCCATGTCAATTTTCACTACTAGTTTCCAGACAAGAACTTTGATAAATTGTTTCGCTTACTGTAATTTCCGATTGCTTTTTACTCGTAGTTTTTATTTAGGAAGGAGTATATTAAATAACGTGGGATCGGTTCTAACACATGCTGCACACTTCCGGGTCGGGTTTAAATTGACGTCGTCTCAAGAATAGTATTTTAATTTTGATTTATTTGTACATCAACACAAAATTATTGTACTTCTACCAACACTTACAACTATAATTTATATACCATTTTCTGCCAATTTAGTTTACTTTAATTATAGTTATATTATATTCTGACCAAAACAAAATTGACAGCTGATTTAAAGTGATATATTCGTTTGTGACAATTTTTTTCGTCTTTTCAATGTCAGTCATTTTGTACATTTAAAATGGGGCTAATGAGTTTAGTCTTTAATTAAAATCTTGAATTACAAAGTCATATTTTGAGAAAGTATAGTGGTTCTCATTGCAAAACGGCATTTATAGTTGTTAAAGTGTACTTGTAGTTGACTCTAAATAATTTATAATTATTCTTTATTATTAAATACTATAACTATTTGTCTTACCCTGTCTAAAAATAAATGTTGTATACCTTGAAATTTTGATTTTTGCCAATAGCTTAGTAATGTACAATTCAGATAAAGTTACAATGAACATCTGATCTCTCTGGAGTAGTGATCAAAGAAGTGCCACAGCCAAAACAAAATATATCAGAGTTTTGACCAATTGTTGATGGACGGCCACTGGCAGACATATTGAAAAGAGTATAAGTTATCATGATTGTAAGGGACAAACCATTTGATATTTGATAGGGGTGGGGTGGGGATTCTATGTTTGGGACAATTATATTTTTATGTATTCAGACGATTTTTTTAACCCTCCCGTCCATTATCACAAGTCATTGGCAGACTTCTCATGTTTGTCACCAGTTTTATTATGCTATGACATAATGCATTAGGGGTGTGGTGCTGGTTTCCTTTGTTTTGTACTGTTAGCATTAAAAAATACATTATATGATGCTCCTATGTCTTTGAATTGCCATCAGGCTCCGAATATTACAAGCAATTAAGAATAGAAAAATTAAGTTTCTTCTTACACAGTCGGTTATTAGGATTCGGAAACTATTTTTAGACCAGATGAGTCATTTGAAAATACAAATATTTTTACATCAGAAAATTATGTATTATCAAAGATAGTTATTTCTTAAAATATTTAGTTTACCGGTAGTAGCTTTTTTATTTTTTTTATATGTTGAGAATGTGGAAAGTGTTCAATAGAATATAATTATTGTCTAGAAATGCAAATTATCATATTGTTTTGTCTCAAGGAGGTTGATATAATCATTCATAAAGTTATCCGCTTTCATTGCCATGTGCAAATGTGTTATTAGACAAGGCAGCTGGTTTGCTTTTTTTTTTTCGTCCAATCCTCTTAATTCATGGTACTTTGTATAGAATTCCAAGAATTCATTTTGACAGACTTACTTTTTTCTAAATATTTCTATATATTCAATATAATTAAGTTTTTAATGTGCAATTAATTTAGTTTATTTTGAGTTTTGGAAAGATAATCATGAGAAATTTTATTGTCATTGTCAATTTATAATTATATTATTTATTGATTGTTGTTGGTGTATTTTTATAATATTTAAGCTTGTCTCAGTAAATTATTGTCTGGTTCCTCTTTCACTTTCCATTAATTTCTTAAAAAAATTAATTTTATTTTTGGTTTGTTAATTTTTTTATAATTTTGACTGTAAATTGTTATTTTACATTAATAAGATTGATATAATCATATTAATGTTTTTGTTCAAGTCTAAATTAACTTTATTTTTCACTGGAGACATTTATCTAATTATTAATAATACTATTATAATTTAAAGATCCTCGTTATAGTTATTAGTAAATTTTATTATTAAAATAATAATAAATGGATATAACTATCATTGCAGTAAATCAATCACTCAATCAATCTAAACTATATTTATGGAGTGTGATACTTGACTATCATTTGAGTAACTGATGAATTTGTGGCCCCCTTAGTTATAATTGATATCAAAGTTGGTGCTGCAGTTATTGTTGATATTATTCATTTTATTAATATACTGGTATCATCATCAACACATTCATCATTTTCATCATGTCTTTTTCTTTCTTATTACAGGAGAAATCAAGTGTGTAGTCTACCTTTAAGCATTGGTCGTTTACCACTTCGTGTATTAAATTTAAGCAATAATAAATTGACATCTCTTCCTGTTGAGATAGGATATTTGACATTACTACAAGATTTAGTAAGTAAAATATCTTGATGTACTAAAACAACTTAACCTTAATACTTTAATCTCACAGATTTGCATACAAATCATGTCAACATTACGTACATATATAGTTACAGTACAAAAAACAAATACCGGTAGTGCTTTGAGCATTCATCCTTCTCTGGAGTTAAAAAAATAATATCAATTTTCTGTAATCACAGATATTTTGACAGCTTTGCATGAAACTTATCATCTTGTACCTGGATTTTGCTATACATTGATGTTAGATAAAAATAAAACTTCTCAACCGAATTAATTTGTAGACTATCATATTGTAAGAATGAAAATAATTTCCAGAGAATGTTAAAAATCAATTGTCTTGTCAATGTTTTTAAAAGAAAACAAATTAAACATTAAAGTTTAATCTTTTTTTTAGGATTTAAGTTGTAATGAATTATCGCGTCTACCAAGTAGTATGGGAGAAATGATCTCATTAAAAGAATTAAATGTACGGAGGAACCAATTACAGGTTCTTCCAGATGGTAAGGATGTAACAGTGTATGTCAGTTTTGTGAATGTTATCTAGCACCCCTGTACTATTTGACAAAAGGCGCATTTGCACTGCCAGGATAGCCTCAATTCAGAGTGAATTCAAATGTGTTTTCTATATAACATTTTCTCATGCTTTGCTTGGGATTTGTGAATATTTTGCCAACAAATTGAGGCTGTCAGCCTTTGCAAATGTGCCTTTTGTCAAAAAGTACAGTGGTGATAGATAACATGAAACTGGAGTATTTATGATTTTAAAATGCTACAGTTACATGTAACAATCAACATTAGAAATTATCATTTTTAGTTTGCTATAATCAGTGACCTAGGGGAACAAAAATACACTTTAATACACTCTAAAACCACCAACTTATCATGTCAAGGAACCACTGAGGATGTAATAATCCTTACTTCTAAACCATTGTCATTGTGCTCTGGAATATTATTATATCTAAATTTTCAATAATGTTTATTGATTTATATTTTTCTCTGTTTTCTAGAATTAAGTAAATTGAAATTAGTGAAGTTGGATTTCTCTTGCAATAGAGTATCTGTCATCCCACCAGCCTATAGACTTATAACTACATTATCTAGTTTGGAGTTATCCCATAATCCACTGACGTCACCGCCAGCACATGTAAGTGTATGGTGATATATGGTGATGATGATAGTGATGATGGCATACATCATTGGTAATGATAATAGTGATGGTAATGATGTTGATGAAAATTTGTGATGTTGATGATTATGGTGATGATGATGATAGTGATGATGATGATTATGGTGATGATGATTATTATTATGATGATAATAGTGATGATGATAATAGTGATAGTGATGGTCATGATGATAGTGATGATGCTAATGGTGAGTATGATACAGTAAACACCCGCATATAAGAACACATGATTTTCGGTTCAGGCTGATTTTGTTCTTCTATATCTTATATATTGTTCTTACAGTATTTATATGGTACTTTATTGGCCAAATTTCAGCCTGGTGTTCTTAATCCATTTGTTTTTATATGCGAGTGTTTACTGTAGTGATAGTGGTGATGATTTCTATGATGATGATAGTGATGATGATGATTATGATGATGATAATAGTGATGATGATGATAGTGATAGTGATGGTCATGATGATAGTGATGATGCTAATGGTGAGTATGATAGTGATAGTGGTGATGATTTCTATGATGATGATAGTGATTAAGGTGATGATACAATAATCAGAATGACAATCATGTAAAACTATTTTTAATAATTTAATTTATATACAGGTGTGTATAAAAGGTCGACAGCATATATTCAAGTATCTGAGTGTAGTGGCTCAACAGGACAAAGTATGTATACCGCATATACTTAGTAGTAATACTTAGTCGTGTTATGATACTAGTTAAGTTATGGTACTAGTGATACTTTTACAGTAATGAGAGCATGGTGATGTAACAATAGTATCCTTGAGTTCACAGTTCCCTGTGCTATCTTGAAAGGTAGCTGAGCCTTGGCATCGAAGCAAGATGAAGCTTGCAATGATAGAGACATTCTAACACCTCGCAGGACAATTATTCACAAATGTCTCTATCATTGCAAGCTCAACATTCGTCTTGCTTCAAAGCAAAAGCCTGGCTACCTTTCAAGATGGTGCAGGGAACTGTGAATCAATATGACTATTGTATAATAGATAATGGCAAAAGAAAAGAAAAATGATAACACATTTAATCCATAAAATGTTTGATCAAATGATGATAATAGTAATTCAAATGATAATGATGCTAGTAGATTTGGGGTAATTATATTGATAATTACATTGTAAAGTCATAATGATGACAGTTCTGAATGTGAACATACATATGTTTTTATCCACAGAAGAGAACATTAGTAGATCGAAAACTACCATATACAAGAAAAGGATCATCATTAAGGTAAATTGTATTTTATCTTTATAGCAAAGTGAAATACCAAAACTCTTTTGAAAACATGGAATGATATTATTTAACATAAAATTGTATGTTTTGTTTTAGTTTGAAAGATGAGTATTTAGGTATTGATTCCGATCTATTGTCCGGTGAAAAGGTGAAAAGAACAGTGTCTCTTGATATGTCAGGGGCAGGAATTTCATATGTTAGACAGGTAGGTGGTATTTTTAATACTGTTCTGGAATTTGTTGTTGTTTGAAGTTGTCTCACACAATTAATACTTTTGTACTGCTAATGGTGTGTTGAGCATCAACATAACAACCAGTGATTTTCTTGTGATTGGAAGGCTGTAAGTTAGCCCAGCATAGTCAATCGAATGATTCGGAAATTGATTGATCCGAACATTCGATTTTGTTCGATTAACTATGCCGGGAAGCTAAGTTACTTACCCGCTTATAAGAACCTGCAATTTAAGAACCTGTTAGCCTAAAAATATCAATTTAGACCCCATTTACATAAGAACCTATTTAGCCTAAAATTTGTAACAGGTTCTTATTTTAGAAAATGAACCTCAAAAAAACTTCAGGCAAAAAGAAAAGACATGACTCAAAAGTAGTGAACTTGAACATGTATACACTTCTAAATTTGGTATAAATAATGCATGAAAACCTTGTAAATTTTCATTACATTAGGGATAAGCCCTGTCTTCAGTGATGAATTAAAACTACAATGGGTCATGGTCACATACTGTCTAAAGGCCAGACCAGTTTTGGCATTAAATTAATATACATGCCACCCTTCTACCAGCCACGGGTGTATAAAATATTTCTCATTAAATAAGAACCCATTTAAGAACCTAAATAGCCTAAAATTCCGCTAAACACCATCTACATAAGAACCTGTTTAGGCTAAATTTGAAAAAATGGGTTCTTATAAGCGGGTAAGGTAGAGTTGAGTTGAGTTGAAAGGAATTAAAGAAATTTAATTTAATTGACAATATATGAAAATTGCAAGGTACATGAGTAGATAGTTCAAACCAGTGGGTTACAGTGATGTTGTTGGTGCAAATTCTCTCATAATATTAATATTACTAACCAAATGTTTCAATCAATCTTTTTCAGAGTGAAGAAAAAGAAGTATACAGACCAAGTTCCTTACGAGAACGTGACAAACGCCGGATGCCATTATCCAATGTGTTTGAAACAGAAGAAAAAAGAAAAGAAATACAGAAAGAAATTGAAAGAGCACAGAGGTTATTGTCTGAAGCTATAGATCAACCTGAAGCTGGTAGTCACCAAGATGGGGAGGTTGATGAAGGAGAAGAACTAGAAAAGGTTTGTACATTGTGTGTAATAATTATAGATTTTTGGTTATTCAACAACAATTATAAATAAAAGAACGAGAACACAAACATGACAGTTACCATAACAGTAACAACTGGTTTGTAAATCAAGGAAAGGACTAGAAGGCCGGATTGGAAGGAATGAACTGTTGATATTCAAACAATTATTTAATGTTTGCTGTCTCATTTGTAATTTTGCTTGTTTGTTTGTTTGTCTGTCTGTCCATCTGTCTGTCTGTCTGTCCAGTGCTTATTGGTGCATGATTGTTTAGTGTTGTGGAATTAATATTTATACATTAATGTATTATTTCCAATTTAAAAGATTATTATTGAATTTAAAAGTAGTATTTATAGTATTATTTAAGTGGTAGTGAGTGTGTACACTGTACGCTAACATGTTATGTATTTTGCAAACTACAAAAATTGTACTTTAAATATAATTTAGACCAGATTTATTTTATTTTATTGAGATGTAAACAACAGTAGTATTGTAATGGAAACTAACTTGAAAACAATATCTTACTGCTGTTTTTCAATGGCTATTGATAATGTGTAACATTTAAAAGTAATTTTCCTCTTCCTAATTTTATCCTTTGAAAACTCAACTTTCCTGAACTAGCTAAACAGAAACTTTTGTTTCTTGTTACAAGTGAACTAATTTTAATCTTTTGTTCTCTTTGCCTAAACTCAAAATGCATCAAAACCATGAAAATGAAATTACTAAAACCTTGTAACAACTTTTTGAAAGGTCCAGTAATGTAGCAACATAATTTTTCAATTTCATTGAACCATTGCAAGTTGTAGTGAAATATTGCTTGTGTTACCACTCTAATCCTGACTTCAACAATTTTCCATTGCAATTACACTGAGTAGAGTGCTTTTTACTTTGTGCAGTAAGACAATTTTGTTGTTGAAAGAGAGAAATAATGCAAGGATGTTGTTGTGTAAGGTGAATGATTGTGTTGCTATTTACTGTACTTTGAATAAAACTACCATTGTTTGCAATTATCTGTGTTAAAGAATACTCTTCCAAAAACATTAATATGTCTGTTAACCAGCCCTCCCCTTCACCCTAAAAAGTGACATTTTCAATTCAAGCAATTTCAACACAATCTTTGATTTAATTGGAAATGTCACAGTGGCCAGCAATGGTAAATTGACTTGAAACATCAAAGTTTCTGTGAAGCTGGCATAAATAACACTGCTCCAAGGAAAATAAGGAATAAGTTGGTTTTCTTTGGAACAGCATCGTTGAAATTCTTGATTCGTGCCAGACTCACAGTGTATTTTGGTTCTGTTTCAGGTCAATTCATGGTTGATGCTGGCGCTAAAACTGCAACAATCTCTTTCTCCTAAAGTGATGCTCTCCACTCTAGTTCTTCTAATATATATCTTCCTTAACTTGGGTTCTGTTCTAAAGTCATTTGTTGTAGTTGGGCTGTGCCTTGCTGTCTCGTGGGTCTTAACTCATAATTGAAATAACTAATGATTGTAATAGTTTATCAAAGTTCGCGCCATAAATCCATGAAGCAATATAAATAACTAAATGTGTATAAGTCTAATATCTATTTCAATCTGATCATTAATGCTTTCACTGACTACTAATTAGGTGTTTTCATCTTATAGCTATTTTAAGTACCTTCATAAAAAGTCAATTGCCTTGCACAATTGGAGGAAACTCACTTTATCTTTCATTCCAGACCTGTATTAAGTTATCAAAGGTTTGGTTATTGGCTTACGAATTAGTTAGAATTCACTTAGGCGTCAACCACACAAGACATGACATGTTATCATGTTATTGTTATCATGAAATATGCAATAGTCTTGCTGTTCTGGTCCAGTGATATCTACAAGTTTGTACAAAATAGTACAATGAGACAGTGTATATTTAGTTTTGCTTCATGGATAAATGGTGTACAATTTATGGCTACTTAGTTAAAATATGCAAGAACTTTAACCATGTAGCAATAATTAATAGTATAAAGCTAGTTCATGGTGTGCTAGATCTGTTAATAGAATTGGATATAAAACAAACTTTCATGTAGCAACATGCAAAACTGAAACTGTGATTATTTCATTGTTTAAAACAAAATCCAAAACAATAGTTATAATTTCATGGTTAAATTCATCTGCCAATAGATGCAAAACTAACATATTAAACCATACATGTAGCTTTCCATGTATTTATTAATAATATGATTATAGTCATTTGCAAACATTCTGCCAGCCAAGCTATATCAATATGACAGGTGCATTATGGGTGATATGCATATAAGCGTTCTTGAGAATACATCTTTGCTTAAAATATGTACTCATAGCTAATAGAATGATAGATCTAAGATGGGTGAAAAGTGTCACCAAATATCATTAACAACTCTCAAAAGTCTCAAAATTTTGGATGTAATCTCCTGGCTTTGCAAGAAAAAGACATAAATCTCCTGGTTTCGGTTCTTAAAACAGTGAATCTTGATTATTCAGGTAGTTAAGGGCTGAAGATCGGTCTGGGCCATGTTTTTTTTTTTTGGAGGGGGGGGGGGGGGGGAGCTCTGCATTTCATAGACCAAAACAAAATGGTGGATATTGCAATTTCTTCAGATGTTTGGCTATTGCAAGCCCTAATTTACATTTTGTTTCATTCCCCCAAATTGAGTTCACTTGAGGTTGGCATGTATGTTTAATTATATGCATTCGATGATTATGCAAATGACTATAATACCATCTCAGTAATAACTTGATATTATCTTATCATAGCAAATTTCATATTTTTGGATAGTTATTTTCAAGTATCAAAAGTTAAATAATATTAATTAGTTTTTTTGAAACAATATGATATAAATAGATAAATGCATGCCTTTTTAAGTAGTGTAACAATCAGCAATTGTTAAATATAGATATTTAAAAGATAGGTAATATTAATAATGAAATTTGTAACACCGTAAAAAATGTTGACTTAACTTTACTGACGTTTCGAGCTTTAGCCCTTTGTTGGTGCCCTTCCTTTTACTCCGACAAAGGGCTAAAGCTCGAAACGTAAGTAAAGTTAAGTCAACAATTTTTTACGGTGTTACAAATTTCATTATATTACCTATCATTTATATTAAACACCAACGCAGCCTATACTAGTTTACTCGCAAGTTTCCATTTATAGATATTTAAAAGGTTGTGGTCATATAGACTTTCAGAATAGAATAAATAATACTAAATAATTAATACTATAATATTAATATTAATACTATATTAATTAATTAATACTATAAGAATAGAATAGAATAAAATAAAATAGAAGATAATAAAATAGAAACATAGCAACTTTTCCTGTCAAATAAGTGTTGTTCTCGACTGACTAGTCTTTCATAGAACCAGAAAATAATAGGTGTAAAAGTTTAAATTTACTGATGTTTTGAACCTTAGTCCTTCCAGAAGTGTGTATATATGTTTATTTATGATGTAGTTTATTTATCATGCTCACTATCACATGAAAACTGTAATTGTATATTAATTTTTACAATGCTAGTCAGTAAGAACAGTTATTCACAGATGAAAGTAAAATGCTGGAGTGAAGGCACTTAACCGGTGAAAGTGATATTATATAGCTACAATCATGTTCTAAATTGTTCAAACATTGTAACATTTTTATGAACGTTTTTGTTTGAGTTTTAAAAAATATACAAAACTTAAAAAACATTGATACTGGGAGAGGGGGAAACGGAAAAATTGATGTTGAAATATTTTTCATTTAAAAAAAAAACAGGTAATGTCCCAAGGTATTTTGCACGTGATAGTAGCTCCATGGGCTTTTTTTTCAGTTTGATGGATGACTACACTTTGATTACTGGTATTAGATTTTGTTTCACAGTTAGTGTTTTCACTCTTCATAAACTTGTCTCATGAATGTTGTCGGTTTAGACCATAACCATTTGCCTGCTTTGGCTGACCTATTCTTTCAAGTTAATTTCACAATAGTTATTTTACTGTGATGCATTCAAGACATCAATTAGATGATCATAAGGACTTTACGTTATTTACAATAGGTTTAAATATAAGGGGGTATTCAATATTAATCATAGTTATGACAATTATAATTAAGTATATTTTTAAGCCTGATTTTTGTATTTATTTTGAGTACCATGATATAACGAGTATTATTTAATAATTTAAACAAGATTAGATTAGATTAGATTAGAGGTACAATGTAATCAATAGACCTTCTGCGAAACTTTGTAGCCGCGCCCGCTCAAAATATGAAAACGAGGCTTATTATGTAAACATCCCTCGCTCGTCGGCTCGCTTTTCGCAAAGTTACAAAGTCTTTCTCGTCGTGTTTTCACAAGTTTTTTAGTCGTATTTTTCAATTTAGAAATCGTTTTCACCTTAATTAGTCTCGTTAATATTACAATTCTAGTTATAGATAGTCGTATTTCAATTTTGAGAAGTTTTCGTGCACTTTTTGAGCTCAGTGAGTGCCAACTACAAGCCGGCGAAAGTCACAATTATGGAGGAGAAAACCGACTCAAAGCCAGGTAAGTCAACATTTTTCGACTAAAATGAGTAACTACATCATTTTTACCGCTTTCTAGGACATAAGGGAAGGACTTTTCGATATTTGATTGGGGAATAGGCAATTCTAAGTTTGCTAGATAATTTTTTGCTGTCCTCAAGTCTTGCACGATATTTATTTACAAACTCACTCGATATACTTTTTGCAGTAGTTGACTTTGCACGATATTTTTTATGTTTTTTATGGGATTTAACACAACCAACCATCAATTTTATAAAAAGTTCCTTCCATAAGTGACATTTACTAGTTTTATTTATGTAATTTTGTTGACATTTGCATGCTTAATTAGCATCGCTACAATATAAATTGAGTATTGTTACACGAAAAAGCAGCCATTGAGTCGTCATACTGTTGATTGATTAAGTAAAAAACATGTATTAAATAATTTAGTGATATTAATTACATTTCAAACGAATGATAAGTTATTCTATTTGTGAACGAAGCAATGTTTATTTATTTGTGTTTTCCTATAACTTTTTGTTTCTAGAAACAAACAAAGAAAATCTAAAGCCAAGGACACAGGGGTTTCAGTGTTGCTACTTTAACTGCAAAAATCGCTCATATACTAAAGATGGGCAAAGAACAAATTTTCACTTTTTCAAAGTCCCCTTAGCCAGCCCTGCAAAAAATGTATGGTGCAACCGAATGGGCAAAATGGAGGGAAAAGATGGTTTTGTTCTCACACAAAACACAAAAGTGTGTAATGAACATTTTAAAAGAGAGGATGTTTTGAAGGTTCCTGGAGGAAAGCGCTGGCGTTTAAAAGATGGTGTTGCTCCCCTTAAAGCTGGTCAGCCATGTCCAGATACTAGGCGAAGGAAACCACCCACCACGAGACATGAATGTCATCCTAAGAAAAAATTAAAAATTGCTGATAGTCCTGTACTAGTTGATGCAATCAATGCAGCAAACCAGCCAAAGACACTAGTAAGTTGTGCGCTATTAGTAGTGAACCAAATGTTTAATGTGGCAAAAAAGAAAAGTAAAGAAATGAATGACCATATAAACAACATTGAAAAAGAACTGAATGATACTAAAATCAAACTAGAAAAGTCAACTAAAAAAGAATTTGGAATAAACATTATTAAAGAAAACAATGAGCTTTGTCAGCATTATACAGGATTTACAGACTTTGAAAGACTGAAAACCTGCCAAATATATTTGTCTGTTGGGGAAAAAGGTGAAAATGTAAGAATGAGAGGTTCTACCGAAAAAAAGGGAAGTGGAAGACCTAGACTTTTGAGTGCAGAAGACCAGTTTTTTCTGCTCTTAATCAAACTACGGTGTGGTTTTTCAAATACCCATCTTGGATGGCTTTTTAATTGTGACAATGCCACAGTAACAAGAATTATTATCAGCTGGCTCAATTATGTTTTTCTTAAGTTTTGTACTCTACCAATATGGCCTTCAAGAGAAGAAGTGAATAAATCTATGCCAGACATGTTTAAAAAGAAATATCCAGATACCAGAATAATTGTTGATTGCACCGAGATCGCTGTAGAGGCACCTGAATCCCTTCACACAAGATCAGTATATTACTCAGACTATAAACACCACAACACTTATAAAGCATTGATTGGAATCACCCCAGCAGGAGGATTATCCTTTGTGTCAGAGCTATTTCCAGGTAGTGTTTCAGACCGGGAAATCTTTTCAAGAAGTGGAATTCTTAACCAAAAGTTTTGGGACAAAGGTGATGAAATAATGGCTGATAAAGGTTTCAACATCAGAGATCTCCTTGATCAAATAGGAGTCAAACTGAACATCCCCATATTCTTGGAGGACGGCTCAGTTTACTGCTGATCAAGTAATTGTAAATCAAGGCATATCATCTCTGAGAATTCATGTGGAGAGGTACATTAGTAGAATAAAAAAATTTCATATCTTCGACAGACCACTACCACTTACTATGCATGGATCAGCTAATCAAATCTTCACTACTTGTGCCTTTCTTGTTATGTTCCAGAATCCAATTATCTCAGTTTCGTGAAACTATAAACACTTATATTGTACTTAATTAATTGAAAAGTTTATATTTAACTATGAACTATAAACTGCATGTAAATAATAGCTAGTACAAATATTACACCCGTGAAACAAGTAGTTACTAATTAGTACTAAATAGTGCTATACATAATTAAACAATAGAAAACAATATAATTAGCATAAAATATCACAATTTAGTACTATTTATGTTTCACGCTTTTAATGTTTGTACTCTTATTATTGTAATTAACATATGTATTATACATATTATGTAGTTTAATTTATTGAAAGAAATTTGCTTGGGATATCTAGATGATGGGCATTTTTCATTGCATGATTCACTATATTAAGTATATGCAATTTTTTTCATGTGAAAATGAACCGGTCTTCATCATTGGACTTTAATTCTTAAATATTATTCAATTCATCTTTATTCACTATACATATATTTTTACAATTTTATTTAACAATTATAGTAAATTGAAACAGATGCAATAGTAGTAGCTATAACTGTAATAACCAGAGGCTAGACATGACAGTTAGCTTGATATATTTATTGCAAATGTTTAAATTACTTTGAAAGACAAGATAATTATTAATTAATTTATGAATAAATAGATAAATAAATAAATAACTGAAATAAATAAATAAATAAATAAATAAATAAATAAATAATAGATATATATAGCAACAAGATATGGGCTTTTGATGAACAAGTCATATTTTCTATATATAATAAAACACATTTTTATAAGCATGCATTCATACAGTATCTCAATTTTAATTTTATTTAATAATTATAATATGTTTTCAATTAAATTTTAATGTAATTTTGGTAATATATATTGAAAATATCTTGATCCAACTACATCTGTTACATTTTCCCAAAATTGAGGGTCAAAAGTAATTCTAATTACTGCAATACTTACAAAAGTGTACACTATCAAATCACAAAACTCGGCACCCGTTAAAGCTAACTGACATTGAATCTGGAAATATGTGGGATGTGTCTTGTGTAATTGCAATCTATTATCTTGAATATCCAGATACATTTTGTATTGGTCCACTCATCTGAAAGAATTGACTTTCTCAATGCATTAATCATTGGTATATTAGGATTTTGTTTTTGTAAGTTTTCTTTCATTTCAGCAATGTCACCAAAGTCCACTTGTTGTTCCTCTACTGATCTTGCCTCATAAAGTGTGCATTTAATTCCGCTTGTTGTTTTTCCCAGTTTGGGCTTTTTTATCACTGTCTCCATGACTGTCTCTTTTCTAACATTCATCTTCCTGACCTGAGGCACAGTCCAGCCACAGGGTCTTGATGTACATGGAAGTTGCAATGGTATACTGTCTAATTTATCCAAAGTAAACTGTGCCATTAATTTAAGGAGACCATAGACATGATTGCAAAATCCCCCTTTACCCGCTTTACAAGAGCAGTAAGCATACTGGACTTCTGCCTTTGTTTTGGACAAGGAGCAACTTAATTGATGAAAATTACTTTTTGTATATGACGCACTACAGACCGCTCTCAGGTAAAAATATTTGGTATCATAGCAGCATGTTACACTGTCGAGGAAATTATCATATAGAAGATTCTCAGCTCTTTTTTGAGTCTTGCCAGTTTTACCAGATTTTTGAAAGAAAGACTCCAGTTCATTTATTGTAAACATTGGTGCCTCTGTAAGACATTTTGACCATTCCAAAGAAGTTGTTTTCCAATAATTACCTTTAAAAAATGATAGAAATATTGATTCAATTAAATGTATAAATATCACTACACTTTATGATATAAAAAAAAAATCCATTATGTTTTGAGGGAATGCCAGCATTATCACAAATGAATATATGAATACAAAGCCCAAGTACAAAAAGAGATGAATGAGAAAAAGAAAAAATGAGAAAAGGAAAAAGAGGAGTGAGAAATAGGCAGTATGTGAATGAATTTAAAATACCTTTCATGCACTGATTTATTGAACTCATAGGGACATCAGTTGTAGATTCACAAACTTTTTCTTGTTTCATTTCTTTTGATCTTTCATATATTTTCCCCGGAGTAGGATCGACTATCTTTTCCTCCATGTTGTTTTTAACATAATTATTGATCCTATAGGTTTGTAAGAGAGGAAAAGTGTGAATAAAACCTCATAAAAAATATCAATATATTAACCCTTAATTGCACCTCAAATACATATTCTCTATTTCCATACAATGGCAAAATGTAGTAATGAAATGTTTTCATTATTATTAAAATAACGGATAATATTAGACTGAAACAAAAAGTAAATATAACTTCACCTTTGAATACAGGCAGCTTTAGTAGAAATATTTTTCAATGAATCCCCACGACAGGAAAGCCAGAATTTTAAATGCTCTACTCGGTACGATGTGAGTTCTGCTAACTTCAACTCACTGCCAGGTATATCGCCGGGAAGGAGGAATTTTGGGTCTTCATTGTCCTCTTTACATGAAATATTTAACAAAAGTCATGTTATTTTATGTATATCAATATCTAACAACAACAGATATCGTAGCGATGTTATATTTTGCAAAGGGAATTGTCAACAATACTCAATTTATATTGTAGCGATGCTAATTAAGCATGCAAATGTCAACAAAATTACATAAATAAAACTAGTAAATGTCACTTATGGAAGGAACTTTTTATAAAATTGATGGTTGGTTGTGTTAAATCCCATAAAAAACATAAAAAATATCGTGCAAAGTCAACTACTGCAAAAAGTATATCGAGTGAGTTTGTAAATAAATATCGTGCAAGACTTGAGGACAGCAAAAAATTATCTAGCAAACTTAGAATTGCCTATTCCCCAATCAAATATCGAAAAGTCCTTCCCTTATGTCCTAGAAAGCGGTAAAAATGATGTAGTTACTCATTTTAGTCGAAAAATGTTGACTTACCTGGCTTTGAGTCGGTTTTCTCCTCCATAATTGTGACTTTCGCCGGCTTGTAGTTGGCACTCACTGAGCTCAAAAAGTGCACGAAAACTTCTCAAAATTGAAATACGACTATCTATAACTAGAATTGTAATATTAACGAGACTAATTAAGGTGAAAACGATTTCTAAATTGAAAAATACGACTAAAAAACTTGTGAAAACACGACGAGAAAGACTTTGTAACTTTGCGAAAAGCGAGCCGACGAGCGAGGGATGTTTACATAATAAGCCTCGTTTTCATATTTTGAGCGGGCGCGGCTACAAAGTTTCGCAGAAGGTCTATAGCATATATTTATAGTTAGTAGTATTTAGGATATCACATTAGATTAGATGCAAGTAAAACTATAGTAAGTTATAGCAGATATTTATCTAGTTAGAAGTATTTGGGATAATATTATTTTTACACATTCACTTAAATGTTTACTTTATTGCATCCACATTAGATTAGATACAAGTAAAACTATAGTAAGTTATAACTGCAGTTATTTATAGTTAGTAGTATTTGGGATGTTCACTTTAATGTTTAATGCAGCAGTTTTTGGCTTTCTGCAAACTCAGTCATTTCAACAGCTAGTTGTAAAATAATTAATTAATAAATAATTAAGTCAACATTTTTTACTGTGTTACAAATTTCATTATATTACCTATCAATTAAGAACATAAAAGGTAACCTTCTAAGGTAGCTACCAACTAGCTGTTGAAATATCTGAGTTGAAAGCTGCAGTAATGTACACTATATAGTCTTAGGTTGACTCTTTAAATGGCTACTCTTGTATTTGTAGTCAACCTCTTTTCAAGTTCCAGTTAACTTGTTGTACACAATTATACACTGTGTAAAAAAAACTCTCTTGTAAGCAACCGTCTCCTGTAAGCAACCAATAATATTTCTCCTGATGCTTCAAGGGTTGTTATTCAAAGAGAATCAGTCTAACCTGATAGCTATATAATAATATTGAGGTGAATATTGTGTACTGGTTAAGTTACCATTCAGTGATGTTGACAATCATTAAACTATGATAACATAAATTGTTGGTGGTGTGTTTCAAGTGTTACATTTATCTCGTCTCATACTAATACATGATAACTACTAATTTCCTCATGATTCAGCGGTCCGTACAATATATAGAGGATATTACATGGGCGCGCGGAGATATGAATTTTATCTTCGAGTGTTGATAAGATATCCCACGAGTGAGCGCAGCGAACGAGTGGGATATCTTTTCAACACGAGAAGATAAAATTCATATCTCCAAGCGCACATGTAATGTTCTGTTTATTATAATTATAACAGATTGAAGCAAATCAAAAAAATATTTTACTATGGTTTCGTTACAATATACTGAAAGTTGATTGGTTGAGAGTGATATCACACATGTGTGATATCAATAATATCTTCATGACTAGGATAGGCTTTTTATCTAGTTGATATCACTCGGTATACCACTATATGTTATATAATAAATAATATTACAATATACAATATTGTAAAGCACATGTTTAAATCTGTACTTTCCCATTTAAATCTGTACTTATGCAAATTGTGTTGATGTGTGCTAAACACACAGATCAACCAATCAGAGTATATTATTTCTGAAGTGAACTTCTCTGATTGGTTGATCTGTGTGTTTAGCACACATCAACACAATTTGCATAAGTACAGATTTAAATGGGAAAGTACAGATTTAAATGGGAACCTGTTATTAAGTTACATCTCGCCACTGTGCTGGGTTATACTGAATTGCTTATAACCAGCCTAACTTGCACACAGAAATTAAAGTTGTGCTTTCTCCTGTTTATAACTGCAACTTCTATTATCGTTTGTTTGTTTATTTTTTATGTATTTATTTGTTTATTTGTCTGTTTGTTTGCTTGCATTGTTTATTTGTGGTTTGTTTGTATAATCGTTTGTTTATTTGTTTGCTCACCAGTTTATTGGATCGGTCAGTCAGTATTTGTTGGTTGGTTTGTGGTCTCTGTCTATCTGTGTGGTTGTTTTTTCTTTTGTTTTCTACCTTGCTCGTTTTCGGTTAATTTTTTTGTGTCTTAATATTTTTTATATGTATTTTGCTGTTGGGTTTTTATTTATTTGTTCGATTATCTTCTTAAAAAAAGGAATTCTTAAAAATTGAAATGGAACAAAGGAAAAAGAAAGAAGAAGAGGAGAGACTCATTGAAGAGAGACGTCGAGCTGCAAGAAAATTGCATCGTGATCAACAAGAAATTATACAACAACAAAAATCAGACACAAGACGTCGCACACTTGACAATTCTAATGGGTATGAAAGAAGGTATGTTGTATTTTAAAATTCAGTTTTAATTCAATTTAATAATGATTTTTTAAAAATGATTGTAAACAATGGGTTCAAGTCAAGAAAAACTTGGCCTGAAAATGGTTGATTTTGAATCCATTGTTCAAAATAATAATAATAATAATAATAATAATAATAATAATAATAATAATAATAATAATAATAATAATAATAATAATAATAATAATAATAATAATAATTTATTGATAGACATGTCGGTTCCCACAGAAAGAAACATATCTATAAAAACTATGGAAAAACTCTCCAAATATAAAGACCTAGAAATTGAGATTGAGAGAATGTGGGGTCTGAAAGCAACAATAGTACCTGTAATAATAGGTGCTCTTGGACTTATAAAGAAAGGAACACAGAACTTTACCGACAAAATACCAGGAAACATCAAGGTTATAGAGTTACAAAAAATAGTTCTCCTTGGTACAGCCCATATATTAAGGAGGGCATTGTCATATAAGTAATCACAAATGTACATATAGATAGATACCTTATGCTCAAGGGATGAACACGGTTCTATATTTTTGTAAAATGATGAAAAGAAAAATAAATAATAATAATAATAATAATGATGATGATGATGATGATAATAGTAATAACAATAATGATAATAATAATAATAATAATAATAATGATAATAATAATAATAATAACAATAATAATAATAATAATAATAATAATAACAATAATAACAATAACAATAATAATAATAATAATAATAATGATAATAATAATAATAATAATAACAATAATAATAATAATAATAATAATAATAATAATAATAATAATAATAATAATAATATAATTTATTTATATACATGTAGCGCTTTTTCCTTAAAAGCCCAAAAGAATTATAACAGTGATTGGACAATGGAAATAACACTATTTTAATACTTTTTTGTGCCAATTATGATGTACATTTTGTGTTTGTACTCTAATGATCATTGTTGAAAATCTGTAAATATAGTATATTTAATGTTTTTGTTTTTGTGTGTGTTGTGCTGTACCGCATTGTGATTGCACTGCATTGTTAATTATAATTTGCATATTTCTCACCCTCTACCTGTTCTGCACTTCTCTAAACCTTTTTCATGCAGGCAGAATTAGTAAAACATTTATGGTTTTGATAGGTCTGATTTTTATCATCCTTATGTTATAATTTTTATGTTACTGACAAAAACATTACCAGATTAAAATCAACATCCCTATACCAAACACATAAGACAATTATAGTAATATAATAGATATTTTCAAAAACATGAGCTACACTTTTTTACAATATTTTTCAGTATAGGTGAAGGAATTAAAATATGTAAATTTGAAGACGGCAGAGACAATGTCAATGCATGTCCATAAATATAAGAGCAGTTTTGTTCTTATTAAACACATACACACAAAAGGCGTTTCTCATAAAGGATAGGCTAATCAGTCAAGAGTTGCCATTTCCATATATCAATCTGCATGTCGTAGACCACCTTCAGTTGATATTTTCACAACTATTCATACGACTTTGAAAAGAGTGTTTTCATTGAGACCTCGTTGTCTTGTGTTTTCCACAGGAGAACAGGAGCAATGTCAGGTCTAGCTAAACCAGACCTGCCACCAAGACCTGCTACTTTAGAAAGAAAGCCTGTTAAAGCTGTTAGAAAGCCTAGATCTTCATCTTTGCAAGGCACTGGGTGTGTGTTGTGAACTGTTTGTATATTTGCTTGCTTGTAGTCTTGTTTTTCTATTTATGTTAACATATTTGTTGCCCTGTGTGCTTCTTGTTTGTTCTCTGCAAAACCTTCTTAGTAATTGTTACTCAAAAGCTAAGTAAATGACACATTGACAGTTAAGCACTGCAAAAACGCCAAAGTAACAGTTGCTCAAATAGCGGTAGTGGTAATCACCCAGTTTATTGAATGGTTAATGATTAGAAGTGGTTTAAACAGTTACTTGGTTGTGTTTTTTTAGTTATATTTCTATTTGGGTCGTTTGTATACTTATTGTCTTTTACTCCATTTAAGAATGGCTGCAGAAGGAGGAGCTTATCAAAGTAGACAGGTAAACTTATGGATGAATGGATGGATAAATGAATGAGTCGATGTATGTATAAATGAATGAATGGATGAATAAACCAATGCAGAAAATGATGTGCGGAAGAATGAATGAATGAATAAATGAGTTTGCTAGAATTACTCTTGTTTATGAACATCAATTTAGAATTACACTTTCAGTGGTGTTTGTTGCCAAGTTCAATCTTTTACTGTTGTTAACATGTTGTTAATATTACATTTACAGGAAGAAGATATGAAAGCAAGAGAAGCCCTGATGCAGCAAAGTAGACGAGAAGCAAAGTTATCGCGACAAAGACTTGAAGAAGAGAGGCAGAAGTCAAAACAGAAAAAAGACAGTGTAAGTACAACAACTCTGGGGCCGGTTGTACGAAGGGTGAATAGCGCTATCCACCGGATAAATCCTTATCCAGCTGATAAAATCTATAAAAAACCTATGCAAGGGATAACTTTTATCCGCCGATAACTTTATCCACCCTTCGTACAACCAGCCTCTGATGTTTCTATATGGCAAGGGTAAATCATACTCTGCCCTAGTGGCAAAGTTTGTAAGTGAATTAATTAATTAATGAATAAAAGAATAAGTAAATGAATGAACAAATAGATGATTATTGGTTGGTTTTCATTGAAAATGATATTGATAACATGTTTGATTATCTTTTTCAGCCTCTCAGCAGGGAAAGCCTTAATACAAAGGTAACTGATATAGCTTATGATTGGAGAGAATTAAACTTATTGACGTTTCGTTTTGCACTTCTCTTTCCATAAAAGTTTTCGAAGCTTTGCACCATATGAAGAGAGTTAAAAGTTACTGATGGTCGTTCGTCAATCCCTCATACTGCTCTTATTCTCTTTCTCTCTTTCCACAAAAGTTTCTAAAGCGAAAAGAGTAAAAGTTACTGATGGTCGTTCGTCAATCCCCCGTACTACACTTGTTCTCTTTCCACAATTTAAAGTTTCTAAAGCTTTGTACTATATGAAAAGAGTAAAAGTTACTGATGCTCGTTCGTCAATCCCCCATACTGCTCTTATTCTCTTTCTCTCTTTCCACAAAAGTTTCTAAAGCGAAAAGAGTAAAAGTTACTGATGGTCGTTCGTCAATCCCTCACACTACACTCGTTCTCTTTCCACAATTTAAAGTTTCTAAAGCTTTGTACTATATGAAAAGAGTAAAAGTTACTGATGCTCGTTAGTCAATCCCCCGTACTACACTTGTTCTCTTTCCACTAAGATTTCTTGATCATTGCACCATATGCAAAGAGTTAAAAGTCATTGAGTTAGATGTTAGATGTTTTTTTAGATGTTTAACTTTAATTGCTTTATGTTTTAGACAAAAGCCGACAAAGAGCCAAGATCTCCAGAAGCTGAATGGGAGGTGAGTTTATTCAGATCTCTGTTTGTGTGTTTGTCTGCCTTACCAATCAATAATTATAGATTTGTGGGTGACAAGCTATAGGTTGCCTCCAACTGTGGTCGATTACTTTACATTTTTTTTACTTTACTTACAAATGAAATTGTGTGTTTGTTTCTTACAAATGTGTTTGTTTTGTTATTTTTAGGAGACGATTTTCCATAATATTCACAAGAGACCAAACAAAGGGAGTGTACGATCTTGTAAGTACCAATTTCAACACACAGTATGGTGATATATACATTCTCCAGCAGTATACACCTATTTCAATGAACCTTGTCTATCTGGAATGGTTGATCTGAGACCGATAGGAATTGTGGGAGCTCATTAAACTGCAAATGCATTATTATAATCACGCTTGAATATTAATGTTTATTTCTGAAATACTGCTATCTGTAATTCAGCACCATTCAAGCGTGAATAAAACAATGCATTTGCAGTTTAACGAGCTCCCACAATTCCTATCGGTCTCAGATCAACCATTCCAGATGGACAACGTTAATTGAAATAGGTACATGTATAGATCACTAAAGCTAAGAGAAGTGACATTTTTAGAAGCGAAATCGGACTTGCAAAGGACCTTCGTCTTAGACCTTGTAGTTTTTTCCCATCCACCATTTCGGCCTCAGCTTCAATAATCTACCTTTTGAACATGGCAGTATTTATTCAATTTTTGTGCACGGTGTTGTTATTATTTACTATTTACTGTAAGTAACTTATTGATTTGGATTTTATTTCAGTGCCAGCGAACCTCAAGAACAAAGAGGATCCTAACTTTACTATTAAAAGAATGTATGATAGTGCTAGAGAAGAATTTGAAAAACTGGAAATACTAAGAGAGGTACGTTGTGTTTACAGAAAACGTCTTGAGACCTGTTGGATTTACAATTGTCGTTTTGCCCATGGAATTTACTTTACTTGATTACTTACTTACTTACTTACTTACTTACTTACTTACTTACTTACTTACTTACTTACTTACTTACTTACTTACTTACTTACTTTCTTACTTACTTACTTATTTAATCACCAACTCACTGAGTTAATTACTTACCTACTTACTTACTTACCTACTTACTTACCTACTTACTTATTTACTTGCTGATATACCATGTATCGCATTTCCCTCTTTCACTTAATAGAATTCAAAGAAACTTGTGCTTGACATGATTTTGAATTTAATGTTTGATTTTGATCTTAACACTGACTATTGTAAGTGTAAAGGTGGCCTATGATATTCAAATTGGTCAGTATTAACCGATAGTATTTATTGATATTTACAGGCTCTTGAGAATAGACTGAAAGTGACTCTTCCTGACGATTTAACAGCTTCTCTAGCTGATGGTGTTGTACTTTGTCATCTTATTAACCTTGTTTGTAAGGGAACTATACCAAGTATTCATATTCCTTCTGCTGGAGTGGTGAGTATCTTGGGTTTCCTGTGTTGATCCTTTCCATTCCGGGACAGTCAGCACCAAATCGAAACATCGTTTAGGATTGGTTTAAAAAACAATAGAGTCTTTCCAAACAATTGCCCTAAACCTAACCAAACAATAGCGGTACTGTATTAGGGGGCCAACGAAATTAAAACGCAGCTTTCGACTTGTGCTGTATTACTGTCCATTCCTAGTGTGGAATGCTCCAGTTGCGTTCGTTGTTTTTCTCTAGCATGTAATATATTGTTTTTTATTATATATTTGACATACTACGCGCGGTGTGATTGGTCGAGCGCTGTGCTTTATAACTGAACAGAGCACAGTTTTGACGACATCATGACGAATCTCTGTCACGCACCGAACTCGATTTCTTTCAAGCTTTGGCAAAATTAGAAAACAAAACACTAAAATGAGATATTTTAAATCAGGAAATACTGAGAATCAGCCTATTTTCACACAGAAATACAATCTTTTGTTTATATTTAGAAAGCAAAATGAAGTTTTAAAAGAAAAGAACGTATAATCGTATAAACGTATAATAAAAAACAAATCGCAAAATAGGACTCAAAACCGGCCAAATATAAAATTACACCAAACTTGATGAGTTCAAAACTTCTACAAAAAGCATAGCTTTTCAAACGATCCTTAAATATTGCATTCTCTAACAGTCCTAACAAAAACAACTTTGAGCATGTTTTTGCTGAAAATAAGATTACTATCAGTTTCAGCAAACGGTTTGCTTGGGACGATTGTGCGAAAATTTGTCAAAAGGACTGCAAAACGGCATAAATTTAAAACACATATGCTCCATGAGAACAAATTGGCATTTATTACAACTTTTTACTTACAGTAAAGTAATTTCCATTCATCGTTTATCCATATAAACTTGTTTTTATCGGCCTTTTGCAGTCCCTTTTGCATAGATTGAATTTCATTCGCACAAGTGTAGCGTGGCGTGACAGTGTAATAGGAAACCAAGACGGTAACCAATCAGCGCTCGAGAACTCACATGAATGTTAGTTAGGAGAATTTTGAAAAAGAATTAGTAACTTAATCGATAAAAAGCGTGAAATTAAAGTAATTTAAACTTAAAATAAATGAGCAAATATATAATAAAACAAATAGAACAGTCTTTTCCGTGCTCTGTTCAGTTATAAAGCACTCAGAAAGTGACGAGAGCACTCAAGAAGTGAGGAGAAGCACGAGCTGAAAGCGAGTGCTTCTCCCATCACTTCTTGAGTGCTCTCGTCACTTTCTGAGTGCTTTATAACTGAACAGAGCACGGAAAAGACTGTTCTATTTGTTAAGTATTTGCTGTAGCCACTAGTAAGGCAAGGAATGCAACAATTAATAGAGATTCGACTGGTTTTGTCTCTACTCTTTGAATAATTCAATTACAATTGAGGCTTAGCTTGAGCAACGAAGAACTCGGAACTGAATTATGTTGAACAATTATATGTTACTTGGTATCATTAAAACTAGGCTTCAACGAACCAAACCTATGCCTTCTTTCAAGAAAAAGCTAACAGCATTTTTGTTTGAACCTACGTGACTTCTATATGCTTTTTCTAAGGCGTGCCGATTGTATGTGGTTTGCGCTATAGGAGAACATATTATTAATTAAAGCATACAAAAATAGGTTATTTTATTATCATATGTATTGTTTAATTCATTTATCAATTCCTTTTTAATGTCCTTGCAGCCAAAACTTACGATGACGAAATGTTCGAAAAATGTTGATTCCTTTTTGGAAGCGTGTCGAAAGCTAGGAGTTACAAAGGTAAAATATGCTTTTTTGATTAAAAAAACCATTCATTTACATGCATTTTTAATTAAGCACAATAATTCTATCATTTGTACCTCAATAAAAAGTTGTTATTGTTATTTTTCTCACCTCTGTTTGATGCTACTGCTGCATTGTTCCGGTTTTTTTCCTCTTTCCATGTTTGGCGCCAAAAATTCAATAATTGCGCGTGCTTCTAGATTTTCCGGCCATTTTCTAGTGACCTCCCATAATTTTTTTATAAGGCTAAATATTTGTGTTATTGTTTTGCAGAACGACTTGTGCTCAGCTTCTGATATTCTTCAAGAAAAAAGTCCACAACGAGTTTGTGCCACTGTTCAAGCGTTGTTAAAAAAGAATGATAACTCGTAGCAGAAAAAGTCACCATTTCACTTGAACATTTGCAAAATTGAGTACAACAATATTTTTGTGGATTTTCGCCTCAGAAGAAGACAAACGTTTAGCAATATATAAGCTTTATACTTGGCTATTTCCTTTTCTAATTTTATTTTTATTCATATTCTATTTCAAGTCGAAGAGAAGACCTTTTCGTTTTTCTTTGAATTAACAATATTTTTGGCCGGTTTATAATAAGCTTTTAACCGATGCAGTTTACATTATTTTACCCTTTTAAAAAACTGTTCCTTATATTCTCTTACATGCCAACCTCGAGCGAGTTCAAATCAAGAAATTTAACTATATCTGTAGGGCAAAGTAGGCTCGCGATAGCCAAACATCTGAAGAAATCACGATTTGAGACATTTTGTTTTCCTCTTTCAAACGCCGAATTAAACCTTTACTGAATAAATTAGTGCACTGTTTTAACGGACGAAGCAGGGAGATCTCGTCCTTTTTCCTTTCTCTCAATCAACATTGGCATGTTTGTATTCTATGAAAAGCTGAGTCGAATTTCTCCACACATTTAGGGGCTGTTTATATGAAGGCGAGTTGTCCCTGCTAGCCGGGATAACTCTATTGTTTTGTGTCCCCAGGGGAATATAAAACAAAAGAGTTATCCCGGCTAGTAGGGACAACTCGCTTTCATATAAACAGCCCCTTATAAACCTTCACATATAAAGTATCATCAGCTTTTTCCACATGCAGTTCGTTAACCAAAATTACAAACTATTATACACACATTGAAATGTTGAGAAATCGCTGTAATATCATCACATCAATGAGTGTATCATAGTTGTTAATAGTTCTGTATCCGTTGAAAAGCCATTAATTGATATTTTTTTTAGATACGACCCTGGGCTGCCTGTCCTTTTTCTTTTCTCATTATCGGAGCGAGCCTTAAGAAAAAATAGTTTATTATTTTACTAAAAGTCTAGAAATATTTCTCCATTAGTTGTCACTGAAAGTTGAGAGAAATATGATTTCAAAAGAAAAAATTGCGAAGATAAAACTAGTGATGCTTGTATTGAGTGGTCGTATTGAAAGGAGTTTTATGAACGATTTGATTTCCCTTATGATTAATATTATTATTATTATTGTTATTACTATATTATATATTAATGATTTATCCATGATTTAATCCAGTGTATCAACAACTGAATCAATAATTTCACTTTTGCTGAGACACAATTTTGTAAATTCTGAGGTATATTTTGTAAATAATATCACATTAAAATTCATAATGTTGGATTAATATCATTGTCATACAAACAGAAATAAATGTTATAATTTCACTTCTGCGTGTTGTAGGTTCCTGTGTGTTTTAACATCTTCTATTGAAATTTTGTATAATATAGATACTATATAGAGCGAAAACACTAGAGTGCAAATAGTATATCCGTGAAAACATTAGTAAATACTAAACAGTACAATTTTGTGCTAATTCTATGTAGCACTATTTCAGTTTGTACTGTTTAGTTTTGAACTTCATGGATACATATTGTTTGCACTCTAAAACCATAAAATAAAAACGAAATCACTCAATTAGAAACATCAAATACAAAAGGAAATGATAACTCATTACAACTTTACTTGTCTTTGAAAAAGACAAACTCCTGGTTTACACTAGCGACATAAGCATATACACCTATTTCAAAAATCGTTGTCGCATCCGAAACTACGTACAGTCCACACTGAACCCTGCAAAGGTTGTCGGTAATTTGAAAATGATTTGTGATTTTAATTATTACACGTTTTTTAAAGAAATATCAGTGTTTCATTATCTAACACTGAAACAGTGTTATAACACAAATACGTCTATCCAAAATATGCTATGAATATATAACAAATTAAAGAAGAAATACCGAAATCCTTTGCAAGGTTCAGAGTGTGGACTGTAGCTTTTGTTGCGACAACGATTTTTGAAATAGGTGTATAGGCAACGTACGCAGACTCAGTGAAGCTTTGAGGCTAATGAGCAAAGCCCAACTGAGTCTGCGTATGATGCTTATAGTTATGTCGCTAGTGTGAACCAGGCTTTAAGTGCACCTGAAGCCCTTCATGATATTTTGCAAATCTGTTGTACATGAGGTGTATAATAAGTCTACTTAATATTTTTTGATGTCGACCCCTCCTTTCTGAGATATGAACATATGCAAATGAGGTGACGTCATCCCAGGAATTTGTCAAAGTTTTGTTTCAAAGCTGACAGCAAGCTTGTTTTTGTAAAGAAGTAAAAATGTTAATGGTAGTGTAAATATTAGTAATACAGATATTGAGCTTTAAAAAATTGCTATAATTATTTCCAGATAACTTTTGTATATCTAATGAGGCCTGGGTAGACGTCACTTCATTTGCATTTTCAGATTTCAAATGCTTATACTTCAGAAATGAGATGTCGACATCAAGAAAAATTAAGTACACTTATTATACACCTCATGTCAAACAGATTTGCAAAATATCATGAAGGGCGTCAGGTGCACTTTAAGGTATATGCGTAGTTCCGGATACTTGGATTTCTTCAATGAATTTTTTTATAAATCCTGTCATTTATAGATCATTGTTAGGCAAGTCAAAAAACGTGAAAAAATATTGGGATCATCGTATTGGTTATAGAGTTATAAGATATAGTAAAAGTAGGTATTTGCAATAATTTGAGGTGATTTGCTCAAAAGTACCTATTCAAAGCAGTCAAGAGAATGCGAACGTATTCTGCTAGGAAAAGCATAAGATTATATCAAACGATAGATCTAAGGGCTATCTAACATTTCCTGTCATAAATATCATTGAATCATTTCCAAATATGGGTATAAGTAAATAATAGAAGCACAATTCTACTCCAATCACGCATCCTACATGTGTATAGAGTTGTAGCATTTGTAAAATTTCAGAAAATTAAATCAATGAATATTTTATTTTTTATTCTAAATCGTAAAAGTAGTAAATGCAGTCTTGAATAAAAAGAAAAAATTTGGGGGTCCCCGTACTAATAGGCGAGTTATAAGCGACCGAATCCATTTTTTTGTCAAAAAAACACGGTAACGGTCCACAGCGCGGACTGGGTTCTAGTATTTTAAACATCTTGAAACTTGTCAAATTTGCCTTCCTTGTCATCTCCAGAAACCCTAAAACCTATTTTGTATTAGTCAAAATTATATTTTATCTATTATTCATTTTTACAAAGTTGTAAATTTGTTGTTTTGAGACAAAACAGCGACCATGTCAGGTACCGGTAGTGAAAATCTGAGCATGTTTCGAAAAATGTCCCATTTTACCTCCAAAGTTGCATGAAATTACATAATACTTTCTTAAGTTATAGATAAGGATTCATATTAAAATATTATTTAGATAAATTTTCAAAAAAACGCAAATAAATGATGAAAAAGAGATGCGCGAAATGGATGCGCAGTAGCAAGAGTCCGGAACTACCTTAATAGTCACTAAATAAGATCTATTGCATGCACATTAGCAATTTTATATTATTTCATGCATATAATAGTGTTGGCGCTCTGACTAATATAATTTCATGGCAAAGCGCCCAAGCGAAACATTCTCCACAATATGTCGGAAAATGTGCCGCCTTCCATGTGATTATGCTTTGGGTTACCTGTGTATTTTAAAAACAAAACCTAAATTGTTTGGATCTATTCAATTCTTTGTACTGATACAATAGCCTGATTAAGTGAAATTGTTTTTTGTGAATACATTACATCTCATATAACGCTAGAGTGCACCTTAAAAACCCAACATAATGCATTACTTCGTTTGGCGATAGTGCTTTACGTAACAGTGCTAATTTAGTACATACTGTTTTAGTGTTAGCCGTCTTCACTTTAGGGTTTTAATGATCACTAATACTAAACTACGGTATTTAAAGCATTTTGGTTGACTTTGATCTAAGCATGATTCAAACTTACAAGTTAATACTATCACTTCTTGTCGTCCTTTTTGTGGCGACTTATTGGTTAACACTGCAAAACAACTATAGAAAAACTACCTCTTTTGATGAGAAACATGCTGAAAGTTTACCAAGGATTTCTGAAAATTTTCGAACCGAGAAAAGACGAATTGTTATTCTTGGAGCTGGTGTAACAGGACTTGGAGCCGCTTACAGACTTTATGAGCTGGGTATCTTGCGAACAAATACTCAAGTCGTTATTTTAGACCAAGAAGAAAGTCCCGGAGGACTTGCTTCGTCGTATAGAGATGCCAACGGCTTTCTCTGGGATAATGGCGGTCATGTTGTATACTCTCATTATAAATATTTTGACCTTGTTTTAGACAAGGCTGTAAAGAAATGGAACAAACACAAAAGGGCTGCTTTTGCATTCATGAAAGGCTCAAGCGGAAAGCGAAGGTTTATTCCTTACCCGGTGCAAGATAACGTAATGGCGATGGATAAAAAAGAACAGAAAAGAATATTACAAGACTTGCAACAATTGATTGGTAATCCTGTCACACGAAAGCCACGAAACTTTGATGAATGGCTGTTGAAAAACTTTGGTGAAGAATTATGCAATGTTTTTATGAGAAAGTACAACCGAAAGGTCTGGACTGTGGATCCTAAAGAGATGAATGCTGTTTGGGTTGGGGAAAGAGTTTCTGTCCCAAGTCTTGAAAAGATTAAGGCTAATGCAGCTAACTTTAGTGATTCACAATGGGGCCCAAACAGGTTGTTCCGGTTCCCCAAGTATCATGGCACCGGAGGAATATGGACAGCGGTAGCAAGCCTACTACCCCAAGGGTTGCTTCATACCAATCACAAAGTCACAGAAGTTGATTTAAACGAGAAGAAATTAAAGGTTACAGTTGGAAATATCACTTTAGATAATTATTACAACCTACATTATGATATTCTTATCACAACAGTTCCACTTGACCAACTTATTAATATTGTTAAAAACAATGTTGGTGTTCTTGCGAAACAATTAGTACAAGATATGATTTACTCACGAACACATATTATTGGTTTAGGATTAAAAGGCAAAGCTCCTAACCATCTATCTGGTAAGTCCTGGATGTATTTTCCAGACTCCGATTCTTCCTTTTACCGAGTGACTGTCTTTTCGAAGTATTCTGCTGATCATGTTCCAAACAATGGATCATTTTGGTCACTAATGTGCGAAGCGGCTCAGCCAATCAAAAGCACAGGGAACCCAAGCTACTGGACTAAAGAAAACATTCTTGAAAATACAATCTCGGCTTTAGTTGAATACGGTTTTATCACAAAAGGGAAAATAGTTTCAAAGTATTACCGTAAATTAGACCATGGTTATCCAATACCGTTCTTGAAAAGAGAAAAGGTCTTAAAAACCGTGCAGCCATGGTTGCAGTCTCATGACATTTTCTCAAGAGGTCGATTCGGAGGGTGGAGGTATGAAGTGGGAAACCAAGATCACTCATTTATGCAGGGCGTCGAAGTGGTTGATCGAATTGTACGAGGAATACCAGAAGAAACTTATCCTAACCCGAATTTAGTGAACTCCATGAAAGCATCTGATCGATGCCTTAGTCATACCCTTACAAATCCTCTATACGAGATAGTTATTGCTCACTATAATGAGAATCTGGACTGGATAGTAAATGAAGCCAGCCATGTCCATGTATATCATAAAGGTGGAATGGTAATTCCAGATCTAAGATTCCAACAATGGCAACGTCTTACAAATGTTGGACGCGAGTCCCATACATATTTGTATCACATCATCCATAACTATAACAACCTTGCTGATGTAACTGTGTTTTTACAAGGAGGTAATGCCGACCCAATTGACGCTGATCATTGCTTTTCCAATGTGAATGACTATGTATGTAAGGCGTTAAAAGAGGATTACGCTGTCAAGTCACCGAATGGTATGTATCGCAATTGGGGAAGGATAGCGCATGATGGAAAATGGTTAAAATGGCTGAAATCTGGTAAAATGAGACGAAGCAATTATACGATGGGACAAATGTGGGAAAAAGCAATCGGGACTCCGCACCCAGTAGCAATCGAACATTCGTTTAGAGGATGTTTTGCTGCTACACGTGAACGAATTCATTTCAGGTCTTTGGATGTTTACAAGAAGCTGATTAGTTTTATAGATGACCATCCTAATCCTGAGGAAGGACACTACTTTGAAAGGATGTGGCATGGGATATTTTTTGGAAATTAAACTGAAAGAGTAAGCAGACGTACTTGCGTGATGATACTATAAAGAACATCTGCGTATAAGGGACTTTTGACACCAGGTGATCTCGCGCGCGCACTTCCGGCTAGTATAAGCCAATCAAAAGCATTTTTGTCGCATCGCCAACAGTTCCAAAATGGCGACGTTCGAGATAGTTGTGCCCGTGTTAACCCTCTATAAATACGTCCTTATCATAACTTTACATTAAAAAAATTATATATAACTGAATTGGACAACAAAAACTTTCTGCTGCTCTATCAGCAATAAAAAAGAATTAAAAGAAAATGCATAAAAGGAACCGAAATCGTTGATGTCTCGAGGCGCCATTTTCAAACTGTTCGTTTTGACAAACAATCCTTTGCGCGCTTCGAAGCGAGATCACCTGCAGTGATTGGAAATAGGTTAGTAAAGCTAGAGATGGCGCTTTCCTGCACTGCACGCATAAGTTTTTTTATATAGTCTATACACTTAATAACTTCGATCGATCGATTCAATTAAAACATACAACAACAACAGACTCCAATGAAGTTCCAATCTCCTGCATTGCGCATGCAAAATTAGACCATCTTAAAACTACTTAAAACTTCATAATAACTGGATAGAATCGATGGATAGATTATAATCTAATTTATATATATTTACAGATAATGATATTAAATTTATAACAACATATTATCTATACTTATTATATAACATATAGTGGTATACCGAGTGATATCAACTAGATAAAAAGCCTATCCTAGTCATGAAGATATCATTGATATCGCACATGTGTGATATCACTCTCAACCAATCAACTTACAAAAAAAAAAATTTCTTCAATCTGTTATATAATAAACAGAACATTACATGTGCGCTTGGAGATATGAATTTTATCTTCTCTTGTTGAAAAGATATCCCACTCATTCGCTGCGCTCACTCGTGGGATATCTTATCAACACTCGAAGATAAAATTCATGTCTCCGTGCGCCCATGTAATATCCTCTATATATCAGTTTAAAAACTGATGATAGCGATGGAAAAAAATTAAATAAATAAAGGCATATTAACTTTATCCATCAATGTTTAAGTACCGTTCATGGATATATTTCATAGTTTCTAACCTCAAGCTATCCCCAATACATATTGCCATAGCAAGCCTCTCATCCGTCCACTTGTTCACTCCATTATTCAACGACCTATTCCATACAAAAATTCTCCCACCTGCATCGTAAGGCTTGACCCTTGCAGTCTTTGCGACGAGGCCAAGATATGCATCCTCAACTCGAAATTTCTTTAATTGTTTTGAAAGCATGAGAAATTCATCCAATATGTTTCCAGATAGTACATAACACGGGCCTGCGCAGTAATTAGGAAAAAAGCGCCCGCGATACTCCGCCTTGCTGACGTAGTGCTCATTTTTAGGATTCCTCGAAATGTATGCGCGGTAGTGCACGTTACCCGCGTAGAGCCTATTGGGAAGTTGAACGTTTCTTATCCACCAGAAAAACCTTGGTAAATGCAAATAAACATCATCATCTGCTTTTATTAGGTATTTGGGTTTATACTGTCGAGCCCAGTCGAACGAAATCCAAACTTTAAGTACGATATTTCGATATGACTCCTTTTCCGACATGCATAAGATATCACCGTGTTCGCTCGCTTCGTCGTCAATAGCTTGATCTAGGGTTTGATTTCGTGTTCTTCCTAACATAAAGATTACATACACAGCTTTCATAGAATTGCTTAATTCAGTGTCATTCATTGCTATTCCTCTTTCGCGAATGCTCCCCCATGATTTTCGGATAAAGTTACGAGTATCTACAGCTTTAGGAACAGTTGTCACTAATATTATCAAATAGATTTCCCCAGGTTCGTGATTAACTGTCGGTGTTAATACTACACCTCTCTCCTCGTCCTTTAACGTGTTTAGTCTTTTAACTGTTGGTCTTCTAGCCGTAGTAGGCACCGTAAAAGTCGGCGTTGGAAAATCGCTGATATTCCGTGCGATTCTCAACCAACTGAAATCTTTATGTTCTAGGTCAACAAAACCATGCATTTCTGATTCCACCGAAGTCGATTCGTTGCCCCACATTTTCCAAATATCACGAAACGAGGTTGACGAAAAACGAAACGTATTCAAGAAGCCTGATTTCATTAGAACTAGCACGAAAAGTGCTTGAATGGCTATAATGAATACAAATATTAAAATCTTGCCTGTCATTATGCTGTGCAGCCGTCTATAAACACAGAACAACTTCTCGTGTTTCAGCCAAACGGTAATATTATCTGTCTAAACAAATGTGTGACACTTAGGGAAAGGTCGGGAAATGGTTGGGAGTCACGTATATAACCGTGGTCTCAGAATACCGTGACATTGAACCGAAAAAATTACTAGAACTGATAGGAAAGAATTAATCGCTGAATCTTGCCATCGTGCGCTGAATCTACAAGAGAAAAGTAATATCAATATGGAGAACAGAGGGGTAGAGAGAAGCTGGAGGGGATAAAAGGGCCTAAACGTCTTCAAAATATAGACCGGTGTAAGAAATCACTTCGAAAAAAGCCGTAAGAAATCACTTCGAAAAAAGGACTGGAAAGAGGAGAAGAGAAGTATATAATTTGTGATTCTAAGTCGAAGGCAGAATTCGCTTTTATCACGGGCCGCCATATTGGTTGAAACAATGGTTTTGAATCCCTTGGGATGCGTTTCAGAACGTTCCAAACAAAGGTTTTCGCTCTCGTGGGAATTAACATGGCCGTTGTGTGATAAAAGCACATTGAATTGAAATAGAGATTAGTTCATGAGTACTTCAGTGAGCGCCGTGCTTACCGGTGAAGTTGTAGAAAGAGACCGCTGCGCTCTTCCATCTTTTAAAACCGTATTTGCACAAACGACAATCAGACAACCAAAACAAAGAAAAATATGCAACATCTGCTCTAGCAGCCCAGGAGCAGCAAAATCACAGTCATCTGACTCGAGTATTTAATAACGTTGCATTAAGAGTTGACGCCATGTGCTTCTTTGGTTGCGGTTTTTGAAATTAATGACAACATACTCATTGATAAAATTTATTTATGAATTGTTTCTTGTATAGTTTTCTATATTAAATAACTGCAGTACGATCCAAAAACGGCATAATTGTCTACTCTTTTATCAAACAATATGACATTAAGAAACAAAAAATAAATACACCTAATAGACCACTTTCACATGATACCATATACACCTACTTGCAGTAAGGTTGTCATACAAAAATATACATTTATTATAAAGAAAATAGAACATTTGTGATTTAGTACGATAGGAATTGATTAAAAGACAAAAGAAGATCACTCAAGCTGAACTTTCTCTTTTGTCTTTTAATTAATTCCTTTCGCACTAAATCACAAATGTTCTATTTTCTTTGTGACAAATGTTCTATTTTGTATGACAACCTTACTGCAAGTAGGTGTATATGTAGCAGAAAATGATTTTTCAAGTAAACAGATATGTTAATATTTTAGCACTGGTCATATGAAAGAACCACCTGAAATAGGCATGTTTAATTGGAAGGTTTTGATGCTTTGGTTAACTACCAAAGAAGTTGTATGTCTGCTGAGGCCTTTGACTGCCTCGTTTTGGTGTTTTTCTGATTTTTCAAACTCTTATAGCTTCTTGCAAATTTAACCGTTTTTTCTCAAACTTTCACAAGTTATTGTTATGGTGAATGTCTATCATATGATAGCTTTCCTTTTCTTAAAACATCTTTTTTTAAATTATGATAATTAGTGGCAGGCTTTTATGATGATTTATGAAAGTCGTCTATTGCAAGAATGTTGTCACGTGAAAAAAGAACATTAGTAATTTAGTAAGAAAGAAATTCAGCTTGAGAGATATTCTTTTGTCTTTTAATAATTAATTCCTTTCCCACTACCAAAATTACAATAATCAGGACAACGTTCTTGCAATTAGGTGTACATGCATAGTTGTATTGAGCTACCAGCTAATCCTTGTTCGACAATAAATAATATTAGTACAAATTTTGGCGATTAACTCGATTGTCTGGGAACTGTTCAGTAATAATGATAACAACTGTTTACTAAAATCAACTGAAAATGAGCTGTAGTTTGATATCATTACTTGAACGAAGCTGTTTCGAATAGCGCTATATCCATGCAATTACTGTTCAGTAATAATGATAACAACTGTTTACAAAAATCAACTGAAAATTAGCTCTAGTTTGATATAGCTTGAACGAAACTGTTTCGAAATGCGCTATCCATGCCCGAGGGGGGGGGGGGGGGGGGGTACTCCCTTATATTTACTATACGGGGACGTTCCGCCAAATAGGGTATGGTTTTTTGCCTTGGCGTCTTGAATAGGGTATACAATTTAGCCTAAAGGGTCGTACTTTCTAAATTTACTATGTCATACACAGGGTGTCAACGGTGTCAAATGAATAACAATGGGATATTGACATCTCTACGGGACCACTACTTGGCTATGTTAACATCTCATTCATGAATATAAACCCATTCAATATTGTCCGTGAAGTGGTGTTTGATCTTTAAGCAGTTTAATGACTGACAAGGAAAGAAATAACCATCCCTACAACTGTCTATTTCAGTTTACATATTCGAACATTAACAATGAAAATATTCGCAGTTCTTAATGATGATTGTATTGAATATTTATAGTAGTCAGTTTATGAGGGTATCTTTCTAAAGCACATAAGTGGAGAATGTATGCTTGATGCTTTGCTTACTATGAATAAAATGTTACAGAATATTTCACACACATTGCATTTATGATAGTCTAGCATTATTATATTGAATGTCTTACATAGGGTATACAATTTCCCCCTTGAGTCTTTGATAGGGTCTACTTTTTACTAATTTGTCTTGAATAGGGTACGTATTTTTAGGATTCTGCTGTCTAGGGTCATAGCCTGATTTTCAGAGCGGGCCTGGGTTGGGGAGAAAGTGATAGCGTAGGACCCAGGCCCGCTCTGAAAATCAGGCTAATAGGGTCAGGGTTTAGAGGTACCAGCGGAACGTCCCCGTCAGAACCGGGCCAAGTACCCCCCCCCCCCCCCCCCCGGGTATCCATGCAATTACTGAATTAGTAACTCCTTTTGTTTAAGAACGTCAAATAAACCTTGAATATACACAGTATGACCCACAGGCAGCCCAAGCAATTCACTTTTACAGTAGAGATATGGGAGGAAAAAATGCGTATTTCAAAAAACAAAATACGGATTTCAGAACAAGGAAGGTATATAGTTAATCTGCCGAGGCCAACAAATAGGCCAAGGATAACAGTCTAAGGCCAAGATCTGTATATAATTCTTCACATCATACGAAAGTCGAATTCATTAATTGTTTTATCACCCATTTGAAATATTTGCAGAATTTATAAATGAGGAAAAATGTGTCAAAATTAAAGGACTTAAATAAATTGTTATTTTTGTTTCACAAACCTGTCGGTCGCCGGTCATTTTCCCGCTTAAAGCAAAACAAAGCCGTTCTTAGTGACGTCACGAGTTCAATAATATTTCAATTATTGAACGCTTAGCCTAAGAAAACAGACGTTCTTTCGCGAGAGGAATAGAAGCGAGAGAACGTCTGTTTTCATAGTCTACTGAACGCAATGAAGTCACCAAGTTTAATAAGGCTTTCTCATAGGACACCAGCATATTTCGACCAATAAGAAAGGGCGTGAACATTATTTTGAATGGATAATGATAATAACAAATGATCCCCGGTACAATCGTTCACCGTCATCTGCTAGCCTGTTTCTTCAGTGTGGGACTCTTGTTTGAAGAACTTCTGTCTCTGCTTTTAAGACGTGTTGGGTTGGACATAAAAGCTGCTTTGGCCTTACTCAGGGTACCCCCCTTCTTGTTGGGCGTGGTCCCCGTGGGGGATGTAACAGTTTTGGTGGCAGCCTGCTTCAAGTTGGCAATATCACTTTCACATTTAGATAATCGTTCTTAAAAGAGAAAAAATAACTATTGTAAGCTTAAGAAGTGAAGTGTTTCAAAAACGAATACGGAGGCGGACATGGTGGGCTGCGGTATGGAGCTAGGGATATTTTTTGCGGTGTTGCGATATAAAAGTGCGGTGTAGAGGTGTAGCAGTGATACGAATGCATTCAGTTTGTGGTGTTTGCTTTCCCAAAGCTGCAATGTCTGGTAAATTATAAGGCTGTGGTGTTCGTTGTGTTTGGTAAAATACGTTGTGATGCGTTGTTGTTTTTGTGTTGTTTTTGTGTTTTACTTACAACTTATCGTACTTTACCTAAAAATGACGATGTTATAATAGCAATGTCGTTTAAAAGAGGTGTATAAGATGACCCTTCGTCTTCTGTTTTCTCTGTTTGAATAAAATATAAAAATCACTCAAAATTTACAATAGTTGACCGCGTGGCCTAATGGATAAGGCGTCTGACTTCGAATCAGAAGATTGAGGGTTCGAGTCCCTTCGTGGTCGATGAACTTTACAATTTTATTTCGATTCTCTCAATATCCAAGAATAATTTTCAAATTTGATTCAAAGAACTCTGTGGCCAAACCAATGCATTTTGACATGAACGCTTACTTTTTTATCCGTTTTCCACATTAATACGGTCGGAGCCGGTGTATCCTACGAAAACAGAGGTCTTTAAGAACGCTAAAGAAGTTTAACGTCAGTTTGTTGGGACGTTTTCGAAGACACTTACGAGCGGGACAGCTATTAGCATCGCGGATTCAGTACACTAGTTCAAGCATGCGCACAGTAGAGAAAGTGACGGTCGAGCAAAGCCTGTTGCATGTTGAAAAATGATATTTTCTTATCAGTTTTCGGAGGTCTTCAGACTCTTTGAAAAATCATTCCGGCCGAAAAGCTTTATATGAGTTACTCTTAAGCTTAAAAATAACTTCTCTCGTGAAGGTTGACTTTAGACTTTGAACTTGTGATTAATTATTATGAACATCTAACAGCTATGTTTCAAATAAAGTTGGCGCTTACTTTCAATCCTTATCAAGACAAAGGACTCTCTTTCTTTCAAGATGTCTGACGCATAACTGAGTGGATGGTCTACCAAGAATTTCAGGTTGCCGTTCTCGTCTGATAGATCAACTAGTGCTGCATAGAAAAAAACACGAGTAACAAGACTGATCATAAAATGACCCATTGGGTTGATAATACTGATGATGATGATGATGATGACGATGGTGATAATGATAGGTAATATAATGAAACTTTTAACACCGTAAAATGTTTACTTAATTATACTGACGTTTCGAGCTTTAGCCCTTCGTCGGAGTAAAAGGTTGATAATAATGATGATGGTGATGACGATGGAGATGATCATGATCATGATGACGATCTGATGATCACCACATTGACGATGACGATGTTCAATAATGCAGATGATCATGATCATGATGACGATCTGATGATCACCACATTGACGATGATGATGATGTTCAATAATGGAGATGATCATGATCATGATGACGATCTGATGATAACCACATTGACGATGACGATGTTCAATAATGCAGATGATCATGATCATGATGACGATGATGATAATAACTGATGATATGTTCAATGATGACATTGAATGATGACATGTCATGTCATGCACATAAGTTTAATTACCCACCATCGACATAAAACGAGCTAAATGCATGCTTGTTCAACGATTACATTGTGTACATATATGAGTTTTGTCAGTACCAATTTTAAAGAAAGAAATGCCGAAGCCCGAAACATTTCATTATATAATACACAAACGAAATGATCATCTTTTTTAAGCTTATTTGCCTGCTCCGACTTGTATGTTATCGTTTATTAAATAAAATGCTTTCAGGTACTAGTTAGTTAACATTCTTATTTTCAACTGATGGCTCAACACGAACATAGACCGTATTATTTTTACTTTGTAAAACACTGTATTTCAGTTATCACGCGTTGGATAGCTGACTGTGGTCAGTGTGTATGCCAGGTGTGTGTTATACACCTATTTCAAAAAACGTAGTCGCAATCAAAGCTACATTCCACACTCTGAAGCCTGCAAAGGATGTTGGTATTTCTACTCTTGTTATCGATTTATTCATAGCATATTTTGGTTAAAAATGTTTGTAGTATAAAAATAATAATAATAATAATAATGTTTATTGAATAATATCCTCGCACATCAAAGATGTGAATTGCGATATGTATGTACATGAATAGATAACTGAAATGATTACAAGTAGATAAGAATTATACTAATTTACAAATGGATAAAAGCCATGTGGAAATTTACAAGTCAATAAAGTGACGATATATAATGGTGGTACGTAGTTATATTTCATATAAGTGATTCTAATCAAACTCCGGATCCAAAGTGTTTTAAGCGTACCATTGAAGGAAAAAAAGAGCGTTTATGAAAATAACAAGTTTTGCAGTGATAGATGATGAAGCAAATGTTTATTTAAAAAGCACGTAAAAAATCACACATTTAGTTCATATTACCAACAATCTTTGCAGAGTGTTGACCTTAGCTTCGGCTGCGACAGTGATTTTTGAAATATATATGTATAAGAGAAAAGCGTAGTTCCTGCCTCATCAAACAATTAAACAAACAGTAACAACTGAACCTATTTTAAAAGCAGTACCGCTAAGTTAAGTTATACTTACAATCTTTTGTACATTTGCATCTTCGTTTAATATCTTCGAGTAAAGCAGATATCTTACACTGAGGGTTGAACAAGGTGGCCTCACCGTCTGTGAAACCAAATCATACATACAACGTGCAGAAACGAAGTGAAATTAGTTTTAATTAAATTACTGAGGACCTAAACTAAAAGCCACTTACCCCCATATCTGACAGTGATAAACATACTGTAATGACTTTCTAAATATCTCAAGTACTTAGAACGCTTATTAGAAACGCAAGACGGCAGTTTTTATCGCTTCTGAAAACACATTGTCATTCGCCAATTGTTGTTGGTTTACACTAGTGTTTTCCACTCATGTTCTCAACTGATATGACGTCCAAGATGAACGGAATTCTAAATTCATAAACTGCTCTCAAGACCGACTATTACAAACCAAACAAAGCATTTCAAAATACAATGTGATGATAGTAATTGCTTTTGGATTTACACTAGCCAGTCATAACTGCCTTGTAATTACAATGAACAAAGGAGTTAATCGGCATACTTCTTTGTTGCCAGGGCAACTATTAGTGCAAGGAAATGCGTTGGGTTTTCCAAAACAAACAAGGTATTATTGAGATATAATATGGTGGCAGTAATTAAGATTTGATTGTGACAAAATACTAGAAGTATATGCAGTGTATTTCAGTTATAAACCGTTTTGAATTGGTGATGTTTGTACGGTTAGTTGTAGACTTGTGTAGGTAATTATGAAAGGTTTTTTGTAGGTTATTGTTCATGGTTTTTGCCGGTTATTTTTACTTTTTTGTTGATTATTATTTAAGGTTTTTGCATGATATTGATTAATGATTTTGTAGGCTATTGTTTAAGGTTTTTGTAGGTTATTGTTCAAGGTTTTTGCCGGTTATTTTTACATTTTTTTTTATAATTGTTTTAGGTTTTTGCATGTTATTGATTAATGATTTTGTAGGCTATTGTTTAAGGTTTTTGTAGGTTATTGTTCAAGGTTTTTGCCGGTTATTTTTACTTTTTTGCTGATAATTGTTTTAGGTTTTTGCATGTTATTGATTAATGATTCTGTAGGCTATTGTTTAAGGTTTTTGTAGGTTATTGTTCAAGGTTTTTGCCGGTTATTTTTACATTTTTTTTTTTATAATTGTTTTAGGTTTTTGCACGTTATTGATTAATGATTTTGTAGGCTAATGTTTAAGGTTTTGGTGGGTTATTGTTTGAGGTTTTCGTAGGTTATTTCAGTGTAGATTATAATTATAGAATCTTCAATTTTTCAATGGGGATTTGTGGGGATGGTTAACGTTCAACAAAGTTGAAAAAGAAAACAATACACTGGAGTTTGTTTTTGAGTGGTGTTTATTAAGCAAAAATGCAAATTACATTTTTTTGTCAGTATTCGATCCTATCATGCAAACTAAAATAATATGAAATAAAATAAAAATAACCCATATTTTGGAAAAGTCGATATTTTTTTTAATGATTGTTAAAATATAATGATATATACCTGGGTTTCCTGTGTTTAAAAGCAAATGGTCACTTTAGGAAATCAAAAGGAGAAATGCTAGAGACAATAGCTGCATGAACAGAAAACGTGGTAAGGGAGAGAGTTTAAAATAGTCAAAGCCTCAGGTAAAAAGGGAACTGCAAATGATTTTGAACAATGGATTCAAGTTTGAACTTTCGTTTTCGTTTTTGTTTATGAGCCATGACTTGAATCCACTTTTCAATAGCAGCTACCTTTTTATTAAAATTTTCGAGATATTTGCACCAAAGGAAGCCCAGTATACGAGTTGCTTATAAGGTGTTATTACATTTGAAAGAATGTTTTGTATTAAGAACCATTCAAGTAAGGCTAACTGGTAGGAACAATGCATAATAACTCAGTTGTATACTGCCTCAGTTTAGGTTAAATCCGAGGTTCTGCTTGGTGCTTGCCGTGCTAGTGCTGTTTCTATTATGAGGTTATGTTACATGTAGGAGGGTACAAAAGTGCTTGATAAAATAGTTGAGATTACATCCTGTTGCATCCTGCCTCAGTTTAGGTTAAATCAGGTTCTGCTTGGTGCTTGCCGTACGTGCTAGTCTTCTATATCTATTATGAGGTTATGTGACATGTAGGAGGGTACAAAAGTGCTTGACAAAATTGTTGAGATTACATCCTGCTGCATCCTGCCTCAGTTTAGTTTAAATCAGGTTCTGCTTGGTGCTTGCCGTGCTAGTGCTCTATCTATTATGAGGTTATGTGACATGTAGGAGGGTACAAAAGTGCTTGATAATTCTAGCAAAATAGATCAAGCACGAGAAAGAGTTTCCTCCGATATCTAAACACGGAGAAGTTAGTTTGTTTTGTAAGTGTTTACATATACTCTTTCAAGTGCTTGATTTGGCTTCTCAAACCATAAAGAAATTCAAAGCAAAAGTTGGCCAAATTTTATGCTAATTAAGATCACATATTGAAACCTCCTTCACAGTAGTGATTTTCTTTGTTTTGTCCTCATGAATTATTAATGAGTTTGAGAATGCTTAGAAAAAGTTTGAGACAAGCGAATAAGAATCAATGATAGCACGATTCATCGAACGAACATGTATCCTTGTTTTCCATTATATATACCAGTAGTTTGACAGAAACCATAAAGAATCCTCTTGGATGCTGAAAATGAAATAGTATACATATAACTTGTTGCTTGAGTCACTGCCTGCCTGCCTGCCTGCCTGCCTGCCTGCCTGCCTGCCTGCCTGCCTGCCTGCCTGCCTGCCTGCCTGCCTGCCTGCCTGCCTGCCTGCCTGCCTGCCTGCCTGCCTGCCTGCCTGCCTGCCTGCCTGCCTGCCTGCCTGCCTGCCTGCCTGCCTGCCTGCCTGCCTGCCTGCCTGCCTGCCTGCCTGCCTGCCTGCCTGCCTGCCTGCCTGCCTGCCTGCCTGCCTGCCTGCCTGCCTGCCTGCCTGCCTGCCTGCCTGCCTGCCTGCCTGCCTGCCTGCCTGCCTGCCTGCCTGCCTGCCTGCCTGCCTGCCTGCCTGCCTGCCTGCCTGCCTGCCTGCCTGCCTGCCTGCCTGCCTGCCTGCCTGCCTGCCTGCCTGCCTGCCTGCCTGCCTGCCTGCCTGCCTGCCTGCCTGCCTGCCTGCCTGCCTGCCTGCCTGCCTGCCTGCCTGCCTGCCTGCCTGCCTGCCTGCCTGCCTGCCTGCCTGCCTGCCTGCCTGCCTGCCTGCCTGCCTGCCTGCCTGCCTGCCTGCCTGCCTGCCTGCCTGCCTGCCTGCCTGCCTGCCTGCCTGCCTGCCTGCCTGCCTGCCTGCCTGCCTGCCTGCCTGCCTGCCTGCCTGCCTGCCTGCCTGCCTGCCTGCCTGCCTGCCTGCCTGCCTGCCTGCCTGCCTGCCTGCCTGCCTGCCTGCCTGCCTGCCTGCCTGCCTGCCTGCCTGCCTGCCTGCCTGCCTGCCTGCCTGCCTGCCTGCCTGCCTGCCTGCCTGCCTGCCTGCCTGCCTGCCTGCCTGCCTGCCTGCCTGCCTGCCTGCCTGCCTGCCTGCCTGCCTGCCTGCCTGCCTGCCTGCCTGCCTGCCTGCCTGCCTGCCTGCCTGCCTGCCTGCCTGCCTGCCTGCCTGCCTGCCTGCCTGCCTGCCTGCCTGCCTGCCTGCCTGCCTGCCTGCCTGCCTGCCTGCCTGCCTGCCTGCCTGCCTGCCTGCCTGCCTGCCTGCCTGCCTGCCTGCCTGCCTGCCTGCCTGCCTGCCTGCCTGCCTGCAATACTCACAAAGTTGTGATCCATGCCAATTCGTACCACCACATTCCGCGTTATCATGCCCGTCGAACACTGGAATAATATCATTTACAAACATTATTGGTAATACTCGTGACTCAACAATGCATCAATCTCTTACATCTATTATTTGAAAGACGTTCTCTGACTATACGGGTACGTGATTAAATAGTCCATGAATGGTTTGATGAAAGAAAAGTGAAGGTATATACAACAAAGAAAATAGTATGTAATACTTATTAAAAAGATACATTTCAAGTTCTCGGTTTCTTAGTTGTCTTACGTAAACAGTACACTTAATAGTTTTTACAATGAGTTACTGTGGAATCATCAATTTTTCTCAATTGTTTGAGCAAACACTACTCAACCGTTTTTGCAGTGAGTAAATGTGGATGCATCGATTTACTTAGTTTTTTGACTAACTACCACTCACTGTAGATTATAAATCGACTCAATAAATTATTTCAGTTGACTAATACCTAACAAAAATGATCGTGATTCGTTGATGCTGTAAGTAGCTGATGATGCATCAATTTATAAATTTATTCGAGGAATGATTAAGATATTTCCCACCTCCTTCTGCACTGTGATACTGAATTGCACTTTCTTCCCCACCATATAATAATAATAATAATGACTTTATTAAATGACTTTGCAATTATTATTATAAGGATAAAAACAATTGAATTATGTCATTTTTACATGACTCGATGACTACTTTTAAATATAATATATAATATGGTATAGTATAGTATAAAAAGTCTGTATATTTATCAATTAAAATGTCTCACGGCAAACGGAATAAAACTGTTCTTGTACCGTTCTGTACGATAGTTTATTTGATACTTTCTTTTTTTACGTAGGTTATAGTTTTTCGTTGCTGTTTCCGGAAGTAGGTGTGAAAGTTTGCTTTTGTCGGATATGCGTTGAAAAAAGTTCTTACAAATATTATATCTTCTTACTGAAAGGAGTTCAAGTCCAGCTTTACCAAGTGCTTCTGTGTAGTTCAAATCAGGGTAGGCAATGAAAAGTGCTCTTTTCTGGATTCTTTCGATATTCTCGCTGAGGTAGGAGGGTAATCCGGTGTGCCATACCGGGCAACCATATTCAAGTATCGGTCTAGTAAAGCTGCAAAAGATCTGACATAATTGGCTCGGTTTAAAACCTGACCTTCTAAGGACTCGTAAGATGTACAAACGCTTTGAGGCTTTTGTAGTAATTTTCTCAATATGTAAGTTCCATTTTAGTTTAGGGGTGATCCAGATACCCAGAAGTTTGAAAGAATCGGTTGTTTCTATCTCATGTCCATCGATATGCAGTGAGTCTACTGGTAGGGTCTGTCTCAAGAAATTTATTCTTAGTTCTTCTGTCTTCTTTATATTGACCTTCATGTTGTTATCAGATATCCAAGAGGCAATTTTGTTCAGCTGGTTTTGGAGAATAGATTCAGAGTTCTTGTTACATATTTCATACACTGTGCAGTCATCCACGTATTTAACAATCGGAGGCATATTACTCGTAACATCTACCTTGAGGTCGTTAATCATTACTATAAATAGAAGAGGGCCAAGTTTGGTACCTTGAGGTACGCCAGTAAATTTAGGTAACCAGTCAGAGAGACAGTCGTTGAGTTTAACTCGTTGTTTGCGATCACAAAGGAAGTTGGCAATCCAATTCAAGAGCATGGGATGGGTGTCCATGTTTTTGAGTTTATGAAGTATAATATTATGGTCGATGCGGTCGAATGCTTTGGAGAAGTCTATCATGCAGGATCGAATTATATTACCAGGTGAGTCAGTTGCTTTCAACCAGTTTTGAGTAAGCGTTATAAGTGCATGTGTTGTAGAAGAATCTTTCAAGCAGCCATACTGGTGAGGATCAATATGTTCAGATATGTAGGATTGCAACCAGGAACAGATATAGCCTTCAAGAATTTTGCTAAGTACAGATGTCAGAGAGATTGGACGTAAATCGTCAGCTGCTGAGTGGACTGTTTTAGTTTTAGGGAGTGGTACGACGTCTGCACTTTTCCATAAAGTTGGAATGGATCCTTCTTGGATTGAAGTGTTAAAGATGTGGCATATTGGTTGACTCAGCGTGTAGGAGTTATACTTCAATAACCAGTTTGGAATGTTGTCTGGACCGGACGATTTGTGGACGTTGATGTTTGAGAGATCTTTTTGGACACTGTGCACTGAAATGAAGAACTTGTCAGGAATTTCCTCTAAAGTGACGGGTAATGCAGACCATGAGATGGGAGAGAGTTCGCTTGCAACATTAGAGAAGGCTTGGTTGATATGGTTGGCAAGTGCTGGCCCACTTAGAATCACGTTTTCCTTCACAATATTAATTGGTAACTTGGCTTTGGACGTTCCAGATAGTTGCTTAACCTCTTTCCACCAGTTATGTGATGAAGTTTGAGAGTTTTCCAGTTTTGTCTTGTAGTATGTTCTTTTGGCCGTTTTACATAGTTTGTTAACCTTATTCCTATAGAAGATAAAAAGAGTAGTGTTGTTTGACGACCATGCTCGTTGACGTTTTGTTACAGCATCTTTAATTTCAGGAGTTAACCAGGGTTTGTCAGTTGGGTGCATCTTAAAGGTTTTCAGCGGGAAATGTTTTACTATTAAGTTGTTAATGTGGTCCATGAAAAAAGTTAATTTTGCATTGCAGCTAGAAAGGTGGTAGATAGGTGTCCAATTTATTTTCTCTAAGTCCTCTTCGAAGGCGTGTCTGTTACGAGTCGGTATCTGCGTCTTGTAACTGTTTGCTTTGCCAGTTTGGGTTGTTGACATGGTTTCAGCATAACATAGCTTTGTTGTGTTGACTGTGGTGAAGACTTATTAAATACACATGCTCTCGTTATCATTTTTTACACTCTAGAATAAAGCAACAATATTGGTAAATTGATGTCTGACCTTTGTAACAGGTATGGCGAGAAATCTGATATCCCATGTCGACGCCTTTGCAATTAGATTCCCAGACATAAGGATACACGTATGATATGATTATCCTGGGACACCTGTAAAAGCAATGGGAACTTAATCACCATCACCATCACCATCACCATCACCATCACCATCACCATCACCATTGCACCATCACCATTGCGCCATCACCATTACAATCACAGTTTTTATTATCATCTGCATCATAATCAGCATAGCCATACCCATCGTCATCATCTTCTCCTTGATCATCATCATCATCATCATCATCGATCGTAATTGTTATCATGTTCATCATCATCACAAAATCCATCGTCAACATCATCTCCTTTTTCCTTATTATCATCACCGTTATCAACATAACATGAAAATGTGTTCAAAACTCGACATTCTTACCACATTCCCGTACATCCAGAATCAAAAAACTGTGCACCATCAGATAACTATTAAGAAAACAAAAAACAAACTGTATTAAATCAAACAAATGTTTGTAGGTTTATGAATCAAAGAAGTATTGTTAAGAAAAACATTTGAGATATATTATCTGGTAAAAAAGCAAACCAAATAGGGTTAATACTTCTACTTACTCGATAGAAATTGTTGTACAACATCGCGCTGGCTGACATGACGTCGATTCGAAAGGTCCCTACAGTAAAACAATAAAACAAAACCGAAAAAGGTATTTTTTATTAATTAAAATTGGATTTTGAATTGAAACCCTTATGTTATTGAACCTAACATTATGTTATTGGCTAACTACAAACCTTCATAAGATGCCAGTGCACGAATGTCAGAGTCTGAACGTTTCCTTGCGACCAGAGTTCCAGTGGTCAGCGGTACACAATAGGAAGAGTTCAAGCAGTTGTTCTCAGTTTGCAACAAATGCTCGTTGTTAGACCCACTGATTGACACAACAAGTGACCATCCTCCACCTAATGGCGAGAACATTTGTAAATTAGACCCTATATATAGCCTGTGCCTGTGCCTGTGCCTGTGCCTGTGCCTGTGCCTGTGCCTGTGCCTGTGCCTGTGCCTGTGCCTGTGCCTGTGCCTGTGCCTGTGCCTGTGCCTGTGCCTGTGCCTGTGCCTGTGCCTGTGCCTGTGCCTGTGCCTGTGCCTGTGCCTGTGCCTGTGCCTGTGCCTGTGCCTTACCATAGTTGTCCATGTCACAGTATACAGCCTTTGGTACACCGTTCACTTCCAGCTCATACACTCCACTGGGAGAAGATGGTTTCATCTCTTTTATCTTTGCGCATGTTTTGTACTTAGGCTCTGGAAGTGATGGCTGAAATATTCAAAAAAATACATTGGTCGTACGTTATGTCAAACTAGAGAGGTAGATGACGGCATACTACAAAAGCTCAAGATACAAATAAATACAGTAGTACACGGCCTCAAACCTACTCTCATAATACATTTCAAAATGCTACTTAAGGACAATTTTCATATTCTAGTTTTTTATTTTATTCCCTAAATCTTAAAAATAGTCGTATTAGCCTATTACGAGTTTTTATTTCAATGTTAACACAAGAGAAAGTCATTTTTTAAGCCCAGAAGTAGTATACACTTGTATTGTTATTATATTCCATTTTCTATTTAATTGAGCATGAGGTGATAGGTGTACTAACACGATTTGTCGATTCTTCCTCATTTAAACTTGTCTTATTCCCCGGCCTTCAAAAAGATACTGTCTGTAAAATAGCGTTAACTGATGTGTCTGGTTAGCAAAAATTAAGGGAGACAGAAACAAAGATGAACCAAAATAGAGAACTGGTATCCAAAGTCACATGACTTGTCATTCTGGTTACTTTTAACCAAAACAATTAATAGTAACAATATAACCCAGAGAACGTGCATTAAAGGACGGACGACGAGTACGTTTAGTGTCACTGGTTTAACTACTTATTTAATTACCTCTGAACCGGCCTGCTGTACGTCTTGTGTTGGATGTTTTGGTGTAGACATGTGCACAGGCAAATACACATACCCTTCTTTTTCCACGAGATTATGGGGATGTGTTGAATGGTTCTTGCTGTTTAATTCACACACGCCCTTGTACAAATTATAATTGGCACTTCCACATCCGGGAGTTTCTTTGCACAAGTCAAAGCAAGCTTTTAGGTCAGCGGTTTTTCTAGCAGGGGCAATTTGTTTGTCAAGGAACCGACGCTGCGAGATGGATGATGCTGTTAGCTCGTTGTTTTTGGCAGCTGCTTTGGGGAAGATGGACAAAAGAAACAAAATGGCGCACATCAACATTGACGGCGTTGTTGTCAAGTACATCCTAAAATAAAAATAACAAATCTCAAAGTGCATGCATATTCAAAACATCTACATAGAGTCTACAAGATTTAACAGATTACATGAGCATAATTGTGTGCTAAAATATTTGATGTAATGGAAGTGAGTGTGAGTCTAAGTGTCTGATCCTCCCCAATTAGTGCTTAATTGTGTCTGGCTATGAGATCGAGACGTTGAGAAAGTGATTTCTTTATATATTTGGTATAAATGTTTCGTTATGATAAAAAGTTAGTTCCTCTGTTGCTATGCATGTCATCAGTTTTGACAGCCAGCCTTCTAATGGAGTCTTCTGAGTAATTTAGTGGACTCGGGCCTTTCAAAGTAATTAAAATCATAATATACGGTTTTCAATCGAAAATTCTTCTTATGCCCCTTAAATAATAGTTTGTCCGCTTATGTATAATATAGAATACAATTTATTTATGCATTTAACATAGATAAATTTACAAGAGATTTGTTTTTAAAATTATAGTATAAGCATGTTTTTGTTTTTTTGTGTCTATTTGAATATCGTTTGAATACCTAGACCCTAAATGGCAGTTAGTTCATAAGTAACATCTCTTGTTAATGATACTTATTAGTAGTTCCGTCCCTCTGATTAACAGCAATAATGCTAACTAGTCGTGTTTTAACCCGAAAAAGAGAATCATTTCATTAACACACTGCAATAACACTTTCGCCACAACAAGCAAGAACTTTACTTTTAAAACGGATCAAGTGATGAACATAATAACAAAAAAGACGAAATACGAATGATAACTGATCAGAGTAAACTTTAAAGCGGCAAACGGCTATGATAGTTGATGATAGTTAAAGCCGGGCGTCTCAACTAGCTATCATCAACTATTATCAACTATCCTGTGCGCGCGGTCAAACGGCAAAAACTATCATCGACTATCATGTGAAATTTGCACATGTTCAAACTCTATGATAGTCGATGATAGTCGATGATAGTGCATGATAGTTGGTGGTTAAACGCACATGATAGTTGGAACTATCATCAACTATCATTGCCGTTACGTTTGACCGAGGCTTAAAAGTGCTATCAGGTTTTTATTGCCTCTGTAATTATGCATACCGCAATGCACTGTAAAAGAGATATATGTAGCCACTGAAAGTACTAGCAATATCTAAGAACTTCCATTTGCTTCACTTGCATTTTGATTAAACTACTGATAATTAGATTACTGGAACAACGTTAAAGCTAGTGCTTTTCGTTAACAAGACAAAACTAGAAATAGAAACTAGTGTGCTGATAATGCATATTGGTTTACTCTGGTATATATTATATAATATTTTATAAGGTATTTGAATAAACACGCCTTTTTGAAGTTGTAAAGCACTTACCTTCAGTTACACAGCTACTTGTGTTAGACACAAAACGACGACAAAAAACGGTAACTTTCGTTGACTATCTAAACTCTACACAGTTATTGAGAGAACAGTTCCTGCCATCTGCTCAGGTTAAAGTCATTAATTTTTTATTCGTTCCTGAGAACGTATGATCTAGAAGCTGCTCATTGGTTTACTCTGGTATATATTATATATATAAGGTATTTGAATAAACACGCCTTTTTGAAGTTGTAAAGCACTTACCTTCAGTTACACAGCTACTTGTGTTAGACACAAAACGACGACAAAAAAACGGTGACTTTCGTTGGTTTTCTAAACTCTACGCAGTGTCACGTGTCAGGAGCTAAAATCAAATGTTGACTAAACGGTCAACATTTTGTCAAATGTTGACCCGGCGCTTGGCGGGAAAGTGACGGGTCGCGTCGCACGAAAATTCAGTAGAGGCGGGAAACTTAGGCTCAGTTTTCTTGCCGTTGTTGATTTTCAAACCTAAAAACAGAAAAAGTAAGTAAAATGGTGACAGATAAAGACTCAGAAAACACAAAAAGATCTACAAAAACAGCTATAGCCACTCTACTAAAATTTTGTAAAGAAACCGAGAGAGAAACGGTAAACTCGGGCCATATAAGTCGGAAAGCAGTATCTGTTCGTATTCAAGAAGTCTTATAGAAATCAAACAAAGAGAAATCTCCTTGAGTTCTGCTGCTTCAACAAGCAACCAAATTGAAGAATATTCAAGCCGCAACTCTCCAAATCGCCCGTAAATATGATGCAAAGTCTCGCGTCACAGCAAATCCAAGAAACTGTTCACTTTCACACAGGAGCTTTTTCTGGTGCAAATATCACGATCAATTTTTATTCAGGAACTAAATGCCTTTTTCATTTGTAAAGTTGTGCTAATTCTAAGCATTTTTATAGCATTTTTTCTTTTTCGTACAGGTCTTGAAAGCATAAATCACATTTGTAATTTTATACCGACTACGTACCGTAAGTTTGGACGGTCAATTACTTACAATAAAGTATCATTTAAAATCATGTAATCAATGCTTTTTGATTTTTGGTTTTTATTCAGATAATTTACCAATATAACAAAGCACTTAATGACCGAGGGAAACATTGAGATTCGAGGGAAACAAAAACTAACTGTTTCCCGAGGGACCAGTCATTAAGTGTATATTGTAGCACCGTAAAAAATGTTGACTTAACTTTACTGACGTTTCAAAGAAACCTTGAGTTATTATTTTAGTTTTATTTTGCTTTACTTCTATTTTGATGTGCTTCTTTACAGAGATTACTCTGTTTTGCCAGCCTTTTTTGCCCACTGACACTGTTTATCATTTAAAGAACTGTGAAAAAAGTTTTTAAAAGTGTTTTGATAATGATGCTCGTATCAAAGATATGCCTATTGTTCTGTTGCAATCACAACATGTTAAGGCCGATTTACACGATACGATTTTGACCTACGACTGTAGTATACGATTTGCCTACAACATGTAGTAGGTACCATCCACACACGCACGACTAGTCGTATACGATTAAGATCAAGATCAAGAACAAGCTAAAAAAGAGAAAATATAATTGAGCTTAGTAACACAATTATCGCTATTATAATATATTGTACTTACAATCTTTGCTCTGATTGGTCGATAGCATACATTTTATTTTAGAAATCAAGCTAACTACAGATTGGCTAGCCAATAACCTATTCACTATTATGTATTGCACTATTATGCATTGTTAACAAAAGGCGCCAAAACAATGTATTATAAATCAATTATTGAATTCGGTTTTTGTGATATCCGAAATAATCTTTTTGATCTATTTGAGCTTTGTGATATATTTGAGCTTTTGGTTCGCGGAACGACTTGTTTCGAAACTGACGCTCGTTGACATCTTTTAGTGTGAGGCTATCGCGAACGGCGTGTGCATTTGTATGCAGTTTGAGGGTGTTAGTAGGTAAATTCTTCGACATCTTGCACATAAACTTCGTATTTTTCCTCCAAAGCAAACCTTTCGTCTTCTTAGAAAGCTATCGAACCATGTGACAACTGTGAGAAATTATTAAATTATGGGTAATTTTTTGTTGAACACGTGACTTTGGGCACCCTGTACTATCGGACCATGTGATCCCAAACGCGACGTGATACATAGAGCGCTTTCCTTCAAGCAGAATCGACCGGTCCGCGCGATCAGTTCTCAAATGGTACTCGTCAGTTCTCGGAACTAGTTCGGGTCGTGCTGGCCCTGTTCGTAGAGCAGAACTCGCCAGTTCTAACGAGTTCTATCCCATAGTCCCTCGCGCTTGACTGTGTGTTTACAAACATGGCGGAAACAACTAGTGCTTTGGCAACTTGGAAGCAAGAGTATACCAAGCTATTAATTGCTTTAAAGAAAGAAAATCAGACTGACTTTACCTCTGGAAGGATGAGAAAGAAAGAGGCGTGGAGGAGAATAGCCGAGCCGTTTAACAACACTGCCGGGGTCGATGTAACTGTTACAGGAGATCAATGTTCTAACAAGTGGAAAAAACTGGAGGATAAATTCAAAAAAGTAGAAGACCACAATTCCAAAACGGGCAGAAACAGACAGACATGCGACTTCTACGATGAGCTTTCAGATTTCTACGGTGATAACCCAAAAATAAGCTGGCCTTTGTGCCCTATTGCGTCCAATAAACAAGTCGAGCAAGATGGCGGCGACGATGGAGCTAGTGAAAGTGATGAAGAAAAGAAGAAAAGAAGAAGGAGCAAGTCTTCGGCCGGGGAGATGATAGAGTTTTTGCGTGAATTTAAGCAGGAGAAAAAGGAAGAGGACCAAGGGAAGAGAGAGCTTTTACAAAAGATGCATGACGATAAGATGGACGTCATGAATCGACTGCTCAACGTTATAGCGAAAAAGTAAGACATTGTTGTGAAAAAGTTATTTATTTCAATTAATTACAAAACGTTCACATTTAAGCTTAATAGCTTTTGTTTATATGCTGAACTATTTAATTTTAATAAGTTAATATTAATGAACTTTACAAAGGTAATAAACAAAATCATATTTGTATAAACAATTTATTCAAACATATTGATAAAAGATCTATGTACTGTTGCAGAGAATAACTTATTTATTCATAAATATTTTTCAACAAACATTGATAAAAGTAATTGGAACTGACGCGTACCATTTGACCGACCAGAACCAGTCCACCCGGTTCGGTCGGACCGTACTTAATGGAAAGCGCTCATAGATTGGGAAAAAGGTAAAGCTAGAGTCGGGCCTCTCCCGTACTGAGCCTGACTAAAAAAAAAAAACCTCGCGCGCTAATCAAAGTCTTTTGTTACTTCTCACTGACAATACCACATATGGTAATGGCATTGTTTTCAAGATTGCATACGGTATCTTTGATACGTTTAGCTGAGATGTACTCTGCGAACAGAGCCACCTTTCTCCCCCGCCGAAAAGCGAGAGAAAAATGGATCTGCCGACTCCCGATAATTACACCCAAACGTCTGGATGTAAAAATTATGGGTTATCCATCAAGTAAACTGGTTTAAAACCGGTTTTTTCCCGTCTACGTCACCAGCATTTGTGAATTTCCGTTGACCTTTCTTTTGTCAATTTCTCATGAATTATTAAAGAGTTTTTTAATAAACCTTTGAATTTTGAGATGCTGGAGCTAGCCTCTTTTATTCTTTCATCTTCTAAATTCCAAGCTTAGCACCAACAAATCTGATTCATATTGATATTTTCCATAATTCCATAATAGTTGAGTATAATCCAGCATGGTGGAATGAAAGACCATGAAACATTTTTAAGGCTTGACACATTTCATGATTTTTGTATAGACAGAATTGGCCTATCCTAGGATATATTCACTTTTCAAGCAAGGTATCAATCTGTGTTAGAATAAATATTTGGTCTTTTAAAACAAAATAACATGAATAACATCCTGGTTGTAAATAATGATAAAAGGAAAGTGATAAAATTTATGCCTGGGTACCAAGCTAGTTAATCTGCAAATCTTTATATCTATATTGTTGTATTAATTTATATACACCTATTTCAAAAATTGTTGTCGCAAACAAAGCCACAGTCCATACTCTGAAGCCTGCAAAGGATGTCGGTATTTCTTCTCTCGATTTATTAGTCGGGCTAGCCATAGGCGGCCCGACTTTAGTTCTACCGTTTCGTCAATCTATATATCTATCTATGTATCATGTCGCGTTTTGACCACCCGCCATGAGCATGCGCAAATACCACAGGAAGCCCAAGCAAATCGCCATCTTGGATTTGAAACTGAATTCATTTGGATTTCTCGTACTTCACATCGTTTTACTCTTCCAAATCAGCGTTGGATTTGGGTATATTGTTTGCTCAAGTCATTATACAATTGCTAGCTGTTATTTTCTAACGTTTTTACGGAAAGAGGTTTTCTAAAACATGTCTATCAGACAGTCAGTGTTACTCGAGCCAACTCGATCCTCGAATTCCCAGAAAGCAGATTAATCATCCAAGTAGATAAAAACAACGACATAAAAGCTGGATTATTCCAATACGAACTGCCACCAAAGCAAAGAAACAAGTAACTAATATAATTATACGTTTTTTGATAAATATCAATATTTTCAAAACATAATTCATCTTTTTAATAGTTAATCTACATGTACAATAGGCCTTCTCCGGTTCATAAGATCGCTCAGAACACCTTAAATCACCTAACACCGCCTAAGAATTTAAGAGCTTTTTGCTAAAATCACCTAACATCGACTAAGATCGCCTTAGAGTTTAGGAACATTTTGCTAAAATCGCTTTAGATCGCCTAAAATTACGGCGATTTTAAGGAGTAGGCCTTACAATTAAAAAGATTTATACATATATATATTGTAATTTAATGATATCTTACGTTTATTATAGAAAGTTCAGAATTACATCAACTTCAAATCTATTATAAATAAAGTTTTATTTGTTTGAAATCAATGCCATATCTTTTCAATATGCTAACATCATTATTTTCATATGAAATTGTGAGATTTTTTAAATATAACTTACAAAGTCAACATTAAAAGTGGTCTAAACACTAAGCGCTTTGAAAATGTTCTAACAATCCCGGGGGGGGGGGGGGGGGGGGGTACTTGACCCAGTTTCTGACGGGGACGTTCCGCTGGTACCTCTAAACCCTGACCCTATTTAAGACAGCAGAATCCTAAAAATATGTACCCTATTTCAAGACAAATTGGTAAAAAGTAGACCCTATCCAAGACTCAAGGGGGAAATTGTATACCCTAGGTAAGGCAATTTAAGACAAATTAGGCTAAATTGTATACCCTATTCAAGACGCCAAGGCAAAAAACCATACCCTATTTGGCGGAACGTCCCCGTATAGTAAATATAAGGGAGTACCCCCCCAATGACCCACGAGTTGGCCATAGGTGGCCTTTGATTTGTTTTACAACATTCTTACGTCGTCATCATAGCTATTTGTACCATTTATACAGTTCACTTTATAATGCTCTTTTAGTGTATTTCAAAGGGATCAGTGCGTTAAAGTCATGAAATACGGTGTTTCTGTAATATTTTTCATCTACATTTTACAAATTTGTCTTGAACAGACAATTAAGATTAATACTCCAGTTTCGAGATCTCTTTTACTCAGTGTTAGCCTCAAAACCATGTAATATAATATTCTTTTGTTCAGCAAATGAAAGAGATTTGTGAGCATATAAAAATATATCGAAATCTCACGAGTTTTATCTAAATTTCTGCATATTTTACACACAATTGAGGCTAACACTGAGTAAAAGAGATCTCGAAACTGGAGTATGCATTAAGATTATTAATATCTTCAGAGTATATCCAAGGGGCATCAGTGTTATAGCTCCAGTTATCTCTAGCTGTCAAAACTGGGTCCCACCACTCCTACTGGGCTAATAGACTAAACTGCATAATCCTCAACTAGCCCGACTTCACGCTCATAGAGCGTCTAGTTCATAGCATATTTTGGCTGTACGTGTTTGTGTTATATGACCATAACAAGTTGTTGCAGTGGCCAGATATAAATACAAATATTTCTTTAAAAAACGTTTAATAAATCACAAATTCCATGTAAACGACATCCTTTGCAGGCTTTAGAGTGTGGACTGTAGCTTCGCCTGCGACAACGATTTTTGAAATAGGTGTATTTATACTGTTATATTAATTATATATATATATATATATATATATATATATACCGAATCGAAATATGGCGGCCAATTTGAATAACAATTCTTCTTGACTGACCAGCCTCGCATACATGTGAAAACTCTATTCTTTTCCAACGTGAACACGAGGCATAGACGGCAGTCAAGAACAATGAGAGTACGCCATATTTCGATTCGGTCTATAATATATTTAATATTTACAATATAAACAATAAAACTGTGTAATACTTTACACTACTGTCTACCAGTAAGTAGTTTGAAGCAAATATATCAGATGCATGGAAATAAAAAAATATCAGTCAATGTGTCATAGAAGTTCTTTTTATGTTTTAGCTTGATGCCTAAATGAGATAAACAAAACATATAAAAATTGATCCATGTAGTTATGATGTCTGATACAGTTGCCACTGAAATGTTGAATAAGGTAAGTGTGCCAAGTGTCGCTCAAAACGACCAAGGCATAGTTTGATGAGTAAAAACTCATCTGAATCACAGGCAGACCAACTAGCCTATTTGAGAAATTTTTTATGCGAATAATACCATTTTTTTACCGCGCGCAATCTATTGAAAAAAGTTTTTTTGTGATTCCTTCAGCGCGCGGGTGGGGTTCCTGTGGTGCATTTGTTTGAATGCTCGCGGATGGGATCCTGTGGCTCTTTGTAAGCGATTTCCTCGAAAACTCGCGCGATTTTGTTTTAAAATTAACTGAATACCATGCCATAATGAACATGACAAGTCAAGTTATTATTGCTGTTTTCGTTGAGGTTCGCATATATGTGATCTTGTACATCATAGAGTATTAAATAAAAATGTGAGAATTTAGCAGCAATCTAGTAGTGAGTGTACTTATATACAAAGTGATTCTGTTCAACTAGAGGATATTCTATTTGTATCAAGTCTTCTTCGACATTGATATTAAAACCGATCAATCACTCAAGAATAAGGGCTGTTTATTCTCAACAGGTGTTTTTGACCACACGTCGATCCCTTTTTATGTTAAGGCATGGCTCTCAAACAGGTCGATCTCAAAAATAATTGAAAAATCCATATTCGTCATTACTTTCAAGGTACATCAACCAAACTTGGGCAGAAGTAATAGTTTAATGATATGAGTAATTTACATTTTTATGTTGCCATGGAAACTAAGTCACGTGATCACACGGCCGCCATTTTGAATTTTTGGCGAAAAAATATTTAACAAACTAGAAACACCGTAAAAATGCGCATGTATCTTCACATTACCAATATCTCTTTATATCTAATTAGAAAAAATGGATTTTGGTTTTAAGAAATTAAATATTAAAAAAAAAGTTTTTTTGAAAAACGTAAAAATATTCTAAAAAGTGTACTAAAAATATTTTCCACTTTTTCTAATTTGATCTATATGTACATTCCCAATATACATATTCTCACGTATTTTCATGAAGTTTGGATATATCGTTAAAGGAAGTTCTCGCGACCTAAATTAATTACGCGATTTTTTTAAATTCACGTTAAATAGGTGAAGCGTTAATTTCCTACAATAAGGTATTTAGTTTTTTAAGTTAAATGTCTTATGTTTGGAATTAACTTTCTTTTGGAGTATTTAATTTTTATTTGCCAAAGATTCATTGCATATTCTTGTTAAGCTGAAAAGAAATTTTGTAGCATCATTAAAGTTACAAGTGAGTATTTATTTTTGTATTTCATTTTGTCTCTGTAAATAGGGTGAATGGTAGGGGAGGGGTGGGTGGATAGGAAATAGCTTAGCCCCCCAAATCAAAAAACTGCTCCGCCGTCCCTGAATATATAAATGTAGGCTCAAATAACTTTCAGGGCTGTAAAATAGAGATATAACGAATGACATTGATATGAATGTCATTGGTTTATATTGCGAAATAAAGATTTTACGGCGCTACTACAAATTGCTTATTTTCAGTTTTCGAAGTGACGCGACTGGGCCAGACGGGCCAAAATTCTAAACGGCTTCCAGCGCAACAACAACAACAACAAAAAATAATAATTTCTTACCAAACTAAATGCATTTTTGCATTAGTCTTAATAAACCCTTTCAGTCGAAAGAGTTTTAGGCAAATCTAATTTTGAAATAGATTTGGCTTAGTATTTTGTGTACAGGTATGACTAGGTACGCAAGAAACCGAATGGGGGTTGAAATAGTTGAAATACGAAATACGATGGAAAATGTTTTCGGCGAAATAACGAGAAATTCAACGGGTGACAAGTGTAAATTTACCAAACTTATGTCACGTGAGTATCATTCTTAAACCTAAAACGTCAGTTTATTTTGGACCTCTTCCATCTAACCATGATTAATAATTAATTCTCTATTTTAAAAGATGAAATAAATGAATTGGCTTAAGTGCTCTCATTCTCTCGGCTGTGTAACAAGTTTTTCATCGAAGAAGTGAAGTATCTTCTAAATTGTCAACGCACTCACCACGCTTATCTCATTGATTGTCTTATTTCAGGTAAGCAAAAAGTGAAATACTATTTCTTTTTAACTATATAAACAACTTTTTATTTACTAGCCAGATGATAAAGATGTTGACTCGAAATATAGATATCGTACAAAAGTAAAATTTTATCATAAGCAATAAAAGTTGTTTTAAATATTTTCCTATCCATTTAATATAAGAACGCGCTGTACTCCTTCATAACTACTTTTATAGATGCTGTAATGAACATAGTTAAATACATGTAGGCGTGACTCAGAAGAGGCCCAAATTTCGGAATCTCGTTTAATAAATGATGTAGCTATAGTGAGCATAGTTAAATACTATAGCCGTAGCTCAGAAGAGGCCCGAATTTCGGAACCCCGTTTTATAAATGATGTAGTGAGCATAGTTAAATACTATAGCCGTAACCCAGAAGAGGCCCGAATTTCGGAACCCCGTTTAATAAATGATGTAGTGAGCATAGTTAAATACTATAGCCGTAACTCAGAAGAGGCCCGAATTTCGGGACCCCGTTTTATAAATGATGTAGTGAGCATAGTTAAATACTATAGCCGTAACTCAGAAGAAGCCCGAATTTCGGAACCCCATTTTATAAATTAATGATGTAGTGAACATAGCTAAACACTCGTAACATAGAAAGGGCTCAGAAATTATATAAATTTTATAAATCTTCAAGATTTTTACAATTCTGAAGAAGACATTTCCTATTTCATCTCCTATAACCATCTATCGTTATTCTATGTATAGTCTTCACCTAGTTTCCAAGCCTTAAAAGTTTAAAAAAAAGTTTTTTAATTTTTTTTATTTGAGATTAATCGTATGTTTTTAAAAGATAACTATTTGGACCAGTGTAGTTTGTCTGGCGTCGCACATATTTTTTCCTCAAAAGAATTGAAAAAAAGCTGAAGAGTTTTAGCGGCGTTTTGCCAAACCCAGCAGGTACGACAGAGTGTTTTGAGATGGCTCGTTATACTATTTTTTTTTTGACATGAGGTAGATCCTTAGTTTGCTTTGATAATTTGTCAACATTGTTATACACCTATTTCAAAAAAAACGTTATCAGAAGGAGATCTGAATCTGCAATCTGAGACTAAAATGAATTTTGGGGTACGGCAGTTTTTGCTCATTAAAAATTCGTTTGCGTGCACTTTTTGGCTTCGGATCATGATGGCGATGGTAAATATAAATCTGAAGGTGCTAAGCGCAAACAAAAACAAAAAAACAGGGCCAATTCATTTCGGTCTCAGATTGCAGATTATAGATCTCCTTCTGACAACGTTTTTTGAAATAGGTGTATAAGACCAAAGTGTTGTTTGGTATTGGTTTCCTAGCAACGCGTGTCACTAAAGCAACAAAACATAAATGCCCTATGTTAGGAACATTGCCTGTTTCCTCGAAATCTAAAGGATTTATCAAGCGGTATTTTTTGAAACGTGATGTAGATAAATTATTCTCAAACTTAGTAATATATATAAATCATGAGGTAATCAGCCAACCAGGTGTCTCGAGTTAGATCACATCAGTGAACTTTTAAACTCCGGAAAATCCGCTCCAAAGTACTTTGAAATCATTTCAAAGTCCGCTCCAAAGTAATTTGAAATCCTCCGTACTTGGAAATGATTTCCAGACAATTCTGGGGTGTTTTATTCTACTTGTCTTATCATAAATATACTTTGGTAACGCGTTATATAGTGACACTTAGAAATATTAGCCCAGAAAAAGAATAATTCCTTATTTAGTTTTACTTTTTAAAGGATTAAAAGACTTTGAAATATTTTCATGGTAACCAATACCGAGACTCGAACTTCTAACCACTAACTTACTAATTCCTATTGCTTACCACTAAGTCACAAGCTAATTAGTTGACGTACCAGAACGGAATGTTTTGAACTGTTATAGAAATTATCCGTGCATGCATAACTATCAGGTAATAGTTTCATTATAATAAAAAGGCTAAATATCTATAGACGAAGATTCTTCCCAAATAATTAATGAGTTTGAGAAGTCGTTCAAAGTAGTCCTTGCAAATAGTTCCAATCCTCATTAAACATTACATGAAACACTTGAATTCCACGTGTTGAAGTCAAATTCGCCATTTTCATATCGAGCAAGGGACTCGGTACGAGTGTGAAAAACTAATTTGATTATGATTCCAAAAAATAACCCCGTCTCATGGGAGAGTAACCAAATATAAGCTTATTGACCAAGTTTCAGGACGTTTGACTAAATATAAAACAAATTATGAGCATCTAAACTATGCCAAAATTACAGAGAAATGTATGCTGTCATTCCAAAACGTCCTTCCAAACCATACATTCTTTGTATTTTCGAAAAAAATTAAAATACCATCATTTCGTTGCAATTGGCACAAACTTGTTCAAACTTTCAATTCTTACTAATTTGTATTTGTTCTTTCATGTGAAGGGGTTTATTTTTGAATTAAATTAATTTTGAGAAACTTGGTTCTAGTCCCTTGCTCGATATGGAAAAGGCTAATTGTAAGAATAACATAAAATATAATATCCATTGATTAAATTTTCTCAAATTTTATAACTCTACGCACAATTTAGGGGTCTGCATTTGCCGTAAAAAAATGTTTCAAAAAAAAAAAAAACCTTCTATTCATCATCATCATCATCATTATCACCATCACCATCATAATCATTATTATCATAATTTCCGTCATCATCATCATCAATGTTGTTTTCATCTGACTACTAATGTAATAACTGCTGCCATCGTCTTGGATTCCTTTTTCATGAGAAATTAAATCATGTGATCATAGTGTGCAAAAATGTTGACATTGGCAGACGATTCGAAGCTTTTAAAAACACTCAATTCATTGCCCCGAATTTAAAGAAATCTCTTCTCTCAGCATTACTGAATTATCAACACTTTGTTCTTCAGGGAAAAACTGAAACGATTATGTACAAAATAATCAAGATACTAGCTGCAATCGCTGTGGCAATAGTTACTTAAAAGTCCTTCGCGGATTCCTGTGAAGCGCACAAATTTGTCAAAACAGAGGGCATGGAACTACCAAATCAAGTGATCCGGACGGTTATTAAGAGTTTTGTTCAGTTGTGCTGGGGAGAGTGTGCTTGGTGGCCAAAGTGCATATCAGTCAATGCTCGGAAGGTTGATGAAATATTTTACGAATGTGATCTGAATGACTCCAACACAACAACAACGGTACTGGTACCTAGAGAGGGATCAGATTACTATGAAATGACGGTAAGCAAACCAACCAAAATATTATACACTTAATGACTCGTCCCTCGGGAAACAGTTAGTTTTGTTTCCCTAGAATCTCAATGTTTCCCGAGGTCCTCCAGATGTGGCTTATGCGTTAAATACCTGTATGAAAAAAAAAATGCTATAAAAATGCTTAGAATTTGCACAACTTTACAAATGAAAAAGTCATTGAGTTCCTGAATAAAAATTGATCGTGATATTTGCACCAGAAAAAAGCCGCTTTGTGAAAGTGAACAGTTTCTTGGCTTTGCTGTGACGCGAGACTTTGCATCATATTTACGGGCGATTTGGAGAGTTGCGGCTTGAATATTCTTCAATTTGGTTGCTTAGTTGAAGAACTCATGGTATTACAGATTTTGCTTTGTTTATTTTCTGTAAGACATCTTGAATACCAACGGATACTGCGTTTTCAATTCCTCTCTTGGTATTTCTTCCAAGTTTGCCGTTTCTCTCTCGGTTTCTTTACAAAATTTTAGTAGAGTGGCTATAGCTGTTTTTGTAGATCTTTTGTGTTTTCTGAGTCTTTATCTGTCACCATTTTACTTATTTCTTCTTTTGTAAGGTTTGAAAATCTCTTTTTTTGTCGGAGGCTCAATTTTGAAAACAACAACGGCAAGAAAACTGAGCCTAAGTTTCCCGCCACTACTGAATTTTCGTGAGACGAGGCCCGTCACTTTCCCGCCAAGTTCAGTCAACATTTGATTTTAGGTCGTGACACGTGACCCCGAAACGTCCAATAAGAGAGCGAGAAAACAGGGAAGATAATTTACCAATATAACAAAAATATTTTATTACTTGAAAGACGAGTATTAATATCGCTGGATATTTTTACTCGATCCAGGCCTTCTCTTTCGATATTTTTACTCGTCTATGACTAGTTGCATAATAATTACTCATATTGTCATTTATATAATGATAATACGAATATTACTAGCAATTACTATAATCAACACATTATCTTTGTTATAGGAGCCTGAGGAAAAGATTTGCAAATTGTATTCGTGCAAGAAACAACCTGGTGAGTAATATATGATTTGGCTTACAAACAAACAAACAAACAAACAAACAAACAAACAAACAAACAAACAAACAAACAAACAAACAAACAAACAAACAAACAAACAAACAAACAAACAAACAAACAAACAAACAAACAAACAAACAAACAAACAAACAAACAAACAAAAACAAAACAAAAAACGAAAATTTAGTATAATTCAATTCAATACAATACAATTCAATTCAATAGAACTCAATTCTTAATATAAATTCTATTATCTATTTATTCTTGAGAATTTGACTACAGCTCCATTATATTCTTGACTGTTTTTTGAAAAGGTGGTGCAAATGTGCTCTGAAATATATTTTTGTAACTTTTATTTTTTAGAAGCTACTCCAACCAAGCAAATAACCACAATCCCACCATCAGGTAAAAATAATGTTAATTTTAATCGTCTCTTTCAACTGTTTCTTCAACGATTGTATCAATCGAAAGTGGTTCAAATGTGACTTGAAATATGTATAGTTTAATAAACGAGCAGGAGTGTTTTATCAGGTTTAAAATCTCGAGGGCGAAGCCCAAGGGATTTCAAACCTGATAAAACACGTTCTGCGAGTTTATTCAACGGCTTAAAAAACTCATTAGTAATTCATGACCATTTTGTCCAATATCGATGAAACAAAAGAAAACGGAAGGTTGTTTGCATTTGGGAATTGATCTACTCTAATAATAGAGGAATGCTAACCAACTTGAATGCAAATGAACTTGATGACATTTCGTTGCAAACTTTTCATCGATTGCCTCAGTAGCATAAGGGGTGGACCATTAGAAGTTGGGGGAGGGGGGTGGCAATATTTTTGTGTAGGTTATTTTTTTTTGTCGCACGGGTTGTGCAAGATTTTTTTTTCGACCAGAGAGGTCTTGCACGTTTTTTTTTTTTTTTTACAGAATTTTGTTCTATGAAATTCAAAGCAAAAACAACTGTTTGTGTTTTGGTTAAACTTTTGAAAAGTCCGTTTTTCCGTTTTATTTATTAGTCCGGTTCAACGCGCAGGTACTTCGCGACTTTGCTCAGTTAACTTTCGGGCGATTTGTTCACTTTTTGTCGGGAAAACACACCGAGGTCGACTTGGGGCAAGTCTATGTCTTGGTATATTTTGTATACCGCGGATACAAAGAGCGTAAGTAATTTTCGTGTTTTTGATGCCTCAAAGTCTTGAATTTTTCAGTGTTTTTGATGTCTCGAATTTTCGCGTTTTTGATGTCTGAAAGTCTCGGAATTTTCGTGTTTTCGTGATTTGATACCCGTGATTTTCGCAGTTACTTTGCAACTTTGCTCAGTTAACTTTCGGGCGATTTGTTAATTTTTTGTCGGGAAAACACAACGAGGTCGACTTGGACAAAGAGTAAGTCTAAGATTTTTGTGTTTTTGATGTCTCAAAGTCTCGGATTTTCGTATTTTTGATGCCTCAAAGTCTCGGATTTTCGTGTTTTTGATGACTCAATTGCAAAGTCTCGAATTTTTCAGTGTTTTTGATGTCTCAAAGTCTCGGATTTTCGTGTTTTTAATGTCTCGGAGTCTAGAATTTTTAAATACAATAAATGCATGAGCTGATATATTTCTAGAATCTCAGGCTCGGATTTTAAAATTTTAGCATTCGCTACCCCTCAAGGTTCTGCACGTTTTTTTTTTTAACGTTGCTCTGTGTAGGATTTTTTTTTGTGCACATTGGCCTTGCACGTTTTTTATTTTGGGAATTGCTACCCCCCCTCCCCCAACTTCTAATGATCCACCCCTAACGGCTTAAAGCTCGGATACTGACTGACTGACTGACTGACTGACTGACTGACTGACTGACTGACTGACTGACTGACTGACTGACTGACTGACTGACTGACTGACTGACTGACTGACTGACTGACTGACTGACTGACTGACTGACTGACTGACTGACTGACTGACTGACTGACTGACTGATGTGTTTTTTTTTAATACTTATTTAGAATGTTAACTCAATTTCCCAAGAGCATCAACATCAGACTATGTCAAGATATCTCCAGCATTCTCTAAGGCAATTACAGAGTTCACCTTGTCATTTTGGTTGAAAGTTTCCTCTTCATCCCGCATCGAGCTTCATATCTGTTCTTACGAAACAGCAGACGGTCCGTGGTGATAAAAGAGAAAGGCACCATTATAATCGGGGTCAATCGAAACGTAAAGTACGTAAAAAATTATATTTAAAATAAAACATACAAAATCGTAAATTATTATCGTCATAATCACCAATAATATAAACATTATTATAAGTAGTAGTAGGGGTATTATTGCAATTATTTATTAAATATATTTTGACTAATATTGATTCTATCTATGTACAAAACATTCTAAGTTTAAAGTTGTATAGTATTTTGTAACATATTGTAATAACTGACTACACTTGTAATAAAGGTCACAAATGTAATAACAGTTGGGTCACAATTGTAATAAAGGTCACAAATGAAATAACAGTTGGGACACAATTTTAATAAGAGATTCGAACAGTATTACCTTTCGTTAATAGACTTTTATAAAGCTAGAGATCCAGACCTTTTATTTTTTTACAATTGTGACCCAACTGTTATTAATCAATTGTGACCCAAATTTAATTTATTACACTTGTGATCAGTTATTACACTACCCTGGGTTCCAGAGGCTCTAGAGGGGATTGGGGCGAGACCCCCGGCGGTGAGGCGAAAGGCGGAGAGAGCCTCTGGTCTCACGAGGCACTAATCTCACTTTCGCGAATCAATAAGGTATCAAGTTCTCGCCAAACCGGTTTTTTTATTTTGTTGACATGAAGTTTCACGTGGAGTGATCGACCGGAAAACAACTTTAACAAGAATTTGTGGCCTACAAAATCTCCCGTGCAAAAAACTACTAAATAAGCAAATTTTCGGTATAGATCTCTTGATAAAGATCATTTATGTAGACTCTATAATATAAACTTTAAATAAAACCGAACAATTCCGAGTAACATATGATCGCTTCCCAATACTAATATCACAAGATTGAAATAGGAGCTAGCTAGATATTTACTAAAGGTCAATCTATACCAAGCAATCCGTTGAAACTATAAATAAAACATAGATAAACAATGTAAAAGCGAATGCAAACGTAAGGAGATTCTGTCGCTCGTAGTCCAACATGAAAAACTGTCATCCATTCTCTGCTCCAAATGCAAGCGAACGTTTGAAAGTTAAGACTGGAGAAACTCAGTTGAATTGCGTAAATTCAAAAAGATTTGCCACGGTATAAACTCCACGAACAGCTTGAAATATATATCAATGATTTCCCGCTTCTTGTGGGTAATACTGCTAAAACATCTTTTCCAGACATCATGTCACAGGAAAACAAAACCAGTTTTAATTAGGTGACAATAATTACTCATACCGACAAATCAGAGCGCTGTTTCTTTCGGATGTTATTGAGAACCAATCAAACGACGAGTACAGATTCTGTACTCGCGAAAGTGAGATTAGTGCCTCGTGAGACCAGAGGCTCTCTCCGCCTTTCGTCTCCCCGCCGGGGGTCTCGCCCCAATCCCCTCTAGAGCCTCTGGAACCCAGGGTATTATTACACTTGAGGCCTCAAAATCCTCTTTAGTATCATCATTATCATCACATCGTCATCATCATAGTCATCATGCATTGTAATCGTCATCTTCTCAATTATCATCATCAAGTGAAGTCTGATTATCTTCATATTTTGGATGTACAGCATTTCAACGTTTCTAATTATTTTATCATGTCGACGTTTTTACATTTCAGAGCCTTGGATTCAAATTTCGTACGAGACAACACATGGCAGTACATCATTATCACATGGAGAAACAGTGGCGGAGCCGTTGATGTTTATAAAAATGGAGGACTAGCGGATTTTGAACAAGGTTTGATAGCAGGAGCAACGATACTTTCAGGTGAAGTTCTATATTTGGGTCAAAAACATGGAGGATTTGATCCTAACAAAGTAATTCAAGGAAGCATTGCCGACCTCCAGATTTGGGATACCTTCATTAGTGCTTCCAATGCTACCGCAATGTACGGGTGGAAGTGCGCATCAGCAAGATATTATAACCAAGGAAAAGTTCTAAGTTGGGATTCAATCGTTAAATCTCCTTACAAGGGCCAAGTTTCTAAAGTCTGCCCTGCTACATGCTTGATATAGTTATAAACTGATATAGCTCTACAACAAACATATCCAAATCTGATTATTTCATTGGAATAATTACTATGACAGCACCTTGATCAGAATCAAATAACCTGTAAACTTTGTTCACCTACTCAGTTTTGTTCTCTCCCACGTCACGAGGGTTTGACGATACTTTCTCATATAAGAAACAAATGAGCATACAAGAACTGGCTTATGTGAAACTACTCTATTATCAAACAATTGAAGCTAATTGAAACACTTTAATATTCCACGGGCTGTATTCAAATTGTAAAGAATCAAATGCAAATTTCCCGCCAACTCGTACAGGAAGTATTGATACCACTGTAATTAAAACATTCTGTAGCCGGCAGTTCCATTTTGGGAAACAGCCAAAAGAATAGATGAACACATAACAGAACATAGTGAAAAAGACGAGAAATCTTCTTGAAACAGGACAAGAAACCATAAACATCGAACACTCGAGTATTCTCGCGTCTAAATTTAGAGACTATAGAAAAAAGGAAAAGTTGAGTTGAGTTGAGTTGAGTTGAGTTGAGTTGAGTTGAGTTGAGTTGAGTTGAGTTGAGTTGAGTTGAGTTGAGTTGAGTTGAGTTGAGTTGAGTTGAGTTGAGTTGAGTTGAGTTGAGTTAGTTTAGTTTATTTGCTCTCTTTAAATTTTACAATTTATACATAGAATAAGTAATACTAAAATGATTTACAGTTTTTGATTTACAGTTTTGTTTGAAAAAAATAAATGTTAGGTTTTCTAGTTAGTCCCCAGTCTTTTAGTTACAATAGTAATTCAAGTTTAAAGAAAACACTATATAAATAGAATATAATTACAATGGATATATGTAATAGAGTTAGATAATTTGATAATGAGGTAAGTTGAATAAATTAAGAAAGAATAATATTGATATAATTTAAAACATATGATATGATTGATATAGTTTGGAAAATAGCATATAATGTTTAAGGACATTCCGTAGTTTTGCATTGCGCACGCTCTACTGCGCACAATTTTGACCAGCGAGAGCGCGCGCTATAGCTCGCGCACCTTGCGCGCGCTATGTCGATATTACTAAAAGATCACAATTCGTACATTCAAAGTGCCATAGCGCCAAAACGAATACGGTGACCTATCGTTTTTATGGTGTTAAACTAATGGTATCCAGGTTTGCAAACACATATCCGAGTTTGAATAAAAATTTATGTCCAGATTTCGAGATATTTCAGAATTGTGGTAATATTCTGTCATCCAGGTGTTCGCGATCAATACGCTCGTGTATTGCATTATCGCTATTTTCTTTTAACAGGTCCACTTTACTATCCAAGTATTGTGTGTGAATGAAGACTTGGGATGCTAAGATGTAATTAAACCTAATATTTCAATACTAATATCAAAAAAGAGTGCCATTGATCGCCTTTTCTTCTCATTTTATACATCGAAATATTACTCTCGCGCGCCGTCAAAATGAGTAACTTTGACGTGATCTAGTGCCAAAACCAACACGGTGACCCCCCCTTTTTTATTTCCTTTTTGAAATGCCCATGTCTTAAAGTATAACTGTACAAAGTTTCAATAAAAAGTTATGTCAAAATCTATTACTACGGAATGTCCTTAAGTGTATAAGTGTAGTATACATTTCGACATTACATTCAATCATTTGTTGATCAAGTAAATACTGTTTGAGGTTTTTTTTAGAAAGAATATGTGTTTTTACAAGATTTAAGTTTAATTGGAATAATGCTCCAAATATCGATTGCAATGAACGAAATCGATTGTTTGCCAATATTTGTCCTAACTTTCGATTTATATAAGTTACGGTCACTTGCATATCTGGTTTTGTATTGTAATTGTGCATATCTCCAGCATATTTAAACATAGTGTTAACTGAAAGATAGTGCCTTAATTTTTCAATAATCTCCGTATACCGAGATATGCGTGAGCACATGCACGAAATGTGATGTTTCTAACTCATTGAATCGTCTATCATAACACCCAAATATTTTATAAAGTTTATCCTCTCAATGGGCATTTCCACTCCATTGTTTATAGCTAGGGATTTTTATATTAATTTGGTGATTTTTTTTCCGTAGAGACTTAAGTATCATAAAATTCGTTTTGCTGTGCTTATTGATAGTTTGTTTGTATCGCACCATTCTTTGAATTTGCCTAACTCCTGATTCCTAATATTTTCTAATGAGTTTTAACTCATTTATAAATTTTTAAAGGTCTTTTGCAAATAAATTTCAGCAAAGATTTTGTACTGGAGTTTATCCGTACTTTGTGGAAGCCGGATCATTTATATAAATTAGAAACAAAAACGGGCCTAGTACACTACCCTGTGGAATACCACATATTAATTTTTGTTGATCAGATTCTATATCATCAAGGCCAACAAACTGTTTTCTATTTTGTAAGTAGTTTTTAAATTATGGTAGACGGTAGACCGAAGAAAACATCCGAAGCACTCTTTATCGAATCAAGAACAAAAGACTAGCCTGAATGAACAAGGACAATCGATTTCCCTGCGTGTCCAGAGTTTCTTATAGCATGTTTTTCGAAATTTTGTACTTTCTACTAGGACAGTCTCTATTTATTTGATTGTTATTCACTTTTTTATAAACAAATTTTATTCAGATATAATCAACACCAAGAGCAAGAACTCTTCGAGGGGGTCTATATATTATTTACAATATAACGAATAAATATAGTATAATAAAGAAAACTAATTACACGAAAAAACCCGGCTAGAGTCAATTATATAATGTTGCACCGCAAAAAAATAATGTTTTATTATCAGAAAAAGATATTTCATTTGAACCGTGCAACAGTAAAAAAAAAAAAAAAAAGGTAAAAACAGTGTTTCACTTCTGTCGTATCAACTAGATAATGTACATATATTCGGGTCATATACTTTGTAAATGAGTACTACTATGTCTTGCATGTAGTTCTTCTGTTATAGAGTGAATTAGGCGAACCTACTTTACGCACGTCTCGCCTCACTCCCAGTTCGTCCATTAATCCTCTCCTAGATCTACCCACCTAAAGTTGATGATATGCCTGATTATAACATCTTTAATGCTGTTAAGGCAAATTTAAAAACAATTTGATCCGCAGTTACTGGATCAAAATCGTTGATAACTGACAAAGTTAGCTCAGTGGGGAACGCGGAGATATATAATTACGGCTTGGTGGAGCGCTTGCGAATTGTAGGCATCCACGCTTCAGGGATTTCGATTCCGCTGTCCCTATTGATGTTCTAAGGGCGAAGCCTGATCGGAATGGCTTCTTTGATTCTACGTGCATACCAATAACTGCCTCGATACACTTGATAAATACAGTGTTTGGTATACACGTAGAGTCAAGGAAACCATACAGATCGGGCATGCATGGAATGGAATGGAATGGAATGGAAACGTTTCGCAAGCATTCCTCCTCCAAGTCAATCAGAACGCGAAATGATCCTGAAAGGAATCTGACGACAGGTCTATAAGATCATTCATTTTATATACGCATTAGATAATTATCACCAATGTGCACTTGTTAATAGAGACCTTTACACTGTAAAAATAAGCTGGTTGAAATAACAATTGAAATAGTTATAACCAAATGGTATTGGTTAATATAACCAATTAGTTATTCAGTGGTTAATATAAAATTGTAACCATCATCTGCAGCAGTATCATAATTACAACCGCAATCAATACCAAATGGTATTGGTTAATATAACCAATTAGCAATTGGTTAAAATTGTAACCATTTGCCATTGGTAGAACGAACCAAATAGTTTTGGTTGATACAACTTATCACAACCTAATAGTAATTGGTAGATTTGAGTACGACGACTAGTACAACGACGAGTATGTGAACTTATCGCAAATACTCAAACTCGAACTCATACTCTTAGTCTTACTCAAATCTAAAGGTCTCTAATACTTTAGCTTATTAACCCTTAATGATGTTAAGCTTGAAAATAAAAATCTCACTGAAAACATGTATATTGTTCATTTGTTCTCGTACGGTAAGTACGATGGAAAAGGTAGCCTCTGTGTGCTGGGAACTTTTCAGTAAAGATATTTATAATATAGACATGAGGTAGCACTTTTAAAAGCAAGATTCCGCAGCCTAAAAATTATTCGATTGCTTTGATTCTTTGTCAACATTATTATATAAGACCAAAGTGTTGTTTGGTATTGGTTTCCTAGCAAAGCGTGTCAGTATATAGCAACAAAACATGCATGCCCTTTGTTTGGAACGTTGTCTGTTTCCTCGAAATTTTCAGGGTTTGTAATCTTATAGTAGTGCATCACGTAGGCGAAGTTTGAAAACTTTTTATTCCCTCTATTAACTGTGCTTCATCGTTGGTAACCCTACTTTGATTGATCTACTTCAATTATCTTAAAACTGAGATATATCTGCAGTATTGTAAGTTTTTATCGTATTTCGTCCAAAATAAAAAAAACAGATTTCAACTAACGAACCCCTATTTGGTTTCTTGCGTACCTAGTCCTACCTGTACACAAAATACTAAGTCAAATCTATTTTTTGAGTGTGGCCTCTAAAATCGAAATTTTGTTTGATTTTTACTGCCATTCACTTGCTTGCCGATATTTCCTTGCGTAACACAAGTGACGGTTTAGTCTGTACGTCTTTTCTTTGCTCGGATATGCTCAATATCATTACTCAAAATGAAATATAATAATAACAGCTTTATCTTTACATGTTGTTTGTTTTTTGAAATATTCTAGATTTGAGCTAAACAGTTGAAACCGACCAGCGTGTGTTTAATTTGAAAGATTCATTTGTATAGTAAACGACAGTAATACAATTTGCATACCTCATGGAGTTTGAGAGCCAGTCAAATGATATTACATTTTAATTTAAAGAAATCCCCATGTCATAGTCTCATGTACACAAAGGCTCAAAACACCTTAATGACTATTAAGCTGTTATCGGCACCCTTTCCGAGAAACTTTGTCACCCGTGAAGTGAAAAGCCTACAAGCTAGTAGCGCATGGGGATTATGGGTAACCTATGTATACTTTATTAGAACGCAGGGATTTCATGGCCACATTGCTACACTTGTCAATATGTTAGTGAGAAATGTCCTTTCTGACTTATCAAACAGCAAGAAAGGCGTTCCGAATGCACATTTAGTTTCTGAACTGATCCGTGACCCTTTGCGCCACTATCTTGTGTGCTTTTCACGGGTGACAAACTTTCTCGGGAAGGGTGTATAAACTGTTGGCGGGAATGACTGTTATTGTGATCGATATCATGCCTCGTTTCAATCACTTGCTCCAGAACGAATTGCACTCCACTCACCATTATAAATTAATGAAATCAGCGTGTTATCGTGTCAAAATATAATTATTTTAAAAACAAAGGCTGAAAGGCCTAGGTTAATGGCTTTTAGGCTGATTTATAAATTATTCGGAACAGCAGCTGAATGATACTAGTAGGGTATAAACAAGAGTTCTGCAACATGAATCCTGTGGGATTCGTGGGATTTGTGGGATTCATGCTCCCATCGGATTCGTGGGATTCATACTCCGGTCGGATTCGTCGGGATCATGTCGGAATCATGTCGTCGGAGTTTCGGGATGAGCTATTTTTAGTAACACAATCTGATTCGTATACTTAATCATTTATTTACTTTTATTTACTCTTTTATTATTATTTTTTTTCATTTTTTTTTTAATAATTTCCGATTTTTTAATTTCCGAATTTATTTTTAAACTTACGATTTTTAACTCAATTTATATAATTTTATAGAAGCTATAAAATATTTTTCCAAATAAATTGAAGTGCCAACGCCGAGGCTCGAACCCTTGACTGCATTATTTGGAGACCGGAACATTACCATTACGCCACGACGGAAACTCATTGTCACAACCGTGAAGAAAAAGGCTTTTATTCAAAGTCTTTTGTTATCCTCTTCATTAATTTATTCGAAATGTCGGGAGTGGTATTGTGTGTTAATCCTTTGTTTATCTTAAAACCTACTAGATTGTGAAATAATTGAAGCTCGAAAACTTCGAAAACTTTCTTTTTTGTTTAATTCTGCAATTGATGATCGCTAAATCAATGTTGAGCGTGATTGTTTAGATATATATATTTTATTAGTCCTTCCTGGAATAACAGCTGGTTGATTAGGCCCGATTTAATTACTATAGCTATATCAAACCTGGAATTGGTTTCAGATAACTGTTATCTGTAATAACGTTTAAAAGAAACATTTCAGCCACTTCAATAATTCATTTTAAATCGTTTATTGAACTCATAATAACAAAATTCTGGATACACCAGATTTTACCATTTGACAAACATGATAAAAACTTTATATATCTATACATATATTCTAACAACTACTCCATTGAATCGTCTGCACTACTGATCTCACTTTCATTATCTTCTAGATATTGTGAAACCAAATCATTCAAAAGAAATTTTCTTTGATGGATAGCAAGTTTTGTTGCTTCAAGCCATCCATAATCTCCAGTGTCCAACAGGTCTTTTCTAGTATTCATAATCTTTTGAAAGTATGAGTCTTTTTTAATTTCATGAATCCATTCCATTTTTTCAGCTAGTATGTTTCTCAATTCTTTTCGGACGATAGGAAGGATTTTCTCATTAGCAGTCTGTCTGGCACCTGCTTCTGTTGCACCATCAGATGCAAGTTTTTCAATCAATTCTCTTCGTTCTTCCTCATGTCGTTCAACAGCTTCATTTACTACAACTTGCCAGCACCATGACAGCTCATCGGTTTCGGCGTCAGAACCATACTCACTTTCAACACTTGAATCATCATTTTCAGAATCGTTATCTTCTATGGATGTATCTTGAGAACTGCTGACTTCGCTGAGCTCTTCATCTTCGGCACTACTGTCATAGTCCATGTTATTTTTCATTTTACACGAACTTCTTTCCAAATGACGCATCAAGTTGAATGATCTCGAAAATAGTTTTCCACAATATTGACACTGCTTGGGGCTAGGCATGTTTACTCTTTACGAGTCAATTGCTAAATGAGCAGGTCGAGGAGAACGAAGTGTTTAAATGAGCAAGCATGAGCTGCTCATGAGCAATAGAGCCTTCTTAGAACTACTCATGAGCAGCTCATTTAATACTGCTCAGTTGCTCAACATATGAGAGGGCCACTTTGCATGTTTCTTGCACAACATTTGAAAAGGTGGCCCTCTCATATGTTGAGCAAGCATGAGTTGCTCATGAGCAGCTCATTTAATACTGCTCAGTTGCTCAACATATGAGAGGGCCACCTTTTCAAATGTTGTGCAAGAAACATGCAAAGTGGCCCTCTCATATGTTGAGCAACTGAGCAGTATTAAATGAGCTGCTCATGAGTAGTTCTAAGAAGGCTCTATTGCTCATGAGCAGCTCATGCTTGCTCATTTAAACACTTCGTTCTCCTCGACCTGCTCATTTAGCAATTGACTCGTAAAGAGTAAACATGCCTAGCCCCAAGCAGTGTCAATATTGTGGAAAACTATTTTCGAGATCATTCAACTTGATGCGTCATTTGGAAAGAAGTTCGTGTAAAATGAAAAATAACATGGACTATGACAGTAGTGCCGAAGATGAAGAGCTCAGCGAAGTCAGCAGTTCTCAAGATACATCCATAGAAGATAACGATTCTGAAAATGATGATTCAAGTGTTGAAAGTGAGTATGGTTCTGACGCCGAAACCGATGAGCTGTCATGGTGCTGGCAAGTTGTAGTAAATGAAGCTGTTGAACGACATGAGGAAGAACGAAGAGAATTGATTGAAAAACTTGCATCTGATGGTGCAACAGAAGCAGGTGCCAGACAGACTGCTAATGAGAAAATCCTTCCTATCGTCCGAAAAGAATTGAGAAACATACTAGCTGAAAAAATGGAATGGATTCATGAAATTAAAAAAGACTCATACTTTCAAAAGATTATGAATACTAGAAAAGACCTGTTGGACACTGGAGATTATGGATGGCTTGAAGCAACAAAACTTGCTATCCATCAAAGAAAATTTCTTTTGAATGATTTGGTTTCACAATATCTAGAAGATAATGAAAGTGAGATCAGTAGTGCAGACGATTCAATGGAGTAGTTGTTAGAATATATGTATAGATATATAAAGTTTTTATCATGTTTGTCAAATGGTAAAATCTGGTGTATCCAGAATTTTGTTATTATGAGTTCAATAAACGATTTAAAATGAATTATTGAAGTGGCTGAAATGTTTCTTTTAAACGTTATTACAGATAACAGTTATCTGAAACCAATTCCAGGTTTGATATAGCTATAGTAATTAAATCGGGCCTAATCAACCAGCTGTTATTCCAGGAAGGACTAATAAAATATATATATCTAAACAATCACGCTCAACATTGATTTAGCGATCATCAATTGCAGAATTAAACAAAAAAGAAAGTTTTCGAAGTTTTCGAGCTTCAATTATTTCACAATCTAGTAGGTTTTAAGATAAACAAAGGATTAACACACAATACCACTCCCGACATTTCGAATAAATTAATGAAGAGGATAACAAAAGACTTTGAATAAAAGCCTTTTTCTTCACGGTTGTGACAATGAGTTTCCGTCGTGGCGTAATGGTAATGTTCCGGTCTCCAAATAATGCAGTCAAGGGTTCGAGCCTCGGCGTTGGCACTTCAATTTATTTGGAAAAATATTTTATAGCTTCTATAAAATTATATAAATTGAGTTAAAAATCGTAAGTTTAAAAATAAATTCGAAAATTAAAAAATCGGAAATTATTAAAAAAAAAAATGAAAAAAATAAATAATAAAAGAGTAAATAAAAGTAAATAAATGATTAAGTATACGAATCAGATTGTGTTACTAAAAATAGCTCATCCCGAAACTCCGACGACATGATTCCGACATGATCCCGACGAATCCGACCGGAGTATGAATCCCACGAATCCGATGGGAGCATGAATCCCACAAATCCCACGAATCCCACAGGATTCATGTTGCAGAACTCTTGTTTATACCCTACTGATACTGGATATGTCGGAGCGTAAATATCGTTGTTATTATTATATTTCATTTTGAGTAATATTATTGAGCATATCCGAGCAAAGAAAAGACTGAGACTAAACCGTCACTTTATCACTAATTTTATTTGTTTGAAACGCAAAGTGCCACAAATTCTATTGTACAGATTTGCTATACTTCTTTCGTATCAAGCGTTCGGAGGTCTCAATAAATTGGGATTTTTTTTTTTTTTTGTTATTTACGTAATTTATAAACATTTATTGCTTTTTCTAGCCAGAAAAAGCATTATATACCGAAGATTAGAACGAAAAAAACCTTTCTTTAAAAAAAAAAAAAAAAAAAAAGTTTTCTTTTAGTGAAAGGAGGCTTCGGCGACCTTGAAATTTGCCGTCCTTTGACTGATTAATTTGGTCGATGGATGAAAACTCGCCTAGCGGCCGAAAAAGATATTTTAACACGATTTTTTCCCCCGTTTTGTGGTAAAGACAGATAGTTCTTTCGATGTTAGAATTATAAAATAGAGATTACTTAATAGAAAGTGCGTATATAAGAAGTATATAAAACTACACTTTCTTGAATAATTAGGTTGTTATTCACAACATCAAACCAAACGTCATTCACAATTTTATGGTCGGATTCTAACTGGTTGCATAAAACTTTTAAAAATACAAAGTAAAATAAGGTAAAACCAATATAAAGTAAAATAAAAATAAATAAAAATAACAATAAACTCATTTCAGTTCAGTATTTTAACAATTTCAACATTTTTACTTATTAAGTTTCGATTCACTAAAATATACATTTCGAAAGCTGTATGGTGCCATGCATGAGTACAAGACAATACTTGTATATTTTGCTAAATTCAATGAACTTTTGAATTCAAACATCTAAAAGGATAAAAATAATAATAATAATAATTTATTTCTGGTGCATCCCAATAATTCTCGATGCCCTTGCAAATTGATATAAAAATACAAGTTGATATATATATAGGAAGATATAACTAGATATTTACACTGCAATAACTAATGCTCATAAAGATGTACCAGTAATTAATTAGTGTAGAATCGTATAAGATCTCAGAATTTCAAAGGATATTTGAGTTGAATAAATATGTCTTCAGTTGATTTTTAAAACTTTCTGTGCTGGCACAGGTTTTGACGCAAGGCGGGAGTTGATTCCACAGCCTTGGTGCAATACTCACTGCAATTTTATAAAATAAATTGATTTTATTTTTATTCAGTTCTCAAATCTGATGGGTTATATTTCTTACAACTGAAAAGTGTGTACGCGACGCGCTGATTGGACGTAATGCTTTTTTCATATCTAGAAGCTTTATGACATAAAATTATTGTTATGAATGTAATGAATAATTTAACCCTAAAAAAACATTGGGTTTTAATAATTGGAGTGTTATCAACAAAATCATTATTTCTTTCAAGTGTCGAGCAGTGTTCGTTCATCACTCAAAGCAGGTATGGGAATTTGAAAAGTACCATTTATCTTCATTGTTTATCGTTCTACTATTCCTAGCTGATTTATTAGACACTGATTAGTTTGCAAACAGTATATCTGGGAAACATCAGTAAAAATTGCTTAATCTTAAGCAAGTTTGTCAGTCAGTTCAGTGAAAGCAATGTAACCTTGATTGTCACCGGTGTAATTGTCACTGATGATTGTCACTTGTAAACTTGTTCGTCTAATGTGAATTCAACAGAATACTCCAGTTTCGAGATCTCTCTTACTCAGTGTTAGCCTCAATTGTGTGTAAAATATGCAGAAATTTAGATAAAACTCGTGAGATTTCGATATATTTTTATTGTCTTCTATGCTCACAAATCTCTTTCATTTGCACGGACTGTTACTGAACAAAAGAATATATTACATGGTTTTGAGGCTAACACTGAGTAAAAGAGATCTCGAAACTGGAGTATTAGACGACTGTTTCGTCTCGTATTGTGTTTATCCCGTTTTCTCCTTTTGTCCGGTTTGTCCGTCTTCTAGTGTGAAAACGATCGAGAAATAGGGGGAAGGGGTTATATATAAAAACATAGTTAATTGATAATTTAAACCAAATGGGTATAATGTTATGATCCTATCAAGGGATATCGTTTATACTCTTTCTTACTAGGGGAAGCCCACTCAATTGACTTTAGTCGAGTCAGTTGAGCGGCTCTCCACGCTTGGATACTTTTTCAACTTTTTCACTGATATGTGTATTTCACGGATATACTGTTTGACTGAGGGGACATGGGATATACTGTTTGACTGAGGGGACATTGGGAAGTGGGGTGTTACGGTGTTGAAGGATATTTTTGCGGTGAAAAATTTATCAGTCAAAGTGCAGTGTTGCGGTGATGTAAATGCCTTCGGTGTGCGGTGTTTGCTGCGGTGTGTGGTGAATTTTAAAGCTGCGGTGTTCGAAGTGTTTGGTGAGAGATTGTGATGCGATGTTGTCCAAAAATGTTGTTGCGGTGTTTCGTTGTTGAGAATCCCCAAGGTCCCCATCCTTTCTTACTTCACATTTATTACTTATCAGTCAAAAACAAGTTGCATTTAAAACAATTCGTATGTAGGATCTCTCAATTCACATTTACTGACTGAAACAAAACAACGAAATTACTTCCAAATAATAACCGAAAATGCCACTCAGAGTGTGTGCTTTGGACTTTGAATTCCTATTCGTAATAGTATATGAATCAATGATATCGCCTGTCCGTAATAGTTCGAGTCCGCAAAAATGATATATTAACAGTGAGAGTTTTTAATATTCGTTTCTTTAGATGCATTATTAACAAACAGGCGGGGAAAAATTGGGTTCTTTCTGAGCAGCTTATCTTGTGTCTGCAACTAATAAGACTCGACTGTAACACTTAATGATAAGTTTTATTCATTTGTTTACTGTATTCATTCATTTGAAGCTAATGTGTTGGGCGAAAAGAGGATAATTCTATTTTTGAGCATAAATGATTTTAGTAATTCCCTAAACGCTCTAACATGGCCCGGTAAATAAGCATAATTCATTATTGTACGCGGTGCCCTAATATATTTTATAAGTTTTATAGATTGGAAGTTCATCAAAATATTTTAGCTTTTAAAGGGAAACACAAACGATATCATAATGTAGAGCTTTAACTGTTACAGAAATTAACATTTTTTTTAAACAATTTTTAAAGAGTGAACCATGCATGCAGTGAACGTTTGTAAAGTTTTTATTTCTCCAACGCGTTTCGTATGTATTTTTACAAACTTCATCAAGGAGTTTACAATATACATGAAAAACTCTGCCGTTTGTATAATGTATATAAAACTTGTACTTGTACAACTAGAACGTGTACAGGAATAACATATTTGTTTGGCAATTTGACATTATTGAAAGCAGAACTATATATAACTTTTTCAATGAATATGATAAAATAAACCAAATTAAAAACATCTATATGTTAAACTGAATCTAATTTATTATTAATCATTATAAAAGAAAACAAACTAATTTTAGGATATTTCACTCCCGGCCCGATAAGCACATCACGGGATGCTGTCTTGTGGTCACATTGACACATTTGTCACCGCATTTGTGTTTCACATTGAACACTTGCTTATAACCCCTGGAACTTCCAATTTACAGTATTTGAGTCACAAATGACATATTTTTGAAAAAATTAGGCCAAATGTGATTGTTTCCGCGCACCCCGAGGAGAATGTCAGGATTTGGCAAAACTATACAATCACAAAGAACACACAGGATTTCAAAACCCGGGGGGGGGGGGGGGGGGGGGCTTGGGGGACTGCTTTCAAATATGGATAGGGGTACTCGACGGACGGTACGTTTTGAAAATGACCATCGGAAAAGACGTGTTAACATTTGGTCAGCTATAAACCCGCTATACGTCACGCTTCAATGCGCCTAGTCAAAATGGTGGAAATAAGGCCACAAAATCGTGGTTTTTCGATCTTTTCTCAAAATATTTGCAGAAAAGTAAAAAAAGTAGCCATGGATACAGCTACCTCAATCTTTTGTTGACCTTATCAAATGATTTTGGTCTACTTTCCGTCCAAAAAGTACACGTACTTTTGGGGGTTGAAAGTTAACGGTTTGATCACTTTTAACAGAGAGATTGTGCAGCTATTCTCATGTCAAGTTACAATATGGGCTATATTTAAAATTCAACAAACCCTTTCAAAAAAGTAGCCATGGATTAGAAAACACCATTCTTTTACGGATATTTTGATGTGCAATACATGACTATACGTGGAAAAAAACCACCGTACTTTTCAAGATTTCTGATTGTTATCGCTGTAATCTTTCGGTCATTCTCTTCCAAGACTCTCATTCAAAATCAAGCGAACACTAGAGCCTCGAGAACTCTTTGAATGATATATATATTATTTTGTCGCCGGTTATAAGTCGTCTGAGTATATATAATCATATTGTGCTGTGAAAGGCTTCTCTGGGTGTTTAATTGTTTTTAAAAGCGGGTTTCTACTTGGAAATATCAAATGTTCAAATTCACGGAGCTATGTTTTCCGATGCTAAAAGGTACGCATAAATTAACTCAGATAGTGATATCAGACCCTAAAAGGTACGACCACATTTAAAAAATGTTCAATATGTATAATCTAAGTACGAAAACTGACCCTAAAAGGTACGGTGCCAGTTCGAGACCCTAAAAGGTACGCAAGGGTCTTATTTTAGACCCTAAAAGGTCCGTGGAGCACCCCTATCCATTTTGTAAGGGAGTCCTCCCCCCCGGTTTTAAAAAACTCATTAATATAATACATGACCATTTAGTCCAATCCGATGAGTCCTCTTTGGTCACGAGGAAAGCATTGTATACCGCATAATCTACGTTTGAAAAGCGTGAGGGATTATAGTGCAGAATAGAAGAACAATGGAATGCAAATGAACATGAACATGAAGCATTATATAATGGCACATGTGTCATAATTATAATGCTTCATGTCCATAATTTAGATATATTACCCTCCCCCCTCCCATCCCCCAATCTCTACTGACGAGTAAACATCAGACTTATAAATTAAAATAGATTACTTGTAGATTCTTGGCGAAAAAAAGTCTTTGAGTGCCAATGCCAGTATTCGAACCGAGACCTTCTACTTGGTTGTATCCGAGCTTTAAAATAACAAAACCGTGGGCACCTAAAAATATTTTAGAAATCGTTTTTTGCTCGTTCAGAAAAACTCAGAAACAACTATATGACCGCAAGAAGTTTGACTGATGTGTAGTATGAAAATTAGTTTGTAGTTAGAGTTGTTTGTGAGTTATTCAACGAACGATAAACGATTTCTAAAATATTTCTGGGTGCTCACGGTTTTTTCGATTCGCACTGTAAACTACTGAAGCAATCGATGAAAAGTTGGTTAGCATTCAAGTTGGTTAGCATTCCTCTATTGTTACTCTATATCAATTCCCAAATGCAAACAACCTTCTGTTTTCTTTTGTTTCATCAATATTGGTCAACATGGTCATGAATTATTAATGAGTTGCCAGTTTAAGTCATTCAAAAAACTCGCAGCACGTGTTTTATCAGGTATAAAATCTCTTGGGCTTCGCCCTCGGGATTTTATAGCTGATAAAACACTGCTGCTCGTTTTTTAAATAGTACACAATGCTTTCCTCGTGACCGGAGAGAAGCATCGGATTGGACAAAATGGTCATTATTAATGAGTTTTTCTTAAAGTACCTTAACGTCATAAAGTCCCGTGGACAATGTGTTCAATGTGGAAACACACATGTGACAAATGTGACAAATGTGTCAATGTGACCACAAGACATCATCCAGATGTGCTTACTGAGGGGAGTAAAATATCCTAAGTTTGTTTCTTTTATAACGATTAATAATAAATTAGTTTCAGTTAATTTGGTTTATTTTGTTATATTCATTGAAAAAGTTAAGGCCTGCCCCTGGACCTTAAATCGCCGTAATTTAATGCGGTTTAAAGCGTTTTAAGGCGATTTAATGCGATTTAAGAAAATAATAATGGCCAAACTTCGAGTGAAGTTTTAAGGCGTTTTAAGGCGTTTTAGTGCGATTTAAGGCGATTTAAGAAAAAATATAAGAAAATCAGAGGCGCCATAAGGCAATTTTAAGCAATTTACAGCAATTTAGGGATGTTTAAGAAAATATATGGTGAAGAAGATGCATTTTCTGGTGGTTTAAGTCATTCTTTTTTGTAAAAATGAACAACATTTTAAGTTCATTTAAGGAAATTTGAAAATAAAGGTATCATTGTTCAAAATATCATTTAAATATAATACTTCTAGTAAGCAAAAGCCAGTTTAAACTTTACATCAAAAATTGTATTCAATAAAGGTCAGTTTTATATTAATATAAGGAATGCCTGTGATTCATTTACATAATTGATTTAGAGTGCAAATATTATATCCATGAAATACAAAATAGTACAACATGATGCTAGTTAAAACTTACAATAGAATAGAGTGCAAATAGCGTAACAATTAAAGCACTTTTAAACAATGATTATCAATTATTTTAACATAGTTTAATACTATGAAACCAGTTGCAAAACAATTATTTTTATATCTTTTTTATTTTGAATATTTTTATTATCAACACTTTTAAACAACACTTCCTTTGTACATCTTTCTGTATATACATATAAATTAAATAATTCTATACGTTCTGGGTGCTTTCATTAAGGATTGCTGGCTATTTTCTAAGAAACATTTGTTTGAATTTGTATAATATTGCTAACCTCCTCCATTGTAGTAGATATTTTTCCAGATTAAACAAACGTTTCTGAAACCTGCAGGGACTGAACAGTAACGAAATTATTAAAGCTAATATTTCTACATACCACTGATGAAGATTTAAAGTCCAATTCGCATCTTATCTTGATGTTAGTTAGTGTAAATGTTTCTGAAATTGTTTTTCCTGTCGCACTGATGATCCTTACAGAAAAACTTGGTTTTTGATACATAAATTATATCTTTTATGTATAAATAATCTCAGCGTGCATTTTCGGATCTTTCTCAGGAACCCATCCTATTTGACGTTCTCCAGATCGTATAGACAGCAAAATACCCCCAAACCATACCTTGATCCAAAAGCAAGTGTTTTTTCTTATGCTCACTTCAAATACTTCTTCTGGCTGATATTAATTACAGCAATAACCACTTCTTTACTTGATGCATACTTGGACGTTCCACTATTCGAAGGTGATGTCTGTGGCAGGTGGCAAGTCTTTTTTCCTTCTTGTTTCCTGGTTTTGATCTTATTGTACCTTTACAGGAGATGACAGAAGCTCAAAATAAAACTATGTTCGAGTATTCCGCCATTTTGATTTGTCCCAGTCTCTCACGCTAAGTCCTGACATGTGACCTATCTGACATGTGTTACTGTGCTGTCCAGAGGAGGTTGAGCAATCATCGTAGTGCATCATGGGTCAAAATCTAAATTTCTTCAGTCGAGGTCCAACCGTCGTGATGAGAAGAGCTCCGATTAAACTTTCCAAGTCAAAATAAAACGATATTTTTGCGATGAGAGAGAGTAGTTGTGCTTCCAAATCTATGAACTATCCTTATATTACATAGGTTTGATTTAATTCCTTCATTTAACAAGCTGTGAGCTTTAGTAGGTCACTGAATTGATGTACTTTGTGACACGGCGATGACTGCTAAAATTCACCATTCTCAAGACCTCCTTGAATGGCCCCAAAAACCTAACAAAACCACACATAAACCTTCCTAAACTCATAATCTCTTATTTTCGAAAAAGTAATATATTACTAACTAAAGAAAATATTTCAAACGGGACAACTTTGAACGTTATCCATCAGTTGAACTTCGAATGAGCCGTTAAATAACACAGGAAGCCCACAACCACAGATTTCTAGAAAGCGCCGTGACATGACTGAATATCTTCAGGACCTTCAGGGAATCCGAAAACTTTAATGTATGCTCTTAAAATCTTTCAAATAGATAAATATATTCTTTGAAGCCTTAGTCAAAAAAGTCTAGCCCAAAATAATACATGTTTGAATATTTAGATAGGCGAAGAGATCGCGTAACGCAATGTGTGCAGCGCCATAACAAAAATTGTTTATTCCTTCTTTGAAAGCGTATATCTTGAAAACGGTAGGAGGTTCGATCGGGTTCGATCGACGTTTTTTCTTCAATTATTTATCATCTTTAATTTGATGTGTGTTTGATTTAATAACTTTGTTACTGAAGTGCACACGAACAGTTCTTTTGTCTGTATGTTTAATCGTTCGTTTGTGTCTCTGCAATTTGCATAACACTCAGTTCGATTGACGAATTAAACATGAATTGATTACTTATCTGGTTTCAGCCTCCATAGACTAAGAGTTTGGTTTCTGATTACATGTTTGATCTTTTAATTTTTAAAAAATTTTCAATTTTGAACCGATTTATGAGTCGTTCTTCTTGTATACTTGAAAAATACTTTCTCGAAATAAGTGCTCCATCACCGCGAAATTTAGCGCGTTCTGATTGGCCGAAATAAACCACGTGTAGCTTGCACAACCTCCTCTGTGTGCTGTCATAATATTATCGGCTATGACTCCCTCAATGAGAACTTTTTCTTTGACGATCGAATAAAACATTTTTTTCAACCCTTTGACGAAGTATCGATTAGCCGATACCGATTAGCCTCGTTGGCCATTTCTGAGCTTCGTATTACAAATCAAGAGTTCACTCAGTGAGTCGATGTATATTACCGTTCAGATTTGACAGAAAGTCTCATGAAATTGACCAGTAATTGGACACTCCTCCATCCACTCCCCCATCCCAACGGAGAAACACCTGTGCGGTGTTATCGCAGGCTCACAAAACCAATTTAAAATGGCGAACAGCAAGCTAAGATAGTTGAAGTGTTTTATATTTGCATGTGTTTTCCACTCGTTTATGTAAAATACGCAGACAACCTATTTGCACAAAGCTGAACAAATGATATTAACTTACAATGGCTTAATGGTGACCTTTTACTGTGTGACTTGACCATATTAATGTGTGACTGCATGCTTCTCACGTAAGTAGAATTCACTTGATTCTAAATTGTACAATAAAATTATTTACTAGTAAAGTTTTCGAGATATTTCGGTGAAAACCACATAAAATCTTAATTAATTTCTTTTCAATTTTCTTTCATATTTCGCTAGATTGACGATAATTATTTGTTATAGAAAGACCAACAAAAAATATTCTAAAATGTTATAAATAAATAATATGTTCTTGCAGTTTGGTTAAGTACTTTTAATGTGCTTTTATGTATATTTGCATGTAGAAGTTTCACAAAAAATGTTGAATTGTGCATTCCAAGACTGAAATGCATTGTTGGTTTCAAAGGTAGCAAATGTAGATTGATTTGCATTTCATATGAAGCTAATATACAAAACATAACTCTAATACACTGTACTGACATAATGGCATAAACTGCACAATGCATTTTGGTCTTGCATGGAATGTACTATTCAGTATTCATAAGTCAAACCCTTTCTGGAATAGTTATTTATTGTATATATACTGTATATATGTATGATTGCATCCTATTGCAGAAGGATAAGAGCACATATTTATACAAAAATCTAATTTAATTAACATCCGGATAAACTATAGTATTTTGAGTTTTGCATCTCATTTATATTTGTATATTTGATTGTATAAATGTGTACCACAATTATTCTGTACTTGATGGTATGCATGTATAATTTCTTTTATACTACATATTCTCAATTTCAGAAAGGTTATGGTTTATATATATATAATTATCCCAATACCTTGTTATTCGGTGTATCTTTTTATGAATTTTTTTAAATTTACGTGTGTTTAGAAGGATAAGAACATTCATTGCAGAATATTAAAGTTGTCCTTCAGAAGCATTTTGTAAGGTATTATGAGAGTAGGTTTGTGGCCATGTATTATACTGTATTTATTTATTTGGATCTATCTTCTGATGATGTCGTCGTCCAACAAAAGCTCAAGTTCCAAATAAATAAATACAGTAGTACATGGCCTCAAACCTACTCTCATAATTCATTGCAGTGTTTTGAGTTTGCATCTTTTTAGATGATTGGCCTTAGCCGGTTACTACAAGGTGTGCTTATACTGCAATCAAGTATATATACCAATATAGTGAAAATGGGTCGCAATGTTTTTAAGCGATTTTAGGCGTTTTAAGGCAATTTAGCACGTTTTAAGGCGATTTAGCGCGTTTTAAGGCAATTTAGCACGTTTTAAGGCGATTTAGCGCGTTTTAAGGCGATTTAGCGCGTTTTAAGGCGATTTAGCGCGTTTTAAGGCGATTTAGCGCGTTTTAGCGCGATTTAAGGTCCGGGGGCAGGCCTAAGTTATATCTAGTTCTACTTTCAATACTGTCAAATTGCCAAACAAAGATGTTATTCCTGTACACGTTCTTGTTGTACAAGTACAAGTTTTATATGCTTGATATAAACGGCATAGTTTTTCATGTATATTGTAAACTCCCTGATGAAGTTTGTAAAATACAAACGAAACGCGTTGGAGAAATAAAAAGTTTACAAACGTCAAGCCGTGCTGTTCACTGCATGGTTCACTCTTTAAATAGTTGTTTAAAAAAATTGTTTATTTCTGTAACAGAAGTAAAAACTCTACATTTTGATGTTGTTTGTGTTTTCCCTATAAAAGTTAAATTATTTTAATGAACTTCCAATTAATAAAACTTATAAAAAGATATGAGAACGTTGCGTGACGACATTAAGAACGGCTGCGAGGGAGACTAATGTTAGTGCGTTTAGAAGGGATTACTAAAATCATTTATGCTCAACAATAGAATTATCCGCTTTTCGTTCAACACATTAGCTTCAAATGAATGAATAAATAAAGAAATGAATCAAACAAATCATGAAATATTACAGTCGAGTCATATTAGTTACAGAATTGGGGTTAACTGCTTTATATATTCAATAATATACAAATTAGGTAATACCTAATAGCGGAGCTCCCAGTTTAATTTTTTCTTACAACATCAATATGTGCATGTAAATATCACTTATTAGATATTTTCTTGGGTATAATATACGTGCTGATATTTTACGAGTTGCGTACGTTTAATCAGCAAGCAATGAGTAAAATGCCAGCCCGTAATACCCAAAAAAATATCTAATAAGGGATTTATTATACAACTTACTGTTTATTGTAATTTATATAGCATTTTTCATCGAAAAATATAACCTTTCGGAGATTCAGCGCGCGGAGAGAGAATCAAAACAAAGCCCTGGAAAAGCCAGTAAAATGTAAGATATTTCTCGCTCTCTTTTTGATTGACATAATGTCAAAAACCTCATTGGCTATCGATGTAGATGACGCCATCATGTAACGCAACGCACGAAAGGAAAGTTTGTCATTTACACAAGGGACGGAGATTTCTCATTGAAAAAAGTCCGATAAAAGCATGTTAATGGACAATTCATGAATGGAAATTGATTTAATGTAAGTAAAAAAATTGTAATAAATTCTGCTGTTTCTTAGGTTGGTTATCGTTTTCATTCTATGCACTTTTTCATCTTTTTCTCAAATTTTCAACTGTCACTTCAGTCAATAGTGTTGTTCAGACAAAAAAGTGTTCAGAAATGTTTTTGATGGAAAATACGATTCCCAAACGATAGTGTGAATAGCCTTATTATTATCCCTTTTATTTTTAAGTCATTAAGCTTATTTTGCTTTTGATAACGCCTTGAAAAAGTGCTTTGGCTGAACAGTCGTTTTACGGCCGCTTTTTACCTTCTTTTATTTTCCAAAGTTAGTTAGGATTCCGGATAGAAAAGGTTAAACCTTTTCATCGTATTAGATTTATTAAAAAGTAGTCATGGCAAAGCATAAAACAAACAAAAAGTTATTTTGAAATGGAATTAAACGCCTCAAGAATCAGTATAAGTTCTACCAACACAAGATCGATTTGAAAAGACAAGGATTTTAAAACAAGGTATTTTATTATGAAAAACTTTGTGTAAAACATCATTTTGTTCTGTAAAAAAAACTTTAACGACTTTGAAGTAAAAACTACTAAAAAAGCTCGTTTAGTAAGCATAAAATAGTTAATATTGCTAAATAAACAGAAGTTATTCAACCAATTTTAAATTATGTTTGTATTTCAATTCATCTTTGATGTTTTCCGTTTATGAGGTAAAACTATGACAAAACGAGTTGAAAATTGAACTAATTTAGGCTGCAAAACAGACCCTACTTTTACACAAAAACTATGACAAATCGAGTTGAAGATTGAACTAATTTAGACTGCAAAACAGTCCCTACGTACTTTTACACGAAAACTACGACGAAACGAGTTGAAGATTGAACTAATTTTTGAGTTTTGTCTCTCAAAAACTTGAAACAAATTATAATCTTGAACCATGGATAATAAAAACACTTGAACTTACTTTATCGGTGATTATTTTCTTGAGGTTTTCTTTCTTCAATAAACATTGATCATATTTTGACGAATAGATGTAAGCTTATGTACTTGAATTTTGATGGATTAAACATTAGGTTGTTTATAGTTCAACTGCCAAGCTTGAAAATCCTTCAATAAACTGTGCCGAGGGAAGCAATTTGAAGACAGTTTTCATAACAAAAAAGGTCGCTTCTTTATCAATTTGTTTTGTATTGCTGTAGTCTTTTAATATTCTTCCACGAAGGTATCTACAAATACGTTTTCTTGATCTTTTGGAATCAGTCTTTTGCTTTTCTTTAGTATAATTTCTTTGTTTTTGTGTCCTTCAAGTTTAGTTTCTTCTTCGGTCACAACTCTCTTTATGTTCTTCGAAGTTCATCTTTCTCCGTTGTTATTTTGAATTAATGAAAGCGCTACTCTGGTATTTTAATAGCAGGTAGTATTTTGTTGTTGTTTGTTTGCCTTTTTTAAGATAAAAGAAAACTTTGCTTTGTTGGTCTAGTGCTATTTGCCGCGCGCGTCACTTTTGTTCCCGCCGAAATGTAACAGCCAATCAGCATCGCGATGGGCGCGGACGTCGGACGTCGGACGTACGCTTGGGATACCTGTGTAAAAACCATCGAAAATAGACTAGATGCATCACCATTTTTTCTTAAGTATGGTGCTCCGCTCGCGCGGGCCTTCCAATTTTACCTGTTTATATATGATTTATTATCTTAATTATCGAGGTCACTTCGTTTCTATACATTTTATATTTGCATTTATTTATTTTTCAGAATGCACTACACTCCTAACGCTCAGAGTAAGTTGACGGCGGCCATTTTGATTCTCACCTACTTCTCACGGAAGGCAGCGGCCACTGGTCAATGCGCAGGAGCAACGTCCATTTTGTCCAAACGTTTCCGTGGGGAACGAGCTATTCCTACTGAGAAAACCGCTGACCTTAAAGCTTGCTTTGACTTGTGCAGAGAAACGTCCGGATGTGGGAGTTTGAATTACGAAATAAACGAAGGTGTGTGTGAGTTGAACAGCAAAAACCATCTGACACATCCCCAGGATCTTGAAGAAAAGGATGGTTATATTTACTTGCCTGTACTTGACATCGTTAAATCAACCAAGGTAACTAAACGTTTTTTCGGTGATAAGCTGTCTGTCTATTGATTGTTTTTGAAAAGGAAAAAATTGTTGTGGGATTGCTGTATGTCCGATTTCGTCGCGCGAAACCTTAGACGAGTTTTCGCGCAGCTATATCGAGAAGAAAGCTATCCCAAAAGAACTTCAGTACCGCTTCAGTACCGCTTCATTACGCATGACATGACTTTCATTTATGTTGATTATCATTCCATTAAGTGATACCGTTAATTGTTTAGTTCTGGAAATTGTATTTTCTTTCTTTTAGCTCCCAGAGCCTAAGTACAAAACATGCGCGAAGATAAAAGAGATGAAACCTTCTTCTCCCAGTGGAGTGTATGAGCTGGAAGTGAACGGTGCACCAAAGGCTGTATACTGTGACATGGACAACTATGGTAAGGCACAGGCACAGGCACAGGCACAGGCACAGGCACAGGCACAGGCACAGGCACAGGCACAGGCACAGGCACAGGCACAGGCACAGGCACAGGCACAGGCACAGGCACAGGCACAGGCACAGGCACAGGCACAGGCACAGGCACAGGCACAGGCACAGGCACAGGCACAGGCACAGGCACAGGCACAGCATGTAGGAACTACTTAACAAACGTTTTTACCATTAGGTGGAGGATGGTCGCTTGTTGTGTCAATCAGTGGATCTAACAACCAGCACACAATGCGAACTGAGAACAACTGCTGGAACTCTTCCTTTTGTGTACCGCTGACCACTGGAACTCTGGTCGCAAGAAAACGTTCAGACTCTGACATTCGTGCACTGGCATCTTATGAAGGTTTGTAGTTAATCTTACAGTGATTATGATTGCAGCGAAACAATGTTTCAATGTTTGATTTCCAGAACCTCCTGGATTTCACCTAGTCACGTGACCTTGCATACAATTTAAGAGTAGCACAGAACGAATTATTCCAGATTTCGAAAAATAATGCACTGCCAGAACAAACATTTTATTTGCTCTCGTATATAATTTTTCGAAGATAAGCATTCAATTTGTCCAGTCCATATTGTACTCCAAGAAACATGGGAACGAGAGATCCACAGTTTAACTCTTTTAGTTTTTGATTGACAAGGTCACGTGACCAGGTCCTGCAGGGAGTCTAGTCACGTGGTACAATCCATGTTGTCTTTTTTTATTCAATTCAATTCCTCTTTATTCACGTATTTCACAAGATTATTTAACAATTGATATAAATAGGGACAGCCGCAATTGTAAGATCTAACTGTAATAGCCAGAGGAAAGACTTGACAATAAGCTTCTTTGAAATTGAATTACTTTGAAAGAGTAATAAGTAATACAATATATATTTTTCTGTTTTATTGTTTTACTGTAGGGACCTTTCGAATCGATGTCATGTCAACCAGCGCGGTATTGTACAACAACTTCTATCGAGTAAGTACTTATAATAGATATTGAACATTGCGCCTTTGTGCTCCAGTGAAGGGCACAAATATGGCGGGCGATAAAAAGATGGCCGTTCCATGCATACAATTGTATCAAAAATTATTGTTTGCTCGCCTATAATTCTGCAACGAAATAATCTAAATCTTTAAAAGTTGACCAGCATGTAGTTTTGAAACTTTGATATAGATTTATTACTCCTTGCAATATAAGTACATATATATCTCCCGGGGAGGGGGGGGGGGGGGGGAGGGTATGGTATGGTGGTCGGGAACAAAAACACCCCTCAAAGTGCGTGTTACGGACGTATCCCCCAATGATATTACATAAACGCAAAAGAGTCTAAACCCCCCTTCCATCCAATAATATCTAATATCCATATAGAGCAGTTGCTGGTCGAATGCTAGAAGAACTGTTAGAAGCTTCCTTAAAATATGTGTTTTGTTTATAGATCCCTCAAGGCGCACAAGTGTTTGATGCTGGATGTGTCGGAGTAGCGTAAGAATTCTAAGTTTTGAACTCATTACTATTACCTTACTATAATGATGATGATGATGGCAAAGATGATGGTACAGGGACCCCTAATCAATCTATAATTGTAAATAGATGAAATAAATACTTGTGTTTTAGTGATTTTTGTCGCGCGCATGATTGATGAAAATCACGAATGGCAAAATTCAAAAACTTCTCTCGCGTAGCTTTTCTTGGCAATAGTAATATGGCTTTTAGTAATAAGTGACATAATTACATCACACGGGTGGACAATTTGCAATGCAAGGGCACTCTTATCACAGGAAACCCAACAATAAAATAAGTGTTAGTCAACACAGGAAACCCAAGCGGGAAGTAATTGCATTTGCGCGATTTTGTAATTATTAATTGAATAGGGGTCCCTGTGATGATGATGATGATGATGATGATGATGATGATGATGATGATGATGATGATGATGATGGTTATGATGATATTGACTATGATAGTGTTATTTATGGTGATAATGATGGTGAAGATGATGATGATATATCGCGATGATGATGATGAGGGTTATCATGATGATGATGATGATGATGATGATGATGATGGTTATGATGATATTGATTATGATAGTGTTATTTATGGTGATAATGATGGTGAAGATGATGATGATATATCGCGATGATGATGATGAGGGTTATCATGATGATGATGATGATCGATGGTGACGATGATGGTTATGTTGGTGCCGGTTATGATGATGGTATGATTTTGATAATAGTGGTTAGGATGATGATGATGATGATGATGATGATGATGATGATGATGATGATGATGATGTGGACGTTGATGGCAGTGATAGTGAATATGGCTGCGATGATGTTGATGATTGTCAAGACAAATGTAGTTATGGTTGGTGATAATGATTACAAGGATGATGAAGGGATAATATGATCAAGCTGATGGTAATAAAGTGTCCTTTGCTCTCTATAGGTGTCCCAGGATAATCATATCATACGCCTACCCTTATGTCTGGGAATCCAATTGCAAAGGTGTCGACATGGGATACCAGATATATAATAACTGCTACAAGGGTATGAGTTATTTAAAACAATGATTAATTGTTGGATGGATAGATGGATGGATGAATTGATGGATGGATGGATGGATGGATGGATGGATGGATGGATGGATGGATGGATGGATGGATGGATGGATCGTAGATGGATGTAGTGATGAATGAATGAATGAATGAAGCAATGAATGGAGTTGAAAATGACTATTAATTTAATTCAAAACATCAGTATTCATTAATTGTAAATGATGTACTGTTTATTTATTATTATTATTTTTAAATTCAAAAAAATAAATAAAAATGAAAACATCATCCCAAAACCCACCCCACCCATAAGAAAGTGAAATGGTTTCTTACCATTTAGTATGTTGGAATGTAAATACCTGAAATAATGACATTAGGAAAAACATAATGAACGGTATCCTGACGAGTGAAAAGTATATGTTGAGTCACCCATTTGGTTAAGACTGCTGTATTATTATTTTTATTTGTAACCTTTTTTTGCGAGTTCCCCGCCCTTCCTCTGTGCAAAACAAAGCGCAGTGTGACGGTATGCTTGTTAAGCTAACAAGCGGTTCTGTGTTTAATGTTTTTCATCTAGTATTCGATGGACACGACTCGGGTGAATGTGGCTCAGTATGGAAAGGTTCGGAGTACCGTGAGTAAAGCAATTAATCATTAAATCAACAAACCAACCAACAAATTGTAATTATTAATTAAACAACAAACTGGCAAACCAGCCAATTAATTATCCAACTAGCCAACCAACTCACCAACAAAAAAAACCCGGCTAATTAACTAACTAACTAACTAACTAACTAACTAACTAACTAACTAACTAACTAACTAACTAACTAACTAACTAACTAACTAACTAACTAATTAACTAACTAACTAACTAACTAACTAACTAACTAACTAACTAACTAACTAACTAACTAACTAACTAACTAACTAACTAACTAACTAACTAACTAACTAACTAACTAACTAACTAACTAACTAACTAACTAACTAACTAACTAACTAACTAACTAACTAACTAACTAACTAACTAACTAACTAACTAACTAACTAACTAACTAACTAACTAACTAACTAACTAACTAACTAACTAACTAACTAACTAACTAACTAAATAACTAACTAACTAACTAACTAACTAACTAACTAAATAATCAGTCAATCAGTCAATCAATCAATCAGTCAATCAATCAATCAATCCGTCAATCAATCAGTCACTCAATCAATCAAACAATCACTCAATCAATCAATCAATTGATCAACCGATCAATCAATCAATCAATCATTCAATCAATCAATCAATCAATCGATAAATCAATCAATCAATTAACCGATCATTCAATCAATCAATCAATCAATCAATCAATCAATCAATCAATCACTCACTCAATCAATCAATCAATCAATTAATCAACCGATCAATCAATCAATCAGTCAATTAATCGATCAATCAACAATCAAATAACCGATCATTCAATCAATCAATCAATCAATATATCAATTAATCAATCAAGCAATCAACCGATCAACCTATACCAATCAATCAATCAATCAATCAATCAACCGATCAACCAATCAATCAATCAATTATTCATTCATTCAGTGACACAGGCGTCAAGTTATATGTATTTTTTTTAATTTTCAGCATCCAAAAGGGTTCTTTATAGTTACTGCAACTCTAATGGTATATGGAGTGGACGACAAGGATACATGTTTGTTCGATGATTCTATGCCATGTATGTACTTCTATCAAGTATTATGTTTTTTTCATGCAATGCATTCTTGTTGAATCTGATATGTAAGTATCGGGACCTCGCCACCGTTCTAATCTCTTGTTTATTTTTCGTGACAGACTTCCTGGAAAATAAGTTAACTTCAGTGCTCCATCTCCGTGTACCGGACACAGTCCATGTAATTCAATAGAAACAACAGAGACCCAAAGTTAAACAATAGAACAAAGCTAACAAAGAATACAATACGTCGGTGTTTGATAATGACGTAAAAAGTGTTAGCAAAAAGGAAGGCTTTTTTTACTCCGACGAAGAGCTAAAGCTTGAAACGTCAGTAAATTTAAGTCACCTTTTTTTTACAAGGTTACAAATTTCATTATATTACCTATCGTTTTTAATGAAAATTGGTCAATTCCTATGTTATGTTTCCTTCATATGTTGAATGTAATTTGCTTTAAATGTCCTAATACTAGGACTTGGATCTAATATTTGTAGCCAATGTATTCCTTAATTTTATATCTAAAATAAGAAGTTGTTCTTTTTAGAGTCCCTAAACACTATATCCATGAAATAAAATAAAATTGCTAATATATAATAGTTCTAAATAACTGACTATTAGTTACTATCAAAGACAAGTAAAGTTGTAATGAGGTATTGTTTCCTTTGTATTTTATGTTTCTGTTTGAATGATAGTGACTAAGGCCTCGTCTACACGAATCCGATACGGCTGAAACCGCATATAAATATTTGCGTCCACACGAATCCTGTTGATCGTTTCCAATTCGGATTCTCCAGTACACACATTTTCAAGAATGATTTTATTTTATTGACGATAATGGTAATATCATGTTGTAAATATTGTTGCATATTGATTTTTAAAAGTTTTCTGAGTTTTAGTTTCGATTTTTCTGACCGAAAAAAATGATTTGTACCCTACTCTACTGAGGCAGGTTTTGGTGCGCAATTTTTTCCTGTCATGGGCTATGCTAACAACTTGAGCTTGTTAGCTTCGCGCTGATTGGCTAGTTGCATTTTCTTGTATCACCTAGATATGATGTCATAGTTAGTAACAAAACGCAGCTTGTATCACAGGGCCCGGCTTTCTATCGCTTATATATGAAATAAATTATACAATGAAATAAAATATAATATATTCATGAGAGCCTTTGGGTTCCCTGTGTTGTATTTGGAAACACGACGCGCTTAATCCTTAGAGTTTCCGGTAATGGTCATGATTATAATATATTTTATTTCATTGTATATTTTGTTTCATATATAAGCGATAGAAAGCCGGGCCCCCTGTGCCTCTATATCATGCGTTGTCAGGATTGGATAAAAGATTAATGACTTTAACCTAAGCAGATGGCAGGAACTGTTCTCTCAATAACTATGTAGAGTTTAGATAGTCAACGAAAGTCACCGTTTTTGGTCGTCGTTTTGTGTCTAACACAACTGTAACTGTATATAACTGAAGTCACTGAAGGTATCTGCTTTAAAACTGCAAAAAGGTATGTTTACTTAATTACTATAATATATTTAACAGGGTAAATCGAATAATTTATTTTGTAGTGTAAAATAAATGTACTAAAATTAACTTTTTTCCAGTAATCTAATTCGTTTAAATATGTCATAGACTTTTTTATCATACTCTTAATCACATTTTTTAAAGTCAATTTACAACGAAAAAAAGGTAAGAGACATTGTTCTTTGAAAAACGATAAATCAGTCATCTAATCATCGGAAAAGACGTGTTAACATTTGGTCAGCTATAAACCCGCTATACATCACGCTTCAATGCGCCTAGTCAAAATGGTAGAAATAAGGCCACAAAATCGTGGTTTTTCGATCTTTTCTCAAAATATTTGCAGAAAAGTAAAAAAAGTAGCCATGGATACAGCTACCTCAATCTTTTGTTGACCTTATCAAATGATTTTGATCTACTTTCCGTTCAAAAAGTACACGTACTTTTGGTGGTTGAAAGTTAACGGTTTGATCACTTTTACAAGAGAGATTGTGCGACTATTCTCATGTTAAGTTACAATATGGGCTATATTTAAAATTCAACAAACCTTTTCAAAAAAGTAGCCATGGATTCGAAAACACCATTCTTTTACGGACATTTTGATGTGTAATACATGACTATACGTGGAAAAAAACCACCGTACTTTTCAAGATTTCTGATTGTTATCGCTGTAATCTCTCGGTCATTCTCTTATAAGACTCTCATTCAAAATCGAGCGGACAGTAGAGCCTCGAGAACTCTTTGAATTATATATATTATTTTGTCTCCGGTTATAAGTCGTCTGAGTAAATATAATCATATTGTGCTGTGAAAGGCTTCTTTTGATGTTTAATTTAAGCGGGTTTCTACTTGGAAATATCAAATGTTCACAATCACGGAGATATGTTTTCCGATGTATCAAGCCCGAATAATATATCTGCAAGGACAGCATCACGACCGCTATTTCTTACTTTCTAGATTTACTTATTCACGTGTTTGCACGTTATTACACTTGAGGCCTCAAAATCCTCTTTAGTATCATCATTATCATCACATCGTCATCATCATAGTCATCATGCATTGTAATCGTCATCTTCTCAATTATCATCATCAAGTGAAGTCTGATTATCTTCATATTTTGGATGTACAGCATTTCAACGTTTCTAATTATTTTATCATGTCGACGTTATCACATTTCAGAGCCTTCGATTCAAATTTCGTACGAGACAACACATGGCAGTACATCATTATCACATTGAGAAACAGTGGTGGAGCCGTTGATGTTTATAAAAATGGAGGACTAGCGGATTTTGACCAAGGTTTGATAGAAGGAGCAACGATACTTTCAGGTGGAGTTCTATATTTGGGTCAAAAACATGTAGGATTTGATCCTAACAAAGTTATTCAAGGAAGCATTGCCGACCTCCAGATTTGGGATACCTTCATTAGTGCTTCCAATGCTACCGCAATGTACGGGTGGAAGTGCGCATCAGCAAGATATTATAACCAAGGAAAAGTTCTAAGTTGGGATTCAATCGTTAAATCTCCTTACAAGGGCCAAGTTTCTAAAGTCTGCCCTGCTACATGCTTGATATATTTATAAACTGATATAGCTCTACAACAAACATATCCAAATCTGATTATTTCATTGGAATAATTACTATGACAGCACCTTGATCAGAATCAAATAACCTGTAAACTTTGTTCACCTACTCAGTTTTGTTCTCTCCCACGTCACGAGGGTTTGACGATACTTTCTCATATAAGAAACAAATGAGCATACAAGAACTGGCTTATGTGAAACTACTCTATTATCAAACAATTGAATTAAGCTAATTGAAACACTTTAACATTCCACGGGCTGTATTCAAATTGTAAAGATTCAAATGCAAATTTCCCGCCAACTCGTACAGGAAGTATTGATACCACTGTAATTAAAACATTCTGTAGCCGGCAGTTCCGTTTTGGGAAACAGCCAAAAGAATAGATGAACACATAACAGAACATAGTGAAAAAGACGAGAAATCTTCTTTCACAAACCATAGCATTGAAACAGGACAAGAAACCATAAACATCGAGCACTCGAGTATTCTCGCGTCTAAATTTATAATATAGAAAAAAGGAAAAGTTGAGTTGAGTTGAGTTGAGTTGAGTTGAGTTGAGTTGAGTTGAGTTGAGTTAGTTTAGTTTATTTGCTCTCTTTAAATATTACAATTTATACATAGAATAAGTAATACTAAATATGATTTACAGTTTTTGATTTACAGTTTTGTTTGAAAAATTAAATGTTAGGTTTTCTAGTTAGTCCCCAGTCTTTTAGTTACAATAGTAATTCAAGTTTAAAGAAAAAACTATATAAATAGAATATAATTACAATGGATATATGTAATAGAGTTAGATAATTTGATAATGAGGTAAGTTGAATAAATTAAGAAAGAATAATATTGATATAATTTAAAACATATGATATGATTGATATAGTTTGGAAAATATCATATAATGTTTAAGTGTATAAGTGTAGTATACATTTCGACATTACATTCAATAATTTGTTGATCAAGTAAATACTGTTTGAGGTTTTTTTTAAAAAGAATATGTGTTTTTATAAGATTTAAGTTCAATTGGAATACTGCTCCAAATATCATATCGATTGCAATGAACGAAATCGATTATTTGCCAATATTTGTCCTAACTTTCGATTTATATAAGTTACGGTCACTTGTATATCTGATCTTGTATTGTAATTGTGCATATCTCCAGCATATTTAAACATAGTGTTAACTGAAAGTGTTAACTGAAAGATTAAGTGCCTTAATTTTGCAATAATCTCCGTATTACGAGATATGCGTGAGCACATGTACGAAATGTGATGTTTCTAACTCATTGAATCGTCTATCATAACACCCAAATATTTTATAAAGTTTATTCCTCTCAATGGGCATTTCATTGTTTATAGCTAGGGATTTTTATATTAATTTGGTGATTTTTTTTCCGTAGAGACTTTCGTTTTGCTGTGCTTATATTATTGATAGTTTGTTTGTATCGCACCATTCTTTGAATTTGCCTAACTCCTGATTCCTAATATTTGCTAATGAGTTAAGGTCTTTTGCAAATAAATTTCAGCAAAGATTTTGAACTGGAGTTTATCCGTACTTTGTGGAAGATCGTTTATATAAATTAGAAACAAAAACGGGCCTAGTACACTACCCTGTGGAATACCACATATTAATGTTTGTTGATCAGATTCTATATCATCAAGGACAACAAACTGTTTTCTATTTTGTAAGTAGTTTTTAAATTATGACAACGGTAGACCGAAGAAAACATCCGAAGCACTTTTTTATAAACAAATTTTATTCACATATAATCAACACCAAGAGCAAGAACTCTTCGAGGGGGTCTATATATTATTTACAATATAACGAATAAATATAGTATAATAAAGAAAACTAATTACACGAAAAAACCCGGCTAGAGTCAATTATATAATGTTGCACCGCAAAAAATAATGTTTTATTATCAGAAAAATATATTTCATTTGAACCGTGCAACAGTTAAAAAAAAAAGTAAAAACAGTGTTTCACTTCTGTCGTATCAAATAGATAATGTACATATATTCGGGTCATATACTTTGTAAATGAGTACTACTATGTCTTGCATGTAGTTCTTCTGTGATAGAGGGAATTAGATATTTATAATATAGACATGAGGTAGCACTTTTAAAAGCAAGATTCCGCAGCCTAAAAAATATTCGACTGCTTTGATTCTTTGTCAACATTATTATATAAGACCAAAGTGTTGTTTGGTATTGGTTTCCTAGCAACGCGTGTCAGTATAGCAACAAAACATGCATGCCCTTTGTTTGGAACGTTGTCTGTTTTCTCGAAATGTTCAGGGTTTGTAATCTTATAGTAGTGCATCACGTAGGCGAAGTTTGAAAACTTTTTATTCCCTCTATTAACTGTGCTTCATCGTTGGTAACCCTACTTTGATTGATCTACTTCAATTATCTTAAAACTGATATATATCTGCAGTAAGTTTTTATCGTATTTCGTCCAAAATAATAAAAAAAGATTTCAACTAACGAACCCCTATTTGGTTTCTTGCGTACCTAGTCCTACCTGTACACAAAATACTAAGCCAAATCTACTTTTTGAGTGTGGCAACGAAAATCGAAATTTTGTTTGATTTTTACTGGTATTCACATGTTTGCCGATATTTCCTTGCGTAACACGAGTGACGGTTTAGTCTGTACGTCTTTTCTTTGCTCGGATATGCTCAATATCATTACTCAAAATGAAATATAATAATAACAGCTTTATATTTACATGTTGTTTGTTTTTTGAAATATTTTAGATTTGAGCTAAACAGTTGAAACCGACCAGCGTGTGTTTAATTCGAAAGATTCATTTGTATAGTAAACGACAGTAATACAATTTGCATATCTCATGGAGTTTGAGAGCCAGTCAAATGATATTACATTTTAATTTAAAGAAATCCCCATGTCATAGTCTCATGTACACAAAGGCTCAAAACACCTTAATGACTATTAGGCTGTTATACACTCTTTTCGAGAAACTTTGTCACCCGTGAAGTGAAAAGCCTACAAGCTAGTAGCGCATGGGGATTATGGGTAACCTATGTATACTTTATTAGAACGCAGGGATTTCATGGCCACATTGCTACACTTGTCAATATGTTAGTGAGAAATGTCCTTTCTGACTTATCAAACAGCAAGAAAGGCGTTCCGAATGCACATTTAGTTTCTGAACTGATCCGTGACCCTTTGCGCCACTATCTTGTGTGCTTTTCACGGGTGACAAACTTTCTCGGGAAGGGTGTATGTGTGTTGGAATGACTGTTATTGTGATCGATATCATGCCTCGTTTCAATCACTTGCTCCAGAACGAATTGCACTCCACTCACCGTTATAAATTAATGAAATCAGCGTGTTATCGTGTCAAAATATAATTCTTTTAAAAACAAAGGCTCAAAGGCCTAGGTTAATGGCTTTTAGGCTGATTTATAAATTATTCGGAACAGCTGAATGATACGGGAGTGTCGGAGCGTAAATATCGTTGTTATTATTATATTTCATTTTGAGTAATAGTATTGAGCATATCCGAGCAAAGAAAAGACTGAGACTAAACCGTCACTTTATCACTAATTTTATTTGTTTGAAACGCAAAGTGCCACAAATTCTATTGTACAGATTTGCTATACTTCTTTCGTATCAAGCGTTCGGAGGTCTCAATAAATTGGGATTTTTTTTTTGTTGTTTACGTAATTTATAAACATTTATTGCTGTTTCTAGCCAGAAAAAGCATTATATACCGAAGATTAGAACGAAAAAAAAAACTTTCTTTTTTAAAAAAAAAAAAAACTAAAAGTTTTCTTTTAGTGAAAGGAGGCATCGGCGACCTTGAAATTTGCCGTCCTTTGACTGATTAATTTGGTCGATGGATGAAAACTCGCCTAGCGGCCGAAAAAGATATTTTAACACGATTTTTTCCCCCGTTTTGTGGTAAAGACAAATAGTTCTTTCGATGTTAGAATTATAAAATAGAGATTACTTAATAGAAAGTGCGTATATAAGAAGTATATAACAATAATACAATGTAAAATAAAGTAAAACCAATATAAAGTAAAATCAAAATAAATAAAAATAAAAATAAACTCATTTCAGTTCAGTATTTTAATTCACATTTTTACTTATTAAGTTTCACAAAAATATACATTTCGAAAGCTGTATGGTGCCATGCATGAGTACAAGACAATACTTGTATATTTTGCTAAATTCAATGAACTTTTGAATTCAAACATCTAGAAGGATAAAAATAAAAATAATAATAATTTATTTCTAGTGCATCCCAATAATTCTCGATGCCCTTGCAAATTGATATAAAAATACAAGTTGATATATATATAGGAAGATATAACTAGATATTTACACTGAAATAACTAATGCTCATACAGATCTACCAGTAATTAATTAGTGTAGAATCGTATAAGATCTCAGAATTTCAAAGGATATTTGAGTTGAATAAATATGTCTTCAGTTGATTTTTAAAACTTTCTGTGCTGGCACAGGTTTTGACGCAAGGCGGGAGTTGATTCCACAGCCTTGGTGCAATACTCACTGCAATTTTATAAAATAAATTGATTTTATTTTTATTCAGTTCTCAAATCTGATGGGTTATATTTCTTACAACTGAAAAGTGTGTACGTGTGATTGGACGTAATGCTTTTTTCATATCTAGAAGCTTTATGAAATTAAATTCTTGTTATGAATGTAATGAATAATTTAAGCCTAAAAAAACAGCGTGTTTTAATAATTGGAGTGTTATCAACAAAATCATTATTTCTTTCAAGTGTCGAGCAGTGTTCCGTTCATCACTCAAAGGTATGGGAATTTGAAAAATACCATTTATCTTCATTGTTTCTCGTTCTAGCTGATTTATTAGACAATGATTAGTTTGCAAACAGTATATCTGGGAAACATCAGTAAAAATTGCATAATCTTAAGCAAGTTTGTCAGTCAGTTCAGTGAAAGCAAAATAACCTTGATTGTCACCGGTGTAATTGTCACTGATGATTGTCATTGTAAACTTGTTCGTCTAATGTGAATTCAACAGAATTAGACGACTGTTTCGTCTCGTATTGTGTTTGTCCCGTTTTCTCCTTTTGTCCGGTTTGTCCGTCTTCTAGTGTGAAAACGATCGAGAAATAGGGGGAAGGGGTTATATATAAAAACATAGTTAATTGATAATTTAAACCAAATGGGTATAATGTTATGATCCTATCAAGGGATATCGTTTATACACTTTCTTACTAGGGGAACTGCCCACTCAATTGACTTTAGTCGAGTCAGTTGAGCGGCTCTCCACCTTTGGATACTTTTTCAACTTTTTCAATATGTGTATTTCACGGATATACTGTTTGACTGAGGGGACATGGGATATACTGTTTGACTGAGGGGACATTGGGAAGTGCGGTGTTATGGTGTTGAAGGATATTTTTGCGGTGAAAAATTTATCAGTCAAAGTGCAGTGTTGCGGTGATGTAAATGCCTTCGGTGTGCGGTGTTTGCTGCGGTGTGTGGTGAATTTTAAAGCTGCGGTGTTCGAAGTGTTTGGTGAGAGATTGTGATGCGATGTTGTCCAAAAATGTTGTTGCGGTGTTTCGTTGTTGAGAATCCCCAATGTCCCCATCCTTTCTTACTTCACATTTATTACTTATCAGTCAAAAACAAGTTGCATTTAAAACAATTCGTATGTAGGATCTCTCAATTCACATTTACTGACTGAAACAAAACAACGAAATTACTTCCAAATAATAACCGAAAATGCCACTCAGAGTGTGTGCTTTGGACTTTGAATTCCTATTCGTAATAGTATATGAATCAATGATATCGCCTGTCCGTAATAGTTCGTGTCCGCAAAAATGATATATTAACAGTGAGAGTTTTTAATATTCGTTTCTTTAGATGCATTATTAACAAACAGGCGGGGAAAAATTGGGTTCTTTCTGAGCAGCTTATCTTGTGTCTGCAACTAATAAGACTCGACTGTAACACTTAATGATAAGTTTTATTCATTTGTTTACTGTATTCATTCATTTGAAGCTAATGTGTTGGGCGAAAAGAGGATAATTCTATTTTTGAGCATAAATGATTTTAGTAATTCCCTAAACGCTCTAACATGGCCCGGTAAATAAGCATAATTCATTATTGAACGCGGTGCCCTAATATATTTTATAAGTTTTATAGATTGGAAGTCCATCAAAATATTTTAGCTTTTAAAGGAAAACACAAACGACATCATAATGTAGAGCTTTAACTGTTACAGAAATTAACAATTTTTTTAAACAATTTTTAAAGAGTGAACCATGCATGCAGTGAACAGCACGGCTTGACGTTTGTAAAGTTTTTATTTCTCCAACGCGTTTCGTATGTATTTTTACAAACTTCATCAAGGAGTTTACAATATACATGAAAAACTGTGCCGTTTGTATAATGTATATAAAACTTGTACTTGTAGAACTAGAACGTGTACATGAATAACATATTTGTTTGGCAATTTGACATTATTGAAAGCAGAACTATATATAACTTTTTCAATGAATATGATAAAATAAACCAATTTCAAAACATCTATATGTTAAACTGAATTTAATTTATTATTAATCATTATAAAAGAAAACAAACTAATTAGGATATTTCACTCCCCGATAAGCACATCACGGGATGCTGTCTTGTGGTCACATTGACACATTTGTCACCGCATTTGTGTTTCACATTGAACACTTTATGACTTTAAAGTGCTTATAACCCCACAGGCATCCCAAGCTAGTAGTTCATTTTAGGGAGATTTGGTTCGTTTATATAGGGAAATTTTGAGAATTTTTTGGGGGAGATTTTGAGATCGCTAGACTGGTAGTTCGTTTTAGGAAGATTTCGAGTCGTTTTAGGTTGATTTTGAGTCGTTTTAAAGAGATTTTGTAATCGCTGGACACATCCCCTAAAGAAAAATGACGATGGATGGCGATGGATGTTTTAGTGATTTATTCACGCACATGCTGGCCGATTTTCCAGTCGATTTTGTAAGTATTACGGGAATTATCGTGCCTAGCGTGGGAAGGGGTCGAAAATCAGTCTCCTGCCTTGTCTTCCTAAAACGAACTACCAGTCTAGCGATCTCAAAATCTCCCCCCCAAAAAAAATCTCAAAATTTCCCTATATAAACGAACCAAATCTCCCTAAAATGAACTACTAGCTTGGGATGCCTGTGATAACCCCTGGAACTTACAATTTACAGTAAAATATTTGAGTCACAAATGACATATTTTTGAAAAAATAAGGCCAAATGTGATTTTTTCCGCGCACCCCGAGGAGAATATCAGAGTTTGGCAAAACTATACAATCACAAAGAACACACAGGATTTCAAACCCCCGGGGGGGCGACTCCCTTCAAATATGGATAGGGGTACTCGACGGACGGTACGTTTTGAAAATGACCCTAAAAGGTACGCATAAATTAACTCAGATAGTGATTTCAGACCCTAAAAGGTACGACTACATTTAAAAAATGTTCAATATGTATAATCTAAGTACGAATTAAAACTGACCCTCAAAGGTACGGTGCCAGTTCGAGACCCTAAAAGGTACGCAAGGGTCTTATTTTAGACCCTAAAAGGTCCGTCGAGCACCCCTATCCATTTTGTAAGGGAGTCCTCCTCCCCCCTGTTTTAAAAAACTCATTAATAATACATAAACATTTAGTCCAATCCGATGAGTCCTCTTTGGTCACGAGGAAAGCATTGTATACCGCATAATCTACGTTTGAAAAGCGGAGGGATTATAGTGCAGAATAGAAGAACAATGGAATGCAAATGAACATGAAGCATTATATCATGGCACATGTGTCATAATTATAATGCTTCATGTCCATAATTTAGATATTACCCCTCCCCCCCCCCCCCCTCCCATCCCCCAATCTCTACTGACGAGTAAACATCAGACTTATAAATTAAAATAGATTACTTGTAGATTCTTGGCGAAAAAAAGTCAGTTGAGTGCCAACTTATAAATTAAAATAGATTACTTGTAGATTCTTGGCGAAAAAAAGTCTTTGAGTGCCAATGCCAGGATTCGAACCGAGACCTTCTACTTGGTTGTATCCGAGCTTTAAGCCATTACAGTGCGAATAAAAAAACCGTGGGCACCTAAAAATATTTTAGAAATCGTTTTTTGCTCGTTCAGAACAACTCAGAAACAACTATATGACCGCAAGAAGTTTGACTGATGTGTAGTATGAAAATTAGTTTGTAGTTAGAGTTGTTTGTGAGTTATTCAACGAACGATAAACGATTTCTAAAATATTTATGGGTGCTCACGTTTTTTTCGATTTGCACTGTAAACTACTGAAGCAACCGATGAAAAGTTTACAACGAAATGTCATCAAGTTGGTTAGCATTCAAGTTGGTTAGCATTCCTCTATTGTTACTCTATATCAATTCCCAAATGCAAACAACCTTCTGTTTTCTTTTGTTTCATCGATATTGGTCAACATGAATTCATGAATTATTAATGAGTTACCAGTTTAGGTCATTCAAAAAACTCGCAGCACGTGTTTTATCAGGTATAAAATTCCTTGGGTTTCGCCCTCGGGATTTTATAGCTGATAAAACACTGCTGCTCGTTTTTTAAATAGTACACAATTCTTTCCTCGTGACCGGAGAGAAGCATCGGATTGGACAAAATGGTCATTATTAATGAGTTTTTCTTAAAGTACTTTAAGGTCATAAAGTCCCAGGGGGGGGGGGGGGGGGGTACTCCCTTTGTCCAAGTTGTAGGGGTGATCAGCGGACGTTTTGAAAACGACAAATTTTTGTGCCAGAACCCTAAAAGGTACGCACAGGAAATATTTTTTACCCTAAAAGGTACGCCGATCACCTCTACCACTTTGACAAAGGGGATTTCACCTTGAATATCCTTCGAGGTTGAATTAATATCGCACTGAATGGGGCTGATTAATTCCACAATGTGACTCAGTTTTCCTACAAAGAGGCTCATTCATCCTCATGAGAGGCTCATGTATTCCCTAACGGGGTTTTCAGTTCGGTTTTTGTTGTTTGGAATCTGCAAACGGAGCTGATTCATCGAAAATACTGAGCGAGCGATTTTGCTGACTCATAAATACCGGCGTAAATATCGGCCTAAACGGTAAATAAAACTTGAAAAACCTTTCATTTTATTCAATTACGAAAGCTGTGATAAGTAAAAGTTTGAATACTTTTTCGAAAAATAAACTTTACTTACCGAAAATCGAAGAAACTTGTGATCTTGAAGTCCCACAACTTCAGGTTTGTCAAAGGTTCCACAGATCAAGATCAATTGCAAGCATGAGGTATTATCGATTGACATTTGCTTTCCTTCGTGAAGGAATCGAAAGAACGAATGCGAGCTAGTCGATGACTATTGGTTACAAAGTTAATCGAATAGATATTGATTGGCTTCGAAGGAGGCTTCGTGTGGAGTTACGGGTATATACTTCGTGTAGTCTCATATCAATCACTTATAGTTGACAAAACGAATAAAACGACTACATGGACATTCAGCAATGAAGTATATACCGATTCTTACAGCCTTACTTACATGACTCGATGACATAGATAGATACGCATTCCCAGAATGCAGTAGCCACAAATAATAATAATAATAATAATAATAATAATAATAATAATAATAATAATAATAATAATAATAATAACAATAATAATAATAATAATAATAATAATAATAATAATAATAATAATAATAATAATAATTTATTTCTAGTGCATCCTCATAATAATCGATGCCCTTGCAGATTGATATAAAAATACAAGTTGATATATATAGGAAGATATAACTAGATATTTACACTGCAATAACTAATGCTCATACAGATGTACCAGTAATTAATTAGTGTAGAATCGTATAAGATCTCAGAATTTCAAAGGATATTTGAGTTGAATAAATATGTCTTCAGTTGTTTTTTAAAACTTTCTGTGTTGGCACAGGTTTTGACGCAAGGCGGGAGTTGATTCCACAGCCTTGGTGCATTACTCACTGCAATTTCATAAAATAAATTGATTTTATTTTTATTCAGTTCTCAAATCTGATGGGTTATATTTCTTGCAACTGAAAAATGTGTACGCGACGCGCTGATTGGACGTAATTCCTTTTTTCATATCTAGAAGCTTTATGACATAAAATTCTTGTTATGAATGTAATGAATAATTCAACCCTAAATAAACAGTGGGTTTTAATAATTGGAGTGTTATCAACAAAATCTTTATTTCTTTCAAGTGTCGAGCAGTGTTCGTTCATCACTCAAAGCAGGTATGGGAATTTGAAAAATACCATTTATCTTCATTGTTTCTCGTTCTAGCTGATTTATTAGACACTGATTAGTTAGCAAACAGTATATCTGGAAAACATCAGTAAAAATTGCATAATCTTAAGCAAGTTTGTCAGTCAGTTCAGTGAAAGCAATGTAAATGATTGTCATTGTAAACTTGTTCGTCTAATGTGAATTCAACAGAATTAGACGACTGTTTCGTCTCGTATTGTGTTTGTCCCGTTTTCTCCTTTTGTCCGGTTTGTCCGTCTTCTAGTGTGAAAACGATCGAGAAATAGGGGGAAGGGGTTATATATAAAAACGTAGTTAATTGATAATTTAAACCAAATGGGTATAATGTTATGATCCTATCAAGGGATATCGTTTATACTCTTTCTTACTAGGGGAAGCCCACTCAATTGACTTTAGTCGAGTCAGTTTAGCGGCTCTCCACGCTTGGATACTTTTCAACTTTTTCATTATGTGTATTTCACGGATATACTGTTTGACTGAGGGGACATGGGATATACTGTTTGACTGAGGGGACATTGGGAAGTGCTGTGTTACGGTGTTGAAGGATATTTTTGCGGTGAAAAATTTACCAGTCAAAGTGCAGTGTTGCGGTGATGTAAATGCCGTCGGTGTGCGGTGTTTGCTGCGGTGTGTGGTGAATTTTAAAGCTACGGTGTTCGAAGTGTTTGGTGAGAGATTGTGATGCGATGTTGTCCAAAAATGTTGTTGCGGTGTTTCGTTGTTGAGAATCCCCAATGTCCCCATCCTTTCTTACTTCACATTTATTATTATCAGTCAAAAATAAGTTGCATTTAAAACAATTCGTATGTAGGATCTCTCAATTCACATTTACTGACTGAAAAACAACGAAAATACTTCCAAACAATAACCGAAAATGCCACTCAGAGTGTGTGCTTTGGACTTTGAATTCCTATTCGTAATAGTATATGAATCAATGATATCTGTAATAGTTCGAGTACGCAAAAATGATATATTAACAGTGAGAGATTTTTAATATTTGTTTCTTTAGATGTATTAATAAACAGGCGGGGGGAAAAATTGGGTTCTTTCTGAGCAGCTAATCTTGTGTCTGCAACTAATAAGACTCGACTGTAACACTTAATGATAAGTTTTATTCATTTGTTTACTGTATTCATTCATTTGAAGCTAATGTGTTGAGCGAAAAGAGGATAATTCTATTTTTGAGCATAAATGATTTTAGTAATTCCCTAAACGCTCTAACATGGCCCGGTAAATAAGCATAATTCATTATTGTACGCGGTGCCCTAATATATTTTATAAGTTTTATAGATTGGAAGTTCATCAAAATATTTTAGCTTTTAAAGGGAAACACAAACGACATCATAATGTAGAGCTTTAACTGTTACAGAAATTAACAATTTTTTTAAACAATTCATTAAAGAGTGAACCATGCATGCAGTGAACAGCACGGCTTGACGTTTGTAAAGTTTTTATTTCTCCAACGCGTTTCGTATGTATTTTTACAAACTTCATCAAGGAGTTTACAATATACATGAAAAACTCTGCCGTTTGTATAATGTATATAAAACTTGTACTTGTACAACTAGAACGTGTACATGAATAACATATTTGTTTGGCAATTTGACATTATTGAAAGAAGAACTATATATAACTTTTTCAATGAATATGATAAAATAAACCAAATTAAAAACATCTATATGTTAAACTGAATCTAATTTATTATTAATCATTATAAAAGAAAACAAACTAATTAGGATATTTCACTCCCCGATAAGCACATCACGGGATGCTGTCTTGTGGTCACATTGACACATTTGTCACCGCATTTGTGTTTCACATTGAACACTTTATGACGTTAAAGTGCTTATAACCCCACAGGCATCCCAAGCTAGTAGTTCATTTTAGGGAGATTTGGTTCGTTTATATAGGGAAATTTTGAGAATTTTTTTGGGGGAGATTTTGAGATCGCTAGACTGGTAGTTCGTTTTAGGAAGATTTCGAGTCGTTTTAGGTTGATTTCGAGTCGTTTTAAAGAGATTTTGTAATCGCTGGACACATCCCCTAAAGAAAAATGACGATGGATGGCGATGGATGTTTTAGTGATTTATTCACGCACATGCTGGCCGATTTTCCAGTCGATTTTGTAAGTATTACGGGAATTATCGTGCCTAGCGTGGGAAGGGGTCGAAAATCAGTCTCCTGCCTTGTCTTCCTAAAACAAACTACCAGTCTAGCGATCTCAAAATCTCCCCCCCCAAAAAAAATTCTCAAAATTTCCCTATATAAACGAACCAAATCTCCAAATAGGGGTACTCGACGGACGGTACGTTTTGAAAATGACCCTAAAAGGTACGCATAAATTAACTCAGATAGTGATTTCAGACCCTATAAGGTACGACTACATTTAAAAAATGTTCAATATGTATAATCTAAGTACGAATTAAAACTGACCCTCAAAGGTACGGTGCCAGTTCGAGACCCTAAAAGGTACGCAAGGGTCTTATTTTAGACCCTAAAAGGTCCGTCGAGCACCCCTATCCATTTTGTTAGGTATCCCTCCCCCCCGGTTTTAAAAAACTCATTAATAATACATGACCATTTAGTCCAATCCGATGAGTCCTCTTTGGTCACGAGGAAAGCATTGTATATCGCATAATCTACGTTTGAAAAGCGGAGGGATTATAGTGCAGAATAGAAGAACAATGGAATGCAAATGAACATGAAGCATTATATCATGGCACATGTGTCATAATTATAATGCTTCATGTCCATAATTTAGATATTACCCCCCCCCCCCCCCCCCCCTCCCATCCCCCAATCTCTACTGACGAGTAAACATCAGACTTATAATTAAAATAGATTACTTGTAGATTCTTGGCGAAAAACGTCTTTGAGTGCCAATGCCAGGATTCGAACCGAGACCTTCTACTTGGTTGTATCCGAGCTTTAAGCCATTACAGTGCGAATAAAAAAACCGTGGGCACCTAAAAATATTTTAGAAATCGTTTTTTGCTCGTTCAGAACAACTCAGAAACAACTATATGACCGCAAGAAGTTTGACTGATGTGTAGTATGAAAATTATTTTGTAGTTAGAGTTGTTTGTGAGTTTTTCAAACGAACGATAAACGATTTCTAAAATATTTCTGGGTGCTCACGTTTTTTTCGATTCGCACTGTAAACTACTGAAGCAACCGATGAAAAGTTTACAACGAAATGTCATCAAGTTGGTTAGCATTCCTCTATTGTTACTCTATATCAATTCCCAAATGCAAACAAACTTCTGTTTTCTTTTGTTTCATCGATATTGGTCAACATGAATTCATGAATTATTAATGAGTTGCCAGTTTAAGTCATTCAAAAAACTCACAGCACGTGTTTTATCAGGTATAAAATCCCTTGGGTTTCGCCCTCGGGATTTTATAGCTGATAAAACACTGCTGCTCGTTTTTTAAATAGTACACAATGCTTTCCTCGTGACCGGAGACAAGCATCGGATTGGACAAAATGGTCATTATTAATGAGTTTGTCTTAAAGTACTTTAAGGTCATAAAGTCCCAGGGGGGGGGGGGGGGGAAACTCCCTTTGTCCAAGTTGTAGGGGTGATCAGCGGAGGTTTTGAAAACGACCCCTAAAAGGTACGCACAGATAGAAAAAGCTGATAAAGCCTTGTCGATTTCTACCCCTGAAAAGCAACAAAACAGAGTAAACAAAACTCTTACAGGTACAAATTTTTGAGCCAGAACCCTAAAAGGTACGCACAGGAAATATCTTTTACCCTAAAAGGTACGCCGATCACTTCTACCACTTTGACAAAGGGAGTCCCCCCCCCCCCCCCCCCCCCCGGGCATAAAGCGTTCAATGTGGAAACACACATGCATGTGACAAATGTGACAAATGTGTCAATGTGACCACAAGACATCATCCTGATGTGCTTACTGTGGGGAGTAAAATATCCTAAGTTTGTTTCTTTTATAACGATTAATAATAAATTAGTTTCAGTTAATTTGGTTTATTTTGTTCTATTCATTGAAAAAGTTATATCTAGTTCTACTTTCAATAATGTCAAATTGCCAAACAAAGATGTTATTCCTGTACACGTTCTTGTTGTACAAGTACAAGTTTTATATGCTTTATGTAAACGGCACAGTTTTTCATGTATATTGTAAAATCCCTGATGAAGTTTGTAAAATACAAACCGGAAAAGCGTTGGAGAAATAAAAAGTTTACAAACGTCAAGCCGTGCTGTTCACTGCATGGTTCACTCTTTAAAATGTTGTTTAAAAAAATTGTTTATTTCTGTAACAGAAGTAAAAGCTCTACATTTTGATGTTCTTTGTGTTTTCCCTATAAAAGTTAGATTATTTTAATGAACTTCCAATTAATAAAACTTATAAAAAGAAATGAGAACGTTGCGTGACGACACTAAGAACGGCTGCGAGGGAGACTAATGTTAGTGCGTTTAGAAGGGATTACTAAAATCATTTATGCTCAACAATAGAATTATCCGCTTTTCGTTCAACACATTAGCTTCAAATGAATGAATAAATAAAGAAATGAATAAAACAAATCATGAAATATTACAGTCGAGTCATATTAGTTACAGACTTGGGGTTAACTGCTTTATATATTCAATACAAACAACAGAAAAGCCCAATGTTACCTGTTTATATATGATTTATTATCTTAATTATCGAGGTCACTTCGTTTCTATGCATTTTATATTTGCATTTATTTATTTATTTTTCAGAATGCACTACACTCCTAACGCTCAGAGTAAGTTGACGGCGGCCATTTTGATTCTCACCTACTTCTCACAGAAGGCAGCGGCCACTGGTCAATGCGCAGGCGCAACGTCCATTTTGTCCAAACGTTTCCGTGGGGAACGAGCTATTCCTACTGAGAAAACCGCTGACCTTAAAGCTTGCTTCGACTTGTGCAGAGAAACGTCCGGATGTCGGAGTTTGAATTACGAAATAAACGAAGGTGTGTGTGAGTTGAACAGCAAAAACCATCTGACACATCCCCAGGATCTTGAAGAAAAGGATGGTTATATTTACTTGCCTGTACTTGACATCGTTAAATCAACCAAGGTATAGTAACTAAACGTTTTTTCGGTGATAAGCTGTCTGTCTATTGATTGTTTTTTGAAAGGGAAAAAGTTGTTGTGGGATAGCTGTATGTCCGATTTCGTCGCGCGAAACCTTAGACGAGTTTTCGCGCAGCTATATATCGAGAAGAAAGCTATTCAAAAAGAACTTCAGTACCGCTTCAGTACCGCTTCAGTACGCATGACATGACTTTCATTTATGTTGATTATCATTCCACTAACTAATACAGTTAATTGATTAGTTCTGGAAATTGTATTTTCTTTCTTTTAGCCCCCAGAGCCTAAGTACAAAACATGCGCGAAGATAAAAGAGATGAAACCATCTTCTCCCAGTGGAGTGTATGAGCTGGAAGTGAACGGTGTACCAAAGGCTGTATACTGTGACATGGGCAACTATGGTAAGGCACAGGCACAGGCACAGGCACAGGCACAGGCACAGGCACAGGCACAGGCACAGGCACAGGCACAGGCACAGCATGTAGGAACCACTTAACAAACGTTTTTACCATTAGGTGGAGGATGGTCGCTTGTTGTGTCAATCAGTGGATCTAACAACCAGCACACATTGCGAACTGAGAACAACTGCTGGAACTCTTCCTATTGTGTACCGTTGACCACTGGAACTCTGGTCGCAAGAAAACGTTCAGACTCTGACATTCGTGCACTGGCATCTTATGAAGGTTTGTAGTTAATCTTACAGTGATTATGATTGCAGCGAAACAATGTTTCAATGTTTGATTTCCAGAACCTCCTGGATTTCACCTGGTCACGTGACCTTGCATACAATTTAAGAGTAGCACAGAACGAATTATTCCAGATTTCGAAAAATAATGCACTGCCAGAACAAACATTTTATTTGCTCTCGTATATAATTTTTCGAAGATAAGCATTCATTTTGTCCATATTGTACTCCAAGAAACATGGGAACGAGAGATCCACAGTTTAACTCTTTTAGTTTTTGATTGACAAGGTCACGTGACCAGGTCCTGCAAGGAGTCTAGTGACGTGGTACAATCCATGTTGTGTTTTTTAATTCAATTCAGTTCCTCTTAATTCACGTATTTCACAAGATTATTTAACAATTGATATAAATAGGGACAGCCGCAATTGTAAGATCTAACTGTAATAGCCAGAGGAAAGACTTGACAATCAGCTTCTTTGAAATTGAATTATTTTGAAAGAGTAATAAGTAATACAATATATATTTTTCTGTTTTATTGTTTTACTGTAGGGACCTTTCGAATCGACGTCATGTCAACCAGCGCGGTATTGTACAACAACTTCTATCGAGTAAGTACTTATAATAGATATTGAACAATGCGACTTTGTGCTCCAGTGAAGGGTACAAATATGGCGGGCGAAATTTAAAGATGGCCGTTCCATGCATAGATTTGTACCAAAAATTATTGTTTGCTCGCCTATAATTCTGCAACGAAATAGTCTAAATCTTTAAAAGTTGACCAGCATGTAGTTTTGAAACTTTGATATACATTTATTACTCTTTGCAATATAAGTACATATATATCTTCCGGAAGGTGGGGGGGGGGGGGGGGGGGGGGGGAGTATCCGGTATATATAGTGGTCGGGAACAAAAACACCCCTCAAAGTGCGTGCTACGGACGTACCCCCCAATGATATTACATAAACGAAAAATAGTTTAAACCCCCCTCCAATCCAATAACATCTAGAGCAGTTGCTGGTCGAATGCTAGAAGAACTGTTAGAAGCTTCTTTAAAATATGTGTTTTGTTTATAGATCCCTCAAGGCGCACAAGTGTTTGATGCTGGATGTACCGGAGTAGCGTAAGAATTCTAAGTTTTGAACTCATTACTATTACCTTACTATAATGATGATGATGATGGCAAAGATGATGGCACAGGGACCCCTAATCAATCTACAATTGTAAATAGATGAAATGAATACTTGTGTTTTAGTGATTTCTTTGTCACGCGCATGATTGATGAAAATCACGTGGGATTCCTGTGTTAATAAAATTCAATGTTGGGCTTCCTGTGGCACGTTGCTCGGTGAGATGACGAATTGCAAAATTCAAAAACTTCTCTCGCGTAGCTTTTCTTGGCAATAGTAATATGGCTTTTAGTAATAAGTGACATAATTACATCACACGGGTGGACAATTTGCAATACAAGGGCACTCTTTTCACAGGAAACCCAACAATAAAATAAGTGTTAGTCAACACAGGAAACCCAAGCGGGAAGTAATTGCATTTGCGCGATTTTGTAATTATTAATTGAATAGGGGTCCCTGTGATGAGGATGATGATGTCGATGATGATGGTTATGATGATATTGATTATGATAGTGTTACTTATGGTGATAATGATGGTGAAGATGATGATGATATATCGCGATGATGATGTTGAGGGTTATCATGATGATGATGATGATCGATGGTGACGATGATGGTTATGATATAATGATGATATATGATGATGATAATGTTGGTGCCGGTTATGATGATGGTATGATTTTGATAATAGTGGTTAGGATGATGATGATGATGATGATGATGATGATGATGATGATGATGATGTGGACGTTGATGGCATTGATAGTGAATATGGCTGCGATGATGTTGATGATTGTTAAGACAAATGTAGTTATGGTTGGTGATGATGATTACAAGGATGACGAAGTGATAATATGGGCAAGCTGAAGGTGATGGTGATAAAGTGTCCTTTGCTTCTATAGGTGTCCCAGGATAATCATATCATACGCCTACCCTTATGTCTGGGAATCTAATTGCAAAGGCATCGACATGGGATATCAGATAGCTAAGGGTAACTGCCACAAGGGTATGAGTTATTAAAAACAATGAATATTTTTAGCTGTAACCTTTTTTTGCGAGTTCCCTGCCCTTCCTCTGTGCAAAACAAAGCGCACTGTGACGGTATGCTTGTTAAGCTAACAAGCGGTTCTGTGTTTAATGTTTTTCATCTAGTATTCGATGGACACGACTCGGGTGAATGTGGCGCAACATGGAGAGGTTCGGAGTACTGTAAGTAAAGCAATCAATTATTAAATCAACAAATCAACCAACAAATTGTAATTACTAATTAAACAACAAACTGGCAAACCAGCCAATTAATTATCCAACTAGCCAACCAACTCACCAACAACAACAAAAACCCGGCCTATTAACTAACTAAATAACTAACTCACTAACTAACTCACTAACTCACTCACTAACTCACTAGCTCACTAACTAACTAATTAACTAACTAAGTAACTAACTAAGTAACTAACTAACTAAGTAACTAACTAAGTAACTAACTCACTAACTCACTAACTCACTAACTCACTAACTCACTAACTCACTAACTCACTAACTCACTAACTCACTAACTCACTAACTCACTAACTCACTAACTCACTAACTCACTAACTCACTAACTCACTAACTAACTAACTAACTAATCAATCAATCAATCAATCAATCAATCAATTAATCAATCAATCAGTCAATCAGTCAATCAGTCAATCAATCAATCAATCAATCAATCAGTCTCTCAATCAATCAATCAATCAATCAATCAATCAATCAATTAATCAACCGATCAATCAATCAATCAATCAATGAATCATTCAATTAATCAACTGATCAATAAATCAATAAATCAATCAATCAATCAATCAGCTATCAATCAATCAATCAATCAATCAATCAATCAATTAACCGATCATTCATTCAATCAATCAATCAATCAATCTATCAATCAATCAATCAGTCAATCAGTCAATCAATCAATCAATTAATCAACCGACCAATCAATCAATCAATCAATCAGTCAATCAATCGATCAATCAATCAATAATAATAATAATTTAAGTTCTTTGGACGCATTTAAAGCTCAATGCGTTTACATAATTAAAAAGTAAAAATTAAAAATGATTTAGTAGTTTTAGATTGAGTGACAGTTAAAAGCTTGACGGAATAGGAATGTTTTCAGTTCAGTTTTAAATTGTTTCAGTGATTTGCAATTTTGAATGTTTTGAGGTAGGGAGTTCCAGAGTTTTGGTGCTGCATAGGAGAAGGTTCTTTGGCCATAGGTTACGGAGTTGATTTTCGGTTGTTGTAGAATCAGTCTGTTAGTGGAACGCAGAGTACGGGTAGGATCAATCAATCAATCAATCAATCAAGCAATCAATCAATCAATCAATCAATCAATCAATCAGTCAATCAATCAATCAATCAATTAAAAAATATCAATCAACCGATCAACCAATCAATCAATCAATCAACCGATCAACCAATCAATCAATTAATCAATCAATCAACCGATCAACCAATCAATCAATCAATCAACCGATCAACCAATCAATCAATCAATTATTCATTCATTCAGTGACACAGGCATTAAGTTATATGTATTTTGTTTTATTTTCAGCATCCAAAAGGGTTCTTTATAGTTACTGCAACTCTAATGGTATATGGAGTGGACGACAGGGATACATGTTTGTTCGATGATTCTATGCCATGTATGTACTTCTATCAAGTATTATGTTTTTTTCATGCAATCAGCATTCTTCTTGAATCTGATATGTAAGTATCGGGACCTCGCCACCGTTCTAATCTCTTGTTTATTTTTCGTGACAGACTTCCTGGAAAATAAGTTAACTTCAGTGCTCCTTCTCCGTGTACCGGACACAGTCCATGTAATTCAATAGAAACAACAGAGACCCCAAGTTAAATAATAGAACAAAGCTAACAAAGAATACAATACGTCGGTGTTTGATATAGACGTAAAAAGTGTTAGAAAAAAGGAAGGCTTTTTTTACTCCGACGAAGAGCTAAAGCTTGAAACGTCAGTAAAGTTAAGTCAACGTTTTTTTACAAGGTTACAAATTTCATTATATTACCTATCGTTTATAATGAAAATTGGTCAATTCCTATGTATGTTTCCTTCATATGTTGAATGTAATTTGCTTTAAATGTCCTAATACTAGGACTTGGATCTAATGTTTGTAACCAATGTATTCCTTAATTTTATATCTAAAACTAGACGCATAACTGCGTGAACTCGGGCTTCATTACGATTATGTAATCATTTTCTTGGATTAGCTTGAGATGATTTGAAGCGAAAAAAAAGTTATTTTTTTGGTCCTCCTTTTCTGTTTGGTCCGTTCCTTGAGTCCGTGATCCGCTTGCCTGTACTGCTTTTACCTGGATATCGATGTTCGGTTCGTGCAGTGATACATGCGAGCTCAAAGACTGTCTAGAAACAGTGTTATTATAAAAGTTGTTCTTGCAAAATAAACGCAAGAAAAAGCAAGATAGATACTAGTCACTAAAGCAATTGGTGTTATATTTGAGGCGATTTAATTTAGGCTGTTGGATGTAGTTTTCAGAGAGGCTGATTTCAGCTGTTTTATATTTGTTGTTGTCGAGCTTGACCTTGATGTTTAAAATCGGTCACGTTATCTGACATATTGTAAACAAAGAAATATTACTTTCATCGTTCAACTGCTAGATAATAGGTTGAAGCGATTAAAAGTTTTGCGTATAAGTTTGTTGTTCTTTGCCGAGAAGCTAAGCGCTCGGCAATCGCCAATCAATCGCGGATCTGAAGCTTGTACGAGCTAATAGTATAGTCAATTAAACTAAACTATTGACAGATAAACTCGTTATTTTAATCAAAAATATAAAAGAAATAATTACAAGAAGAAAAATATTTACCCTAAACATCACTACTGTTGTTGTCTTCACTTCTAGTGCGCTGTATTGTACTCTCTAAGAATGCTTACAATACAGTTAAATATCCAGTAGTAACAGCTTCGTCCTTTGTAACTGGTTGTGAATCAATTCCATAGCATTATGAGTTTATAGCAGGGACGATCACAGGTAGCCCAAGCATAGAGTCAGTACAAGGGAATGTATGGTGAATTGTAATTTTAACATAAATATGTCAATAAAATTTCCCTTTCTTACATGGATGTTTTTTGTGGTCTCTGATAATGTCTGTGAAGAATTTTTGGAAAATTTGATCAATTGTACATCCCCTTGTTAATATATTGATATTAACAAGGGGATGTACAATTGATCAAATTTTCCAAAAATTCTTCACAGACATTATCAGAGACCACAAAAAACATCCATGTAAGAAAGGGAAATTTTATTGACATATTTATGTTAAAATTACAATTCACCATACATTCCCTTGTACTGACTCTATGCTTGGGCTACCTGTGGGACGATTTCTCGATAAATTCCATCATAATAAGTTGACTCGCTTATTTAGCCCGTAAATTGCATGATCTTTATTAAAATTCACAGTGACCCTTTCCGAAAACATTCGACATAAACTTAAGTGTAATTCTACTGCGAATCATGTGGAGTGAGCGCATAAAATATGAGAATATTCCACCTAAAAATCAATCCTTCGACGAATCAAATATCAATGTGCTCGTATTGGCCAGTCTACGCATGCGCTGTGACCATACGCATGCGCGGTGACGACTAGACGGCGTTTTGCGACCCAAGAAAAAAAAAAAAAAAAAAAACATTGAAGCCCATTTTAAGACTCGGGTTTCCTTTGGAAAGCCCGAGTAATAAGAAGTTGTTCTTTTTAGAGTCCCTAAACACTAAATCCATGAAATAAAATAAAATTACGACGTATCAAGTAAATGATGGTGCAAAGAGAGAAATCCATCATCATCCATCTACAAAATGTTGGTTAAATGCAATTTAAGCAGAGTTAAACTCGAGGCAATGGCTGCCTGTGGATCCCCTGGATTATTGTGTGTGCCCAATGCTGGGATAGCTTGTGGTCAGAGGTCATGTGTGTGCGGGGGGCACCCCGAGCTGTGCAGGGCCTGCACGCGAGCATGCTGCTCAGATCTTGTTGATCCTCGCTGTGTACGCATAGTTTTGCTGCTCCCACCCTCCTCTCCCGGGTAAGTATGTTTTCTAGGTAAGTATACATTTCCACTGACTGAGTCAGTGTGACGGGTGTCAGGCAGTGGACCGTGGATGGTTACCATGGTTACTGCCTTTGTCGCCAGGGACATGCGCGTCTTTGTGGGGCGACATTGAGGCACCCAAACCCAACCTTATCATTGCCGATAAGTTTAACATATGATTAGACACTCTGACAACACTGTTAAGAGCAACAACAACAACAAAGACATTCAGAACGGTTTCACCGTCCTGAAAAAGTGCTTGAATAAACTAGACTGCCTGATTTACGAAATGTTATTAATTCCGGCGTAAATTTAAGCCACGCTTGAATGTCCAGTCGGACTCAATTCAAGCGAAATTGTTTATTTAACTTATTGTATTTTTTCCATTGTCCACCACTATATATATTTCTCTCTTTGCACCATCATTTACTTGATAATGTTGTCGCGATGACAACGAAATGTCATAATTTGTATTCCCTAGTTTTCTTATTAAATTGTATAAGCAAAGTTCTTCTTATTAGGTTTCTTTGTTATGTTTCTTTTTATTTCAAATTCCTAGTACTTTAAACATTACTTCAAAGTCGTGTCATTTTCGATGGAGTTTCAAAATATGGCACGTGGTACAAATATATATTATATATATATATATATAAGCAAAATATGCAAACATGTAAATATATAAATATATATACAAACTTGCTAGAGTAGACGTACTAAATCCGTGAAACAAATATTACTAATTACTGCTAAAAAGTGTTGATGAGACAATAGAGAACAAAGGAATTAGCATAATTTAGCACCTATTTTGTACTATTTTTGTCTCATGGATTAAGTGCGTTTACTCTAACAGAAATGTGAATAAAAAGTATTGTATTGTATTGTATTGTATACGTTTCTAGGATTGGTTGTTACCTTCATGAATAATTAATGAATATTAGATACTATATTTAAAAATAGTTTCAATCTAGGTAATGTATTTGCGACCAGGCCTGCATACGAATTCACCAAAGTTGTTAGCCTTGAGCCCCTGCATTTTTGTAATGTGGCATTGTATATAAACATAAATAAAACGAAGGGAAAACCCCCAGCTCGCCGTTCATTCAACCAACATTCGCATGTATTTCGATATTTTTTTATTTTCATAAAACAGTACGTGTCGAAGGTCTTTGAATATATTGAAAGAAGAAAATATACAACGGATTAAGAGTGCAATGTTCATGTGAAACTTCTTTGCACCTTGATATAATATAATATATACATGCTTTAGTCGAGCTCCTTTCATCACGGTTCGCAGAGTCGTGTTTATAACTGCGAATTTTGTTTCGACTCGTTTCAACTTGTCAGAGCTGCACAGCTGGCATCACTTGTTCTTCTAGAAGAAACGAGAACTAACGAAAAAGATTTAGAATGGTTTATCTTGAGATATTTTGGACTTGAACGACGGTTCAATGAACTTTTGAAGTCGTGAAGTTGACCGTCGTCCCTAATGGCTTCTAAACCTATGCAAAACCCGCACTAACCAATTATCATTTCGAGGGAGGGGAGCCACGACGTATTAAAAAAAGTTTATTTGATGCTTTACATTTTCAAGAATGATTTTATTTTATTGACGATAATGGTGATATCATGTTGTAAATATTGTTGCATATTGATTTTTAAAAGTTTTCTGAGTTTTAGTTTCGATTTTTCTGACCGAAAAAAATGATTTGTACCCAACTCTACTGAGGCAGGTTTTGGTGCGCAATTTTTTTCCTGTCATGGGTTATGCTAACAACTTGAGCTTGTTAGCTTCGCGCTGATTGGCTAGTTTTATTTTCTTGTATCACCTAGATATGATGTCATAGCTAGTAACAAAACGCAGCTTCTATCACAGGGCCCGGCATTCTATCGCTTATATATGAAATAAATTATACAATGAAATAAAATATAATATATTCATGAGAGCCTTTGGGTTCCCTGTGTTGTATTTGGAAACACGACGCGCTTTTAAAAGAGTTTCCGGTAATGGTCATGATTATAATATATTTTATTTCATTGTATATTTTGTTTCATATATAAGCGATAGAAAGCCGGGCCCCCTGTGCCTCTATATCATGCGTTGTCAGGATTGGATAAAAGATTAATGACTTTAACCTAAGCAGATGGCAGGAACTGTTCTCTCAATAACTATGTAGAGTTTAGATAGTCAACGAAAGTCACCGTTTTTGGTCGTCGTTTTGTGTCTAACACAACTGTAACTGTATATAACTGAAGTCACTGAAGGTATCTGCTTTAAAACTGCAAACAGGAATGTTTACTTAATTACTATAATATATTTAACAGGGTAAATCGAATAATTTATTTTGTAGTGTAAAATAAATGCACTAAAATTAACTTTTTTCCAGTAATCTAATTCGTTTAAATATGTCATAGACTTTTTTATCATACTCTTAATCACATTTTTTAAAGTCAATTTACAACGAAAAAAAGGAACGAGAAATTGTTCTTTGAAAAACGATAAATCAGTCATCTAATATATCAAGCCCAAATAATATATCTGCAAGGACAGCATCACGACAGTAATCTAATTCGTTTAAATATGTCATAAACTTTTTTATCATACTCTTAATCACATTTTTTAAAGTCAATTTACAACGAAAAAAAGGAACGAGAAATTGTTCTTTGAAAAACGATAAATCAGTCATCTAATATATCAAGCCCGAATAATATATCTGCAAGGACAGCATCACGACCGCTATTTCTTACTTTCTAGATTTACTTATTCACGTGTTTGCACATTATATGATTGCGGTTTTAAAAACCTACATAAACCTAAGATTTGTTATTTTTATTTTAGGATGTACTTGACAACAACGCCGTCAATGTTGACGTCCGCAATTTTGTTACTTTTGTTCATCTTCCCCAAAGCAGCTGCCAAAAACAACGAGCTAACAGCATCATCCATCTCGGAGCGTCGGTTCCTTGACAAACAAATTGCCCCTGCTAGAAAAACTGCTGACCTAAAAGCTTGCTTTGACTTGTGCAAAGAAACTCCCGGATGTGGAAGTGCCAATTATAATTTGTTCAAAGGCGTGTGTGAATTAAACAGCAAGAACCATTCAACACATCCCCATAATCTCGTGGAAAAAGAAGGATATGTGTATTTGCCTGTGCACATGTCTACACAAAAACATCCAACACAAGACGTACAGCACGCTGATTCAGAGGTAATTAAATAAGTAGTTAAACCAGTACACTAAACGTACTCGTCGTCCGTCCTTTAATGCACGTTATCTATAAAATTGGACAAATGCCTTTTGCTGTTTATCTCTTTTAGCCTACAGAGCCTAAGTACAAAACATGCGCGAAGAGAAAAGAAATGAAACCATCTTCTCCCAGTGGAGTGTATGAGCTGGAAGTGAACGGTGTACCAAAGTCTGTATACTGTGACATGGACAACTATGGTAAGGCACAGGAACTATGGTAAGGCACAGGCACAGGCACAGGCACAGGCACAGACACAGGCACAGGCACAGGCACAGGCACAGGCACAGGCACAGGCACAGGCACAGGCACAGGCACAGGCACAGGCACAGGCACAGGCACAGGCACAGGCACAGGCACAGGCACAGGCACAGGCACAGGCACAGGCACAGGCACAGGAACAGGCACAGGCACAGGCACAGGCTATGTATATACATATAGGGTCTTATTTACAAATGTTCTCGCCATTAGGTGGAGGATGGTCGCTTGTTGTGTCAATCAGTGGGTCTAACAACGAGCATTTGTTACAAACTGAGAACAACTGCTTGAACTCTTCCTTTTGTGTACCGCTGACCACTGGAACTCTGGTCGCAAGGAAACGTTCAGACTCTGACATTCGTGCACTGGCATCTTATGAAGGTTTGTAGTTAGCCAATAACATAATGTTAGGTTCAATAACATAAGGGTTTCAATTCAAAATCCAATTTTAATTAATATAAAATACCTTTTTCTGTTTTATTTTATTGTTTTACTGTAGGGACCTTTCGAATCGACGTCATGTCAACCAGCGCGATGTTGTACAACAATTTCTATCGAGTAAGTAGAAGTATGAACCCTATTTGGTTTGCTTTTTTTTACCAGATAATATATCTCAAATGTTTTTCATATAATACTTCTGAGATTCATAAACCTACAAACATTTGTTTGATTTAATACATTTTGTTTTTGTTTTCTTAATAGTTATCTGATGGTGCACAGTTTTTTGATTCTGGATGTACGGGAATGTGGTAAGAATGTCGAGTTTTGAACACATGATCATGTTTCCCTGCGTTATCTCATGACATTATGATGATGAATATGATGATGGTGATGATTAGGATGGTGTTGAATATGGTGATTGTTATGTTGATAACGGTGATGATAATAAGGAAAAAGGAGATGATGTTGACGATGAATTTTGTGATGATGATGAACATGATAACAACGATCGATGATCATGATGATGATGATGATCAAGGAGAAGATGATGACGATGGGTATGGCTATGCTGATTATGATGCAGAGGATAATAAAAACTGTGATTGTAATGGTAATTAATGTCCCATTGCTTTAACAGGTGTCCCAGGATAATCATATCATACGTGTACCCTTATATCTGGGAATCTAATTGCAAAGGCATCGAGAAGGGATTTCAGATTGTTCGCACTACCTGTACTAAAGGTATCAATTAAACAATATTGTTGCTTCATTCTAGAGTGTAAAAAATGATAACGAGAGCATGTGTTTTTAGTAAGTCTTAACCACAGTCAACACAACAAAGATATATGGTGGGAAAATGTTGAAAATTACAAAAATGCATAAAATAAGGGGAGAAGTGCAATTTTATCACAGTGCAGAAGGAGGTGGGAAATATCTTTCTCGAATAAGTCAATAAATTGGTGCATCATCAGCTACTTACAGCATCAACGAATCACGATCATTTTTGTTAGGTATTAGTCAACTGAAATAATTTATTGAGTCGATTTATCTACAGTAAGAAGTGGTTAGTCAAATAACTAAGTAAATCGATGTATCCACATTTACTCACTGCAAAAACGGTTGAGTAGTGTTTGCTCAAACAATCGAGAAAATTAATGATTCAACAGTAACTCATTGTAAAAACTACTAAGTGCACTGTTTACGTAGAGACAACTAAGAAACCGAGAACTTGAAATGTCTTTTTTTAATAAGTATTACATACTATTTTCTTTGTTGTATATACCTTCACTTTTCTTTCATCAAACCATTCATGGACTATTTAATCACGTACCCGCATAGTCAGAGAACGTCTTTCAAATAATAGATGTAAGAGATTGATGCATTGTTGAGTCACGAGTATTGCCAATAATGTTTGTGAATGATATTATTCCAGTGTTCGACGGGCTTGATAACGCGGAATGTGGTGGTACGGCTTGGCGTGGATCACAATATCGTGAGTATTTCAGGCAGGCAGGCAGGCAGGCAGGCAGGCAGGCAGGCAGGCAGGCAGGCAGGCAGGCAGGCAGGCAGGCAGGCAGGCAGGCAGGCAGGCAGGCAGGCAGGCAGGCAGGCAGGCAGGCAGGCAGGCAGGCAGGCAGGCAGGCAGGCAGGCAGGCAGGCAGGCAGGCAGGCAGGCAGGCAGGCAGGCAGGCAAGTTACATGTATACTATTTCATTTTCAGCATCCAAGAGGATTCTTTATAGTTTCTGTCACACTACTGGTATATTGAATGGAAAACAAGGATACATGTTCGTTCGATAATTCTATAGCTTGATACTCAGTGACTGTTAGTATACTAATATGCAAATGAATTTGAACAATGGATTCAATTTGAGGCTTTAATTCGGGACAATTCTTTGTTTGTGCCCGAGTGCCGTGACTTGAATCCATTGTTTTAAAACATTTACATGTAACTGTAATGCCAACTATTGTCATTATCGTTCTATGTATCGTTCTTATTCACTTGCCTTAAGGTTACCGTCCACGTTCGCGGGGTGCTCTCAGTTAAAAATTGTTTAGCGCGTCACTTAACAATAAAGATAGACAAAGTATATATCATTTTAAAGCTTATATAACAGAGAATAAGACTATGTAAGTTTTTTTAAGACAAATAATATCTTTAACCAATGCTTCACGTAAAACCTCAAAATCGAGCACTTTCATTAAAAAAAGTATAAGTCCAAAAGTTCCAACTACTTTGCCGTCATTTCTGCATTATGTCAATCAGCACATACATGTGTTCAAAACCGTGTCCAGTTTTTTCGATAAAATGCTTCGTTCTTGAATAAATGTGTTTCAAAGTCGACTCATTGTTAAAACTTCAAGTTAAATAACAAAACGGGCCATAACTATAAAACTAAGGATTTTATCAACAAACCTGGACACGGTTTGGAAGACCAATATATGTTGATTGACATAACGAAAAAATGACGGCAAAGCATATGAACTTTTTGACTTATACTTTTTTAACAACTCGCATTGAAGGCGGTTAATTTTGAGGGTTTTCGAAGAGCATATCTTACAGAAAATTGTTTTATATAACAAAACATACACAGTCTTATTCTCTGTTATATAAGCTTTAAAATGATATATAATATGTCTATTATTATTGTAAAATGACGCGGTAAACAAACTTTTAACTGAGAGCATGTGAAAGCACACCGCGAACGTGGACCGTAACCTTAACGTTTCCCCAATATATTCATAACTTTGTAGAATTGTCTTGGCTAAATATGTTGTATACGGGATGTACCATATACACAGACTGCAGGGGCGGAACTAGGGGGAGTCACTATTGGCACCGGAACCCCCTGTTTTATTTTAAGACATTTAGGGACCGGACACCCCCTAACACCTTAAGAGCCCTTCATTTGCAAATGGGACAACCCCTGACAAATTTCTGGATCCGCCCCTGGACTGTATGTGTTCCTCCGAACTGAAAACATTTGTAAGAAACTGAGAGGTAAGCTAATAAGGCCGATTCATGCAATAAGTTCATTTGTAATATTTTTCATTCTCTTTCATATTGTCCAAATAGATGGACAATTTTGACAAATCCAAATTCCCGGGAAGGGGGGGAGGGAGAGGGTGGAACTTCCTTAGTCCAATTGGTAGCGGTGATCGGCGCTCCTTCTAGGGTTCTTTTAATTTATACGTAACTTTTAAGTGGTGGTTTTCAAAACCGACCGCCGATCTCCCCTACCGCTTGGACAAAGGGAGTCCCCCTAGCACTAAATATGGTTTGTACACGTGGAATTCACGTTTCATGAGACACGATTGATTTGGAATAATCAAAATGTATTTTTATTTGTATATATTTTGCACCTTTCTACGTAGACGTCACTGTGGCCTTACATAGATGGAGCACTAGCATGGCATACGTCGAGCAGGAGATATGTGGTTCAAATATGTACTGGGGAAGGACTTTTATAGATTGGCCATATAGGCCATAAAGCTTGGTATATTACTAAAATATGCTTGATAGTTTCTGAATTTCTTTTACTTATAATAAATATACAGTGAATGTCATTAACGTTGTGCAAGTAAAGTAGAGATTAGTAAAGTAGAGATTGACATTTCATGTTACATTTCGTTTAGTGGACAATGTTAATGACATTGGCTGTACCAACCAACATGGAAATGTTCGATATTAATTTCGTTTATAGTCACGGCACATAATGGACAAAATCATTGAGTTCTTTGCGATTAATTTACCCATAACTCTTTTCGCATGCTCTTGTAATGAACCGCAGTGGTGAACACAAGTAAATTGGGATGAGAGGGGAGGGTGCGTGGACACTAATAATTCTTAGCTCACACAATAAGTCATACACAGGTGGTGTGCGACACGGGTTTGCAAAGCATGATAGGTAAAATGTGAAACACGCTCATTTGCTTCTGACCGTCGCAGTGAGTCAAACATGAGCTCGTAGTCGACGGGGCCGTGCCGAGCGGTTAATTAGCTGTAATTCATGTTATGGCAGTCATTTAGGAACAACTCTTGGGCTGCCTGTGGTGCAAATGTCTCTCGAAATTTTGCTCAACACAGGAACCCCGACTATATAATTATATTTGAACAAGCACTTTTGAAAACCCAAAACCTTGGGCTGTTTGTATCTTATTTTATTCTATTTCATTTTAACTATTATTGTAAGTTGCTGTGATAAGAATAAAAAAACTTGTAATTTGCACTTTTGTTCGGTAAATAAAACTCAAACAAACCTTATTGTGTGTTGTATAGTTGCCTCAACAATATTAAAAAAAGAAAAACTGATACTAGAGTAACTGCAAAAACTTTAAACAATAACTTAATAAAAGATAAAAGAAATCTTAAGAACCTAGTGTTGGCGTGAATTGAAGAGAGGGGGGAGGGGGAGGGGGAGGGGCGGATTAGGGTGAAACGACACAGGAATCCCAAAACTCCATAGTTAATTTGTTTTGCTGATTCTTTTATTATTACCAAAGAAAAACATTTTAGCAACTAAATCTTTCAGTGTCTAAGATATATATTGTTGAAAAACAATAATCAATAAACAGGAAGAACCGGCATGCAGCAAATTAAATCAAACTAACTCATAGTGGACAATTTGAATAACTTTTGTTTTCGACTAACAAGCCTCGCATACATGTGAAATTGAACTCTATCGTGTTCCAACGTGAACACTAGGCTAGCCAGCTAAGAACAATAGAAGGTCCCCATATTTTGATTGGTCTATACAAAAAGGGAATTAGCTTTATTATTATTAGAAAGGGAGGAACAGGAACGCTTGGCTAGGGCGCCGTCTTGAAGAGTGAGCACCGAGTTTCTATATATTGCTATATTGAGGCCTTGAAAAACATTGCAAGGTTGTACATGAGCCAGTCTTTAATAATATGACATTACATTATACGCATGGTACGTTGAATACTTCTTCTAAGACCGCAATATAGTGACTTGGTGCTCACTTTTCAAGATGGCGGCCTTACTGTTAACCGGAACAGTAGCAGCCTGTTTTACAGTGGCTCTAGAGGAGATCTCTTAATTGGGCTTCCTGTGTTTCCGTTATCTATCTGTGGCTCCTTCTCCATGTACTAGAAACCTATATGTTGAATACGGGATGTACCATATACACAGACTACAGGGGCGGAACTAGGAAGTGTCCCTAGTGGCACCGGAACCCCCCTGTTTTATCTAAGACATTTAGGGACCGGACACCCCCTAACATCCTAAGAGCCCTTCAGTTGCAGTTGGAACACTGCAATGTCCGTACATTGAAAAGGGGTTAGCTTCCAAAGAAGTTAATTTGCTATGAAGAGGAACGTCTACAGAACACAGGAAACCCAACAGAATAGACTGGGGCGAGGCTCTTACATGCCATAAGAATGTCTTACATGCAAAACGTATTGATAAATGGAAATAAGGACAATAGCTTGTTGTTATTACAGTTATATGCAAATGTTTTAAAATAATGGATTCAAGTCACGGCTTGTATTAATGGGATGAATACATTATTCAAAATCATGTTCATGTATCTATAATAACAATGCCATAGAATCATCGAACGAACATGTATCCTTGTAGTCCACTGAACATACCAGTGTAGGATCCAGAACAGAAACCATAAAGAACCCTTTCGGTGTCTGAAAATAATTTCAAATATATATGACTAATTCATAATGTAATCAACCAACCCGCACATACACTGATTTCGGCTACGTGTTGACCCTTGAAATCTAGGAAAACGGTGCACAAAGGAGAGAGTGCGGAACCTAAACTCGCCTTAACTAGCAGCGAGTTAAGGCGAGTTAAAGTGAGTTAGGGAAAATCACAAAATTTCAATGCTGCGAGTTAATAGGACAATAACATGACTTTTGGAGGGCATATTGTTTATTTGCGGCCCGAGCAGCGTCATTTGCGCCCGAGCGTAGCGAGGGTGCACATGATGCTACGAGGGCTGCAAATAAACAATATGCACGACAAAAGTTATGGTATTCTCATCATCATCAATATATTAGGATAAGTTTCAGAAAATTTTAAATAGACGCCTTTATTGAAATATGACTCAACTTTATTCAGCAACTTTTTGAACTCTAAAAGTAAATTACAACTGAAAGGCGGTTGTGTTATACGTTAATTTAACTTAGTTTTAAGGTCATAAATAATAAAAGTATTCTAATAATATTAGTATTCTTCGCTTGAGCTTTTCCTTCAAATAATGCTGCTTCAAAATTAGAAATATAAAAGTTGAGTCGCCGTGTAAATCTCGCGCGATTTCGAATGGTTTTCTCATTGACATCTGATTGGTCGAGAACGATCGTACGAGCACTTGTTGGCCAATCAGCATCAAGGCTGTTGCGGTATCATTTGCGGTCCGCCATAATTCATTTACGCCCGCTAGGCGCGCGTTTTCAAGAGGGCAGTTTGCTATTTGGCCTGGTAAAGTGATGATAATGCGAGTTAAGGCGAGTTAAGGCAAGTTAAGGCGAGTTTAGGTCCCAGACTAGGCCTCGAGAGTATTTTGAAATCGTGAAGTCCAAGTTGGACTGATGCAAAGAATCACTTGTTTGCCCAAAGAATGGTCAATACCAATAGGCCTTTTGTAAAGAGCACCTCAATATCAGTAAGAAAGCAAAGTTTTAGCTCATAACGTTGAGTATATGAGAAATGGCATTAAATATAAAATAAAATATTATAAGAATTTGTATGGAAAATATTCTTTGGATGCCCATCCTGAGCATATTTTCCATACAAATTCATATATAATATTGAATTTTAAATTTAATGCCATTTCCCTCATGTTACATTTTATGAGCTGATATTTCCCCTTAATTCATGCTACTGTTCAGCTACTCTTTTCATTTCTGATGTTTATTTTGTCACAGCTGCTCGTTTTAAAAGGGGTAGGGTCACGTGACACGGTCATGTGTTGCAAAAATCACGTGTTTCAAAATGCTATAAATAAATAAATAAATCACTTTTTTAACGTCTCAATGTAATTGGGTAGACTCAGACTCAGACTCACTACCTCTACGTTGAATATTTTAGCACATAACTCTGCTCACGTGTTCGTTTTTTCGGAGGGAGGAAAACCGGATAACCCGATAGAAAAACCCTAGACCTCGTGGCATAGGAGAGAAGAACACATCAAACAAACTCAACTCACTTATAATTCATGCCCGAGCCGGTACTCGAACCTGGATCACAGCGGTGAGAGGCGCGCGGTAAACCTTTTGAAATCAAATAGCCTTATCCGAGTTTTTCCCTGCTAAATTCAAAACCCTACCGGCTTTAAGTTCAATTGCTACTTCAAAATTATCTTCTGATTAACGATTAAATATTTCATTATACATGAATAATTGAAGTTCATCAAAAGCCTCGAACTTGGACTTGACAGGGTCTCAATTGAAAGCCTTGCAATAAGTTCCAGTCCAAGGAAAAGCCCATTCAACTTCGAATCCAAGGCTTTTAAACATTACATTAAAAATACATATAACTTGATTGGTTGGTTGATAGTTTTTGTGTGTGTTGATTGATTGATTGGTTGGTTGATTGTTTTTGTGTGTGTTGATTGATTGGTTGGTTGGTTGATTGATTGGTTGATTGTTTTTGTGTGTGTTGATTGATTGATTGATTGATTGGTTGATTATTTTTGTGTGTGTTGATTGATTGATTGATTGATTGGTTGGTTGTTTTTGTGTGTGTTGATTGATTGGTTGGTTGGTTGATTGTTTTTGTGTGTGTTGATTGATTGATTGATTGGTTGATTGTTTTTGTGTGTTGATTGATTGATTGATTGATTGTTTTTGTGTGTGTTGATTGATTGGTTGGTTGGTTGGTTGGTTGATTGTTTTTGTGTGTGTTGATTGATAGATTGGTTGGTTGATTGTTTTTGTGTGTTGATTGATTGATTGGTTGATTGTTTTTGTGTGTGTGTTGATTGATTGATTGGTTGGTTGATTGTTTTTGTGTGTTGATTGATAGATTGGTTGGTTGGTTGATTGTTTTTGTGTGTGTTGATTGATTGATTGATTGGTTGTTAGTTTTTGTGTGTGTTGATTGATAGATTGGTTGGTTAATTGTTTTTGTGTGTGTTGATTGATTGATTGATTGATTGGTTGGTTGATTGTTTTTGTGTGTTGATTGATTGATTGATTGATTGATTGATTGATTGATTGATTGATTGATTGATTGATTGATTGATTGGTTTACAGATATTTTAATTTTGTTAGTTAATTAGTTGGTTGGTGGTTTGTTTGTGGTTAGTTTACTGGTTTGTAAGTTTGTTGGTTGGATTGATGATAAATGATTGATTGCTTTACTCACGGTATTTTGAACTACCCCAACCTGAGCCGCATTCCCCTGAGTCGTGTTCATCGAATACTAGATAAAAAGCACAATAACGCATGTTAACAAAATAATCATACCATCACAATGCGCTCTATTTTATACAGAAGAATGGCGAAGGAAATTTCAAACATTGTCCCTAAAATATCGCAATCTTGTCTAAATGGGTGTGTCACACATATCTTTTACCCCTAATTGTTACGTACAATTTTGATAACCATGATCCCATATATAATATTCTCCTTCGAACTCCGTCCTACAAGGTACTAACAAACACCTTCCTACAAGGTACTAGTAAACACCGTCCTACAAGGTACTAGCAAACACAGTCCTACGAGGTCCTAGCAAACACCGTCCTACAAGGTACTAGCAAACACCGTCCTACGAGGTCCTAGCAAACACCGTCCTACGAGGTACTAGCAAACACAGTCCTACGAGGTCCTAGCAAACACCGTCCTACAAGGTACTAGCAAACACCGTCCTACGAGGTCCTAGCAAACACCGTCCTACAAGGTACTAGCAAACACCGTCCTACAACGTACTAGCAAACACCGTCCTACAAGGTATTAGCAAACACCGTCCTACAAGGTACTAGCAAATACCGTCCTACAAGGTACTAGTAAACACCGTCCTACAAGGAACTATTAAACACCGTCCTACAAGGTACTAACAAACACCGTCCTACAAGGTACTAGCAAACACCGTCATACAAGGTACTAGCGAACACCGTCATACAAGGTACTAAAGAACACCGTCCTACAAGGTACTAACAAACATCGTCCTACAAGGTACTAGCAAACACCGTCATACAAGGTACTAGCGAACACCGTCCTACAAGGTACTAGCAAACACCGTCCTACAAGGTACTAGCAAACACCGTCATACAAGGTACTAGCGAACACCGTCCTACAAGGTACTAACAAACACCGTCCTACAAGGTACTAGCAAACACCGTCATACAAGGTACTAGCGAACACCGTCCTACAAGGTACTAACAAACACCGTCCTACAAGGTACTAGCAAACACCGTCATACAAGGTACTAGCAAACACCGTCATACAAGGTACTAGCGAACACCGTCCTACAAGGTACTAACAAACACCGTCCTACAAGGTACTAGTAAACACCGTCCTACAAGGTTCTAGCAAACACCGTCATACAAGGAACTAGCAAACACCGTCCTACAAGTTACTAGCAAACACCGTCCTACAAGGTACTAGCGAACACCGTCCTACAAGGTACTAACAAACACCGTCCTACAAGGTACTAGCAAACACCGTCATACAAGGTACTAGCGAACACCGTCCTACAAGGTACTAACAAACACCGTCCTACAAGGTACTAGCAAACACCGTCATACAAGGTACTAGCAAACACCGTCATACAAGGTACTAGCGAACACCGTCCTACAAGGTACTAACAAACACCGTCCTACAAGGTACTAGTAAACACCGTCCTACAAGGTTCTAGCAAACACCGTCATACAAGGAACTAGCAAACACCGTCCTACAAGTTACTAGCAAACACCGTCCTACAAGGTACTAGATTATATTTAAAGCAATAGAACTTTCCAAAAATACACATTACAGCTTGCTCTTTCTGAAGGTGGTGCTTATTTTTTAAGATTGTGTATTTATTTTTAAAAGTCAAAGGGCATGCGGTCTATAGAATCTGTTTTAACAGCAAATGAATTGATATTCGATACAGCATTGGTAATTATTTTTAATTATAACATAGATACATTCTAACACGCGCTATGATTGGTTAAAAAACCGTGGTTGCCGATCAGAGTATAAACCACGCTTCTCTGTAGTTAGTGACTTTGAAAGAAAACTTACCGAAGTTCGAGAAAAATAAAGCAAAGAAAGACGAGACGTTTTTAAGACGAAGACACAAATACACAAATAATGATATCATGTAAATATGATTTCTCGATAATTTAAAAACTCACATGCATTTCAAATAATAGACAAAAATATTTAACGTTCTCGGGATTCGCTTTCAAATGTTCAGGTTATGACTGACAAATTAAAAAAGTTCATATTTCAAGTAAGAACGACAAATCAAAAGACAGTTCAGAGAAAATACACTGTTTTGAGTTGATTATTTTTGATAAATGTCTTTTGCTTTTGTAAACAAGTTTGATTCCTTTTACAGTTTAAAAATTTAGGTTTCGAGCTTTAAAACGGATTTAACTGTAAAACTGACAGAGATTTCAAAGATTGTAAAATTTTCAGTCGGCTCAATTCCGTTCTTGGCTTTGAAAAAAGCTGCTTGAATGTTGGCTGTCACATTTTTGACCAATCAGAGAAGACTGTTACTATTCTTGAGCCAATCAAAATTAGCGTTATATCGAGATAGCATCAGAGCGAAAATTTGCAAGAACAAAATAGAATTTTGCAAGAAAACATTTCGCTATGTCTGTTTATCTATGTAATAAACCATATAACTAAGGCTCAGCCGTGGTTTATACTCTGATAACTGCACTCTGGACAGTTGAAAACACTCAGCTCGTGTTTTCAACTGCCCATCTTTCAGTTATCAGAGTATAAACCACGGCTGAGCCTTAGTTATTTGGTAAATAACTCATACCGTGGAAGCAAGTATCCCTAGATATCTGATATCCCTTCTCGATGCCTTTGCAATTAGATTCCCAGACATAAGGGTACACAGGCGATACAATTATCCTGGGACACCTGTAGAATCAATGCACATTCATCATCACTATCATCATCATCATCATCATCATCATCATTATTATCATTATTAGTTGAAATTTATATTATATTATATTCATTACATCATTTATATCTTTACATGTATATTTGTGTATATTTCATATATATTGTATTAAGAGTGAATAAGTTTTTGTATTCATGATCATTATCATCATCATCATCATCATCATCATCATCATCATCATCATCATCATCATCATCATCATCATCATCATCATCATCATCATCATCATCATCATCATCATCATCATCATCATAACCATCATCGTCATATCATTAGATAACGGAAGGAAACGTGGCCGTAATCCTGTGTTCAAAACTAGAAATTCTTACCCAGATCCCATACATCCAGAATCAAACACTTGAGCACCCTGAGATAACTGTTAGGAAAACAAAAGAACAAAAATGTAGTGTAAGAAAAAATCAAACATAATTGATTGGATCAAAGCATGAAAAGCATGTCAATATGATAAAAAAAAAAAAAACATACCAAATAGGGTCCATACGTCTACTTACTCGATAGAATTTTTTGTACAACACCGCGCTGGTTGACATGACGTCGATTCGAAAGGTCCCTACAGTATAGCAATGAGACAAAATTAAAAAAAAAGGGTATTGAACGCAAACACTACCTATACAGCTATAATTTCAAAAAACGTAGAATACTGAATACTGCATACTGAATCAGTGCATTGCAAGACCGAAATGCATTTTGTGTCATGTAATATTGTTTAACGTAAAATATATAATAATTAGTTATCTTATCCTTAATGCATTCCTTTCAAAACAATATACGAGCTAGCTATTGGGAATAAATATCGGGTTATTCATTTCAAATTAACGGGAACCCATAATGCCCTTTGGTCTTGGATTGCAGTATTTAGTATACGTTTTTTGAAATCGCTGTATCCATGAAATAAAATAAAATTGTAACTATGTAACAATTATTAATTAGTGACTATTAGTCATTATCAAAGCAAAGTAAAGTTTTAATTGGGTTTTGTTTCGTTTTGTATTTGATGTTACTGTTGAATGATATTGATTAAAATGTCATTAAATATAAATTATTAGTTAGTAACTATTTTGTTTTTATTTCGTGGTTTTAGTGTTTTCGCTCTATTTTGGATCGAGCATCTTAGATTCTAACAACCTCACCCTCGATAGCGTGATATATATTCTTTACAAGTTGACAACAGCTCGCGATAATTTAAGGGCCCGCGCAAACGGCTTCAACATTTGCTTCAACATCCGTTCGATTTTGTTGAATGGCAATATTTAAACGCATTTAAACGCTTTCAACATTGTTGAAAAGTGTTGAATCGAGTTGAATCAATGTTGAAAGAGTTTAAAAGCGTTTAAACATTGCTATTTAACAAAATCGAACGGATTTTGAAGCAAATGTTGAAACCGTTTGCCCGGGCCTTAAGGAACGTACACATTATCAAACAATGGAATTGAAACATTTAGAAATTCTACGGACAGGATTAAGTCAAGTTCTAAAGAATATATCATACGCTATCGATGCCGAGGTTGATCGACATAAACAATAAAATGGTCTAGCACGAATATAATGAAAATGGCTTGAACTTTAAAAAAGTGCTTATCACTTATCAAAGGTATATTTTGATGGTGCACCATTCCTAGATATCAAATGACAATTGATGACGTCGTCCACGGACTCATCTAAAATACAAAAATGTTCTGGTGTAACGTAATGCTCGTTTCTGAATTATACATGATTTTTATTACGAAAATGTACGCTGTAGCTAGTAAAGTTTTGACTAGTTTACTCAAGAGCTAGTGGTACGTAGTAATCACATACGAGAAAATAGCAAATGACTGGGTTGACGTCATCTCATTTGCATTTATACATTTTAAACCTTTATATCTCGGAAATGAGTCCATATCTAGGAATATTTTACCATTGTATTTTCCCCTACATGTAGGAGTTATTTTCAAACTTAACAACCAGAGATGATAAGCACTTTGATAAATCATGATATCTAAATGAACTACAAACCTTCATAAGATGCCAGTGAACGAATGTCAGAGTCTGAACGTTTTCTTGCAACCAGAGTTCCAGTGGTCAGCGGTACACAAAAGGAAGAGTTCAAGCAGTTGTTCTCAGTTCGCAATGTGTGCTGGTTGTTAGACCCACTGATTGACACAACAAGCGACCATCCTCCACCTAATGGCAAGACCAATGATTTGTTAACAAGAACTTTTGCCTGTGCCTGTGCCTGTGCCTGTGCCTGTGCCTGTGCCTGTGCCTGTGCCTGTGCCTGTGCCTGTGCCTGTGCCTGTGCCTGTGCCTGTGCCTGTGCCTGTGCCTGTGCCTGTGCCTGTGCCTGTGCCTGTGCCTGTGCCTGTGCCTGTGCCTGTGCCTGTGCCTGTGCCTGTGCCTGTGCCTGTGCCTGTGCCTGTGCCTGTGCCTTACCATAGTTGTCCATGTCACAGTATACAGACTTTGGTACACCGTTCACTTCCAGCTCATACACTCCACTGGGAGAAGAAGGTTTCATCTCTTTTATCTTCGCACATGTTTTGTACTTAGGCTCTGTAGGCTAAAAGAGAGAAACAACAAAAGGCATTTGTCCAATTTTATTGAGAACGTGCATTAATGGACGGACGATGAGTACGTTTAGTGTACTGGTTTAACTACTTATTTAATTACCTCTGAACCGGCCTGCTGTACGTCTTGTGTTGGATGTTTTTGTGTAGACATGTGCACAGGCAAATACACATACCCTTCCTTTTCCACGAGATTGTGGGGATGTGTTGAATGGTTCTTGCTGTTACATTCACACACGCCTTTGAACAAATTATAATTGGCACTTCCACATCCGGGAGTTTCTTTGCACAAGTCAAAGCAAGCTTTTAGGTCAGCGGTTTTTCTAGCAGGGGCAATTTGTTTGTCAAGGAACCGACGCTGCGAGATGGATGATGCTGTTAGCTCGTTGTTTTTGGCAGCTGCTTTGGGGAAGATGAACAAAAGAAACAAAATGGCGGACGTAGATGTGAAATACATCCTAAAATAGAAACAACAAATCTTAAGATTGTATATTCAAAACGTTTACAAAGAGTCTACATAGAGTCTCCAAGATTTTGAAATTGGGTCTGAGTCTCCCCATGCAATTATCGATGTATTTAGAGTCGTTGTATAAAATGTTCGTATCATAAAAACAATTGTTTTCTCCGTTGGTAGGGAATCAGTAATTCAGTTGTGAGTTGATATCTATAAAAAATTTCCCTGCTTTTGTAGAATGTTAATACTTATTATTAAGCATTAGATTGTTAACCAGAACTGAAAGAGACTTAGAGAAGATAATTGTATTGATTGTATCGTCGATTTCTATAACAATCTTACTTATTATTAAGATTGATGACCAGAACTGAAAGAGACCTCAGAGAAGAGAGTGGCATTGAAAACCCGTCGATTTCAAAAACAATCTTGACTTTTAAAACTTATCAAGAGGAAAAAATTAGAAATATAATGGTAGTCAATTAAAATTATGTCTTATGCTTCTACAATATAGTTTCTTATTAAACTAATTGGATTAGGTGAAAAAAATATTAAATATAGCGCATTACTTTTACAAGACAAAATATCTGAAACTATTGTAGATAATGCATTCTACTCAGTTAGATATTATATAAAAGTAAATGGAAAATATAGCGAGTAAACTAGTATAGGTTGCGTCGGTGTTTGATATAGACGATAGGCCGAATAGAATAGCTTAGAATGAAATTTGTAACACCGCAAAAAAATGTTAACTTAACTTTACTGACGTTTCGAGCTTTAGTCCTTCGTCATATAAAGTAGTTATTAGTATATATAGTTAAGTATAAAGTAGTAAACGATAGGTAATATAATGAAATTTCTAACACCGCAAAAAAAGTTGACTTAACTTTAACTTGACTTTAACTTTTTTAGTAAAATTAAGTCAGCATTTTTTACGGTGTTACAAATTTCATTATATTACCTATCGTTTATATCGAAGACCGACGCAGCCTATACTAGTGTACTCGCTAGTTTCCATTTACAAAGTAGTAAACATGACTTTTTGCAGTTTTAAAGATGTTACCTTCACTGACAGAGCTACTTGTAAAGAAGACACAAAACGACGGCAAAACGGTGACTTTTGTTTGCTATCTCTTTCTGATTCTAAGTTATTGATATCACAGTACTTGCCATCTGTTCAGGTTGGAGTCATTAATTATTTATCAAATCATGACAACGGAAGATCTAGAAGATGAAGCATCACATTGGAACAAAACAACAAACAAAGCACCCACCCACGTACCCAACCATGTAATCAATCAACTAAAGCTAACAAAAACTAACCACAAAATAACCATTTTATTCACCAACCAACCATTTTATTCACCAACCAACCATTTTATTCACCAATCAACTAACTATATATTAGCTAACCAACCAACTACATAACTAACCTACCAACCAAGCGCCAGTCGGATACCTCAATAGGGGAGCGTGGCAGTGACGTCACAAGGCCGACAAACAAACCAAATTCTTCACCTCCTCGAGTCCGATACTTTGGATTTTACTGACAATTTTGTATGAAAACAAGCAATGTTTTCATAATGAACTGTACGTTTCTCCATGTTATTTTCGGAAAGTTTACAGTCTCACCACACACATGAGGGAGATTAAGGATCTGATAGAGTAGGGCAAAGAGATCCCGCCTTTGTACAAAACGGTCACAAACATCTTAGACAAAAGTTCTTACTTATTTATATTATCCCGAAAACCCGAGGGCAGTCCGACGGTCTGATAAAAAGAAACAGTGCCCACCCATCTTACTCAACTCAGCTGAACTGGACGCTTTAAGTGTTCTAGTGCTCAATGAGGGGGGCGTAAGAGTTTGTGGTGATGCAGTTTGCATTATTTTTGGTGCGGTATTTTTCATTTGCATCTGCGGTTTTACAAATCTTCCGGTTGCGGTTTTTAGCAAATTTTGGTGCGATTGTGCGGGTTCTTTCGATTTCATTGTGCGGTTTTCAACCAGCCTACTCCTCCCCCCCCCCCCCCCCCCCCCTTCCTTACGCCTCCTTAATGTTACGGGTAAAGCATCTTTGAGTCTGATCTGACACATCTCAATGGACTATTTTTCTAAGGAAGAACTATGAAAATTATGGCGACCAATTTGAAAAGCTTTTTTTTATTTTGACTGACCAGCCTTGCATATATAAGTGTAAATCCTTTAATGAATTCCAGATATGTACAATTTAACAACAACAATTCTTTATTTGCACTCATTATTTTACAATTCTAATATACAGGGAAGTTAGATAGAAAACATACAATAATTAATAAGCTAATTACATAAAATTAGTTTTTATAAAGTGGTCAATTTTATGTTCAATTGTTAGCAATAATTATTAACTATAGAGTACAAACAATATATCCGTGAAATAAGAATACTAAATTGTAGAAAATACTTCTACATTAAAAAAAGAACTAGACGCTCTGTGAGCGATAACTCGGGCTCCTGAACAGAAGGGAATCTGAGGGATTGAAATTCATGATGTATCATACATAGACCATACAATACATATACAGTGGTACCTCTATTAAGCGGTCACCCTCTATTAAGCGGCCACTTTGGAAAGTCCGGAGGGTGAAAGCTTAATAGAGGTACTACTGTATACATAGACACTAACTGAAGCAAATTCAGTTAGTCATGAGCAAACTGATAACGCTCTAATGCAGGCAAATTATACGTACAGAAACCTATCCTGAGATACAAATAGGAAAAATTTGATTATATCCAAGGAGATGACAGAGCCAGAGTTGTGTTTTATTTTAGACATTTTAGCCCGCTTGGTGTTTTGATGCATTGGTTGGTATTTTAAAACAGCATTAAAAATGTTTCATAAATTGACATATTTACACAAAGCTATCCTGAGCCACTAATAGTAAAATGTGAAGAACTAAATTGGTTGATTAATGTTAGCGGAATGTTTAAAATGTGCACAAAAATAAACAAATAATCATTTATGACTAATTTTAGGTTATTTTAATAAGAAATGTCCTTATCCCACAATGTCATCATGTTTTTATTGAGAAAATGAAAGTCTCAGAGATTAACCTTTTGAGAAATAAACGTCACGAAAATAAAGATGGACAATTCAGTTATTGAAGCATATGTGGGGAGGGGGGACTGTATGAATCTGCTCGACATATATTTCTATGTACCGGGATGCCTGTGTTACAAAGTGTTGACATTTCACCCGTCCCCTCCCCTCAAAGCGCCGCTACGAAGATTTGAGTATGCGAAATAGAAAACTTGAATGCTTCGAAAACTTGAAGTTGTTCTTGAAAATTGAGCATCAGAACAAGAAAGATAGATAGTTACTAAAGCAATTTGTGCAATTTTTGAGGCAATTTGGGCTGTTGAGAGTGGTTTTCAGACAGGCCGAGTTGAATGTTTTCATTCCGTGTTGACAGTGTTCGCTTTGTAGGCTTCGTGAAGCAAGTCACGTTCTCTCAGTCTGACATTATGAAGAACAAAATAGCACATTAATCAATATAAACTCAAGATTTCCGTTTGGAAGTTTAGTTTAGTTTAGTTTAATAGAATTCGTCATAACAAGATATTACATAACAATATTTGTATGAACAGGTGAAAATTACAGGACGAAAATCCCAATTGACAATTTAAACCTATAAAAAAGTAAAACATCAAATAAACAAAGTTAACAAATATTTAAATAATTAATATAAACAGAAACATATTTTAAATCTATGGTGGCCGATACGTTGTTAATTTATTTGAGTACAGAATTTGGAGTAGATTTTTGAAATTAGATAGGCTATCAACGTTCTTTAAGTTCGAGGGGAGACTGTTCCACAAAGCTATAGTTCTGGGAAAGTATGATTTACGGTAGTAATTTTGTTTGTGATGTAAAAGAGGTCTATAGTTCGAAGGGTCAAAGTTGGTCAAAGTTCCGAGTAGAGTATCTTGAGGTAGACGGAATTAGTAGGTTGGAAAAACTTTTTATGTCGATGATTTCGGATTTAATCTTGTAAAACAATGTCAAGTCGATGATATCACGTCTATGTTCTAACGGTAGTAGATTAAGAGTTTTGAGTCTTTCTGTGTAGCTTACATCGGAGGGTGGATAGTTTAATATAAATTTGGTTGCTCGACGTTGGATGTTCTCTATTAAAGCTACATGCTTAGCTGTGTGTGGCGACCACAAATTACTTGCGTATTCTAATCGGGGTCTAACCAAAGTACAATAGAGGAGCTGTTTTGTTGCAGGCTAGATCGCGTATGTGGCAGCAAACTCGCTTCACAAGTCCTAATAATTTGTTGGCCTTTGAGCACATGAGTTCAATGTGTGATTTTTATGACAGATCTGTGGTCACAAGTACACCAAGGTCTTTTGTTTGGTTTGCAGATTCAAGAACCTGCCCAGCCAGATGGTAGGATTGCTTGTTAGTGTTCTTTTTTTTGGACATTTGTAAAACTTTGCATTTAGAAGTACTGAATTCCATTCCATGGTCTAGACTCCACTTATGTAAGGAATCTATGTCCGCTTGTAGACAAAGAGCAGATGTTGGGGAGTCAACAGAGTGATAGAGTTTAGAGTCGTCGGCATAAAGGGCGATTTTAGAACCGCCTTGCACATAACATGGTATATTGTTAGCATAGACCAAAAAGAGCAGGGGCCCCAGAATTGACCCCTGCGGAACGCCAGATAGTACCGGTAGCCAAGATGAAGAAGTTCCGTTCAGTACTACACGTTGCTGTCTGTTAGACAGATATGATTCAAACCACTCAAGAAGAGAGCCCGCAACTCCATATTCCCTTAGCCTTGTTATAAGATGGAGGTGTGAAACCTTATCAAAGGCTTTAGAAAGGTCTAAGTGAACAACATGTATCTCACTACCACTTGCTAGTTTATCCAAGATGTCATTGTATACTTCCAGTAGAACAGTTGATTTTCCTTTGAGGAAACCGTGTTGAAGATGGTATAAGGATCTTTCAAGGTGAGCAAAGCAGTGGTTGTAGACACAGCGTTCAAAGACTTTGGATACGATAGGTAGAAGTGAAATAGGTCTGTAGTTCTCTGGTAAAGTCGGGTCGTCTTTTTTAAATACTGGTGTGACATTGGCTCGTTTCCACAAATTGGGAAACGAACCAAGTGATAGTGATAGATTAAATAGCTGACACAAGGATGGAGCAATCTCATTGGCGGTGTTTTTTAATAGGGCACCAGGGATATCATCTGGACCGTTTGCTTTATTTGGGTCAAGATTCAGAAGAACTTTCTCCACTTCAGCAGCAGTTAAGCTAACAGAACATAGTTCCACGTCGACTTGAGTGGTCGAGTTGACGCTAGTAGATTGTAGAGGTGTTGCCAAGCAAAATACAGAATGAAAGAACTGGTTTAGGGTATTTGCCATTTCTTTGGTGTTAGTTATGAAAGATTGACCATTTCGTAGGAAGCTGAGCGATAGATTGACAGTTGTCTGAGACTTCACATATTGCCAGAAACGTTTGGGATTTTCAGCGATGGAATTTTTCAGTTTTTCTGCAAGATCTTTTCGTTTTTGGGATATCAGCTTTTTTGTAGCACGACGGAGATCATTAAACTTATTCTTTGCCAAGAGAGAGCCCGTTTTGATTGCCTTTTTTCTCTGCGCATCCTTCTTTTTAAGCATTGATCGGAGCTCTTTATCAATCCACGGATGATTGTTTACATTTTTAACGATTGATTTAGGAATGATTCTTTGAGTGCTTGATAATATGCCGTAGCGAATGCAATTCTGCTGGCACATCTTCTGTTTTGTGTTAGAAAGGACTTCGCTAACGGCAGATCATTCCGGCCAAGATGTATATGTCCTCGTCTTATAAAATAGGAAATAGCAAGCTATATTTCGGAAATCAACCCTGTAGTACAGCAGCTAACAATAGGTAATGTCTTGTCAATCATCAGTCCAAAAAATATAGCCATTACTGCGGGATCAGAGTTAAACGAGTAAACGCGAGTCGATATTCGATCGAACAATTTATTCGTCATTTTCACAATGACTCGTCTTCACATGTTATCCAAAATAATGATAACGCCAATCATCGTCAGTCTCGTCAATGACATCACAAATAAAAACAAGTTTTCATTTCAATCGATATTTATTCGTTCGTATGAGCTTTCGGTGAGAGGTC
>OX459096.1:7324395-7469395 GCA_949775045.1 Metridium senile | reverse complement strand
TTCTCAGTAGGAATAGCTCGTTCGCCACGGAAACGTTTGGACAACATGGACATCGCGCCTGCGCATTGATCAGTTGCCGCTGCCCTCTGTGAGAAGTAGGTGAGAATCAAAACGGCCGCGGCCAACGTACTGCAAGCATTAGTGTAGTGCAATCTGAAAAATACATAAATATTAAAATGCAAATAAAAAGTGTTCATGGGGGGGGGGGCCGTGGTACTAGACAAAATTAAACGGACGATGTTTTATCTCAATTTGTGTTCGTCCCCTATTTATGTGTTTTATTGTTTGTATTCTAATAATTTGATTCTATTTCATGGATAAAGTATTTTCGCTCTACGTATAAGTAGACTTTACAGCGCAACGCGTAAAAGTATGGCCACTGATAATGTATTCGCATACTTCTGTCTCGCAATCGATCCAATCAGCGTTGTAGGATTGTGTTATCTTGTCTCGGATCAAAACGCTTATTGGATCGATGGCGAGACAGAAGTATGCGAATACATTATCAGTGACCATACTTTTACGCGTTGCGCTGTAATAGGATACGAATAGAACACTTTTAAGTTCCCACGTCAATGATAAGTGTTAAACTCTCACTCGATTGACTGAACAGGGGCGGATCCAGAACTTTGGCAGGAGGTGTCCCAATTGCAAATGAAGGGCTCTTAAAGTGTTATAGGGTAGTCTCCGGATACTAAATTTCTTGAATAAAATAGGGGTAATTGCAGCGCTAGGGGGGTGTCCGATGCCTGGAGGGACACCCCCCTAAACCCGCCCCTGCTGAATTGTAGGTCGACAAATGGACTGCTGATTTGTACTTTTAACGTCATAAAATGTTCAAAGTGGAAACACAAACGCAATTAAACGCTTCACCCTATGTTGATCATCGTTGTCACAAAACAAATGTTGCTATGTGACCACAAGAAAGCGTCCTGACGTGCTTATTGGAGACTAAAATATCCTAATTTTGTTTCCTTTACAATGTTTAATGATTAATTAGATTTAGCTTAACATATAAAAGTATTAAATTTGGTTTATTTTATTATATATCATATAGAAAGTTAGTCTTGCTTTCAATAATGTCAAATTGCGAACATTTTGTAATGATGATGAATTTGAATTATTTAGAATTATTTATTCTTTCGTGTTTATCCTATAAAGGTGAAAGTATTTTGAAGGACTACCAATTGATAAAACTTATAAAAATATATCATGGCATCGTGTACAATAATGAATTGTTTACTGACTCTTATAGTGAGTAGAAAAGGAATTTCTAAAATCATTTATTCTCAAAACTAGAATTTTCCGCTTTTCGTGCAACACTTTTAAAAGCTTCAAATGAATGAATACAATAAATAAATAAATAAAACTAATCATTATGGGTTATGTGATTACAGTCGAGTCTTATTAGTTACACAAGGGATTACCTTTAATCCCATCCTCGGGAACCCAGGGGTAATCTTCTGTCGCTCGTTTCTCGCTCCCACAATAAATACCCCTGGGAACGTAGTCTGTTGGAGCTTGTTCCAGAAGTCAAAATTCAGCTCTTTCTTGATTGAAAACTCCAACAGACTACGTTCCCAGGGGTATTTATTCTGGGAGCGAGAAACGAGCGACAGAAGATTACCCCTGCATGGGTTCCCGAGGATGCTTTAATACAAATACCAGAAATATTTTTTTAGCCGATTTACATGTATACAAACTAATATTGAAAATACCTTATTAGAAAATTAAAGCTTCACCTATTTAACGCGAATTTTAAAAATTCGCGTTAACTTAGTTCGCGAGAATTTCCTTTAACGATAATTCAAACGTAAATGATTAAGTTGGATGTTAATTTAAATATCACTATTTTTAACCAAAATCTTCAGTCGATCTGATTAATTGTCAAACGCAACTGAATTACAGTGCATCCTCGGGTCTATCTCATCGTCACTACTCGAATTTTCTGATAAATATTCGTTTGTTTATGCCACGTCAAAGAACTTTGTAGCGGTTAATAACGTTTTGTTTTGATTTGTTATTTGGCTCGATCGCTTTAATTTCCTTCCTTTAAAAATCTTTAGCCTCTTTTCGCGTTAATTTTCTTCCTTTGAAAGCATTCTACCCTTTGAATCGGGTCGCGTGAATTTAAATTATGTAAATATGTTCGAGCGTTAATTTCCTATAATAAGGTAACTCTCACCGTTTATATATCTTACACGACCACATCAGTTATGCTGAGTATGTAACTCATCGTGTATAAACAAATGCTTCTATTATACAATTGAGGTTTTTTAGCCAGTTTACATGTACAGAAACAAATAATGAAACATCTCACTATTAATATATCATTTTTCCGTACTCCAACTATTATTGATTGAAACTTGTATACGTTTATGCAATTTTGTGTTACTAATTTTTACAGCGCGACGCGCTCTACCGTTTCCACTGAGCAAGATGTTTGACGAAACTTTGACACTTTTTTAACTCTTCGGCGACTTTTAATCAACCCATGGCCTCAAGGAAAGCGTGATGGACGTCACTGATTAGTTAAAACTCCCCGAAAAGTGTTAAAATAGTTTCAAGTTTTGTAAGAAATCTTGCTAAGTGGAAACGGTAGTGCGCGTCGCGCTGTGATATAGCAGATAGCTTGCGCCCTAATCAATGTAATAAGGCAAATAAAACAATTGAGGAATAGTAGACAAAATTGGTATTTTTTGAAATTTCATACCTTGGATTGATGGATGAGGACTGCATGTTAACTCGACACTCGAAGGAAATGAACTTGGATTCAGTATCAAATGTTTTTGAGAGTTGTATTATTGATGACCTATAACAGTTGATTTAAAAAGGTAAAAATATCCAATTAAAATTTCTATTCATACATTTGGAAAATAAGTCAATATTAGCACATAAATTACACTTTTACACAAGAAAATTTAAAAGACGTTTTATAGCTCCACCACTTACACTTTTCTCTTGGTGAGAAAAGGTGACAATTTTTAGGTGACAAATATATTTTCGACACGGCAAATTTTTGCTTGAAATTCACTTTGTAATGTGCAAAAAATAACTTTAAACAGCAAAGATATGGGTGAAAACAAAGCGAGGGCGCTACAGCGAATACAAAAAATGTCGATCTACAAATGGCTGCAGGGATAGCAGCATTTTAAATGATTTAGGAATAAGTAAAGCGAAAAAAGAAAGAGGAGATGGTCGGTAAAACCATGGAAACGCAGGGACAACGTGCAGCTCAAGGTTTTGATTAGCCTGCGTTGCTGGCGGTCTGCGGGGTTGCGAGGAAGAGAGAAGGAAAGACCGGTAGGCGGTCTTTCCTTTTCTCTTCTTCGCAACCCCGCAGACCGCAGACCGCTGGCAACGCAGGCTAGGTTTTGCTAATAACTTGAAACAAGAACTACGTAACATTGATTATTGAAGGAATAGAAAGCACGCGGGGTTGTCAGAACACGAGAGAAGTGTTAAGGACGTTCGCGGGAAAAAGCAAAGTAAATGTCAATTTCCTGAGACTTTGCCAGTTGATCAAACTAAATTAGACACATCAAATAAGCTAAAAAAAATTGGGGGTCACCGTCGTTGTTTTCGAGCAAAATGGCCTCAAAGTCGGCAATTTCGGCATTTTTCGCAAGCAGCGTGACGGAATGTCTTGGTGGCAAAAACAAGAAAGAAAATTAGTAAAAATACCAGTCATAATAAAAGAAGTCCCTAAAGTGTTTTTGAAACTTATAATATTTGGAAATAAAGCGGTTTTTTGACGCAAAACTTGAAAATAATTACTTTTTTTGGAGAAAAAGACCGTACATCTCGAACAAAATGGCCGCTTTTTGTCGTTTTCGAGGGTGAAAAAAAATGTGAAAAAGCCAATTTTCTGTGTGATAAAAACAAATGTCATTTTTTCACTTATCTTCAGTAGTTATTTTGATTTATAAGATAAAAAAAAATTGGGGTCACCGTTCGTTTTTTTGAGTTATTTAGCTTCAAACATCGAAAATCGGTTCGCCTGCATGTTTATCTTATAGAAGCAAAATCACCCAGGCGTTCCTCAACGCGTGCATTGTCGTGCGTAGTAGGATGCGCGCGAACATTCCGCGCGAACGTCCTTACAGGTGATGTTACGCGGGACAACTCGCAACAACAACTTTCCGATGTTGCGCGGAAAGTTGTCTCGTGTAACATGGCGCGCGGTCATAACTTTTAGCGATTTTTTGTCCCGTGTAACATCACCTTAAGAGAAGCACGACGCGAAGCGGAGTGCTTCTCAACACTTCTCGAGTGTTCTGACAATCCCCAAGTGCTTTATATAGAGGATATTACACGATGGCGCGAAGATATGAATTTTATTTTCGAGTGGTGAAAACAATATTTTGTTTTCCAGTCTACATGAGCAAATATCATTATGTGACTATTAATTGTCAGGCATAAAGGACAATATGACAGCTTTTCAGCAATTGCAGTATTTATAACATAAAAATCGGAATTTTTTTCCAGTCTACATGAACAAATACATAGAAAAATACGAATAGAAATTATCACATATAAAAATTGCTCGTCGAGCCTTAAAATGTAAATTATGTAATTATGTGCTAATACAGTGGAACCCCGTTTATCAGGTCACCAAAGGGACAGCCCAAAGTGGCCATATTAACGGGGTGGTCGCATTAAGCGGGTAAATTTTATAGAAAATGTATGGGAATGCATTTGTTGGTACCTAATCCCAAGTGCTACCTAATAAACTGGCCTCAATAACGGGGTGGCCGTATTAAGCGGGTGGCCGTATTAAGCGGGTGGCCGTATTAAGCGGGTGGCCGTAAGGCGGTGTTCCATTGTATTGACTTGATTGCCAAAAGTATTAAAGCCAATCTTTATTGGCTTTTTTACCTATTAAAACAACTGCTAGTTCATCAATAATTCAACTCTCAAAAACAGTGTTGTTTTAATAATCCAAGTGATAACAATATTATCATTTCCTTCGACGTCGAGTAAACAGTCCTCATCCATCAATCCAAGGTAAGCAATTTGAAAAAAATCCTATTTCCTTTTCTCCTTGCTGATTTATTGTATTTGCCATATCACATTGATTAGAGCGCAAGTTATCTGCGATATTGAAAAAAAAAACAACAACAACAGTAAAACAAAATTGCATAAACTTATACAGGTTTAAATGGAACCTAGCGAGTAAACTAGTATATGCTGCTTCGGTGTTTGATATGAAGGATAAGCAATAGAATGAAATTTGTAACACCGTAAAAATGTTAACTTTACTGACATTTCGAGCCTTCGTCGGACTAAAAGAGCTCTTCAGTAAAAAATACAAGTTTGTCATTTTAGTGAAAGCCTGATCACTGAACCGCAAACGGGATGATATTTATCCTTTTTGTATACTAAATAGAACCTAGCTAATAAACTAGTATAGGCTGCGTCGGTGTTTGATATAAACGATAGGTAATATAATGAAATTTGGAATACCGTAAAAAATTAGTCTTCACTTAACTTTACTGACATTTCGAGCTTTGGCCCTTCGTCGGAGTAAACGAGCTTTTAAACCACTAAACCGCAAACGGGATGATGATTGTCCCTTTTTGTACTAGATGACGGACGAACCGTCCGTAAACTTGTTCGTCTAATATGAATTCAGCAAAATTAGACGACTTTTTCGACTTTTCCTTGTCCTTTATAAGATGATTTGTCCGTCAAAAGACGATTTGTCCTTTATGAGACGATGTGTCCGTCATAAGACGACTTGTCCTATATGAGACGATTTGTCCGTGATAAGACGACTTGTCCTTCATAAGACGATTTGGCCGTCTTCTAGTGTTGGATGTGAAAACGGCCGTTCTGATCGCGATCGAGAAAGTGGGAATGAAGCTAGGGGATGCAAATAAAATAGTTGATTGATAATTTGACAATTGACTTTAGTTGAGTCAGTTAAGTATTTCTGCAAAACATTTGCGATAAATGTATCTCATGGATACTCTGTTTGCTTTCTTATTTCATCCGTGTTCATCTTAATCTATCAAATTGTATATATATATATTCTTTTATATTCTATTTCCTTCATATATATTCAAGGCATGGCAACACCTCACTTTTCATCATATATATTATAAAATATATATGATGAAAAGTGAGGTGTTGCCATGCCTTGAATATATATGAAGGAAATAGATGACTTCTTAAGGCAAAATTTCTTGGTTTATTTCAAACGTTTCGCCTGTTACAGCTTCGTCAGTGATATGATAATTATTTTCGACTACGTACATTGAGATAAAGTAAACTAGAACAAAAGCCTATATTAGGGTTCATTGAACCTTGTCAGTTATTCTATTGATAATGTGCGTCCTATACAACCATTAATGATGTTGCTCTTGTGTTTTCTTATTTCTAACGTTTCAATGATCTTGCGCGTGTTGTTCTAGTTTACTTTATCTGAATGTAATCGAAAATAATTATCATATCACTGACGAAGCTGTAACAGGCGAAACGTTTGAAAATAAACCAAGAAATTTTGCCTGAAGAAGTCATCATCTTTCCTAGTTCATATATATATATAAGCAAATTGTGGATCTATGAATTACAATTACAGAAGCCCGAATAAAAAAATTAAATTCATAGTGAGAGTTATTTTCAACATTAGTTTCTATACATGTAAATCGGCGACAAACTATTTCTGGTGTTTGTATTAAAGGTAATCCCGTGTGTAACTAATAAGACTCTATTGTAATTACATAATCCATTATGATTAGTGTTGTTTATTTATTTATTGTATTCATTCATTTGAAGCTTAAGTGCTGCACAAAAAGAGGATAATTATATTTTTGAGTAAAACGATTATAGAAATTTCTTCTAAACGCCTGACTAAAATGGGTGCGCAAGTAAGCGACGACTTGATATATTTTTATTAGTTTTATTAATTGGAAGTCCTTCAAAATACTTTCCTTTTATAGGGTAAACAGGATAAATAAACCAAATTAAATACAATAAAAACCCGGATGTAAGAACAGGTAATTTTGTGGTACTGGTTGATGCGTTTCTTATAATCGGCTACTTAATCAGAAATCAGGTTGTTTCTGGAAATGAGGAGTCAATTAATACAGGCTATAATTATTGTCTACAGCTCAGTATGGCCCCCTCTGGAATTGAAAAGAAAATTAGGCTATTCTCAAAAAAATGAAGTCAAATTTACTCTAACAACTGTAATGACTTGAAGCAATGAGGTGCAACGCACATCAAATTTAGCCGTGTGTCCAAAACAGATATTTATTATTGGAAGCTATGCGCTGCTAGAATAGGATTTTTTCTACTAATAGTGAAATGGGAGGATGGTTTTTACTATATGTTAAAGAATATTATCCCTCTTGCAAAATACTGTGTTTTTGTAATGGTCCAGCACAAAAAATTAGATCAGCTCCACTATTTCTAATTTTTGATACTTTTGATAAATATTTCTTTTGATATTAAAACATGTTTCATTTGTCAGGCTGAATTGATATGAATTGGTTCTTATATACATGGTGCTTTTTTGACCAAATTTCATCCTGAAGGTTCTTATCCTCTTGTTCTTTGATGCGGGTGTTTACCGTACTTCTATATGTTAAGCTGAATCTAATTAATTATTGATCATTGTAAAAGAAAACTGACAAATTTAAATATTTTACTTCCCGATAATTTAAAAGCATGTTACGTAAGAACGCAGGCGGTCACATAGCAACATTTGTGATGTTCTCAGCGTGAAAGAATCAAAACCCTCTCTGGTCAGCCAACAGATTGTTGCCTATCAATTTAAATGTCCTCTATGTGATGCAGATTACATAGGCTTCACCACTAGGCACTTGTTTCAGCGAATCAAAGAACATTGTCGCAGTTCTTCATCCATTTGTAGACATATTCAAACAAAACATGATACTAACCCAAAGTCGATCATCCAGGCTACGAATTTCAAGGTGCTGAAAAAATGCCAAGGAAAAATGGACTGTTTGATATATGAAATGCTCTTAATTAAGAAGAACAATCCAAGTCTAAATATACAAACAAACTCAATTATAGGGCTAAGGTGTTCATTTGAATTCCCACATGTCCTAAGGTGAACAATAGACATGCAACTTAAAGCTCTCTTTATTCTTCTGTATGCAAATTTCCTAATAAAATTCTTGATAATAATGGAAAGATGCCATCGAAATGTCGAATTAACCGCGTTGGTTTTTGATTTTAAATAAATAGAAGAATATAAATATCCTATCCCATAGAGTACGAACAGAACTTGAGATAAAAACATCGTGCAGTTTTGTCTAGTGTGCACTGGCCAACGTCAACGTTTTATATTTGCATTTATTTATTTATTTTTCAGAATGCACTACACTCCTAACGTTAGCAGTACGGTCATTTTGATTCTCGCCTACTTCTCACAGAGAGCAGCGGGCACGGGTCAATGCGCAAGCGGAATGTCCATGTCCTCGCGACGTTTCCGTGGCGAACGAGCTATTCCTACTGAGAAAACCGCTGACCTTAAAGCTTGCTTTGACTTGTGCAGAGAAACGTCCCGATGTGGAAGTATAAATTACAAAATAGACGAAGGTGTGTGTGAGATGAACAGCAAAAACCATCTGACACATCCCCAGGATCTTGAAGAAAAGGATGGTTATATTTACTTGCCGGTACTTGACATCGTTAAACAGCCCACACCAACTAGAAACCTCATTCAAGAACAGTCAAGCGATATCCCCAAGGTAACTAAACTTTTCCTCGGTGACTAGTTGACTGCTTACTCAGTATTTACGCATGGCAGGCGTTTCGAAAGGGAAAGAGTCCTTTTGGGGTAACTGTGAGTCCGATTTGGCCGCAGCCATATCGTGAAAACATCTCATTTATCCCAAAACAATTGTTCCCCTTTCCCATAAAAGAAAACGCTCGCTTAGCAGGCTATTGATTTTCAATAGTTGATTATCATTGCATTGACTATATAATATTCCATTTTCACGTTATCTAGGACCGCTATACTATTGACAAAAGGCGCATTTGCATAGGCGAAGCCTCGATCGATTTATTGTCAAAATATTTACAAATTCCAATTCAAGCAAAGCAGGAAAAAATATAATCAGTTAGCAATAGGAAACAGATTTGAATTTACTCCGAATTGAGATTATCTCTGTACAATAGCACTTTTTGGTAAATTGTACAGCGGTGTTAGATAACTCAAAACTGGAGTATCCTTGAAATTACATGCTGGTGAATTACATTTCATTGTTATTTCTTCTTTCTTTTAGCCCCCAGCGCCTAAGTACAAAACATGCGCAAAGATAAAAGAGATGAAACCTTCTTCTCCCAGTGGAGTGTATGAGCTAGAAGTGAACGGTGTACCAAAGGCTGTATACTGTGACATGGACAACCATGGTAAGGCACAGGCACAGGCACAGGCACAGGCACAGGCACAGGCACAGGCACAGGCACAGGCACAGGCACAGGCACAGGCACAGGCACAGGCACATGCGCTGGCACAGGCAAAAGTTCTTGCTAACAAATAAGTATTCTTACCATTAGGTGGAGGATGGTCGCTTGTTGTGTCAATCAGTCGGTCTAACAACCAGCATACATTGCGAACTGAGAACAACTGCTTGAACTCTTCCTTTTGTGTACCGCTGACTACTGGAACTCTGGTCGCAAGAAAACGTTCAGACTCTGACATTCGTGCACTAGCATCTTATGAAGGTTTGTAGTTAGCCTTACAGTTATTATGATTGTTCAATGGTGGAATGTTTGATTTTCAGAACCTACTAAAATTCACCTTTATTATTTAAGAAAGTTGCTAACAATTCGAATTTTTAACAGGCCTTTGCAGGACCTGGTCACGTAACCTTGCATATAATTTAAGAGTATCACTTCTTTTCTGTGCATAAATTACGAGGCAATTGATCGCCTTCCACAAGTTGTGATCAATAATACCATGGATCGTCTTCCTGAAGAACAGGAAATAGAGAAAGCAATTCATAATTGTCCTCTGGAAAGGCCCCGGGATCTGATAACATACCACAAGAAATCTTCAAGTCTGTTGGGCGTGTCACCACTCAGAAACTCACAGAACTTCCGAGCACTTTCTGGAAAAAATCAAAGCCTCAAGAACTTTTAAAAGGATGCATCAATCCACCACCTGTATAAAAAGAAAGGCCCACGGAATGTCTGTGATAACTACAGAGGAATCTCACTTCTGGTTATAGCTGGAAAGATAATGGCACGTGTGATGCTAATGAGACTTAATGACCACCTTGAAGCTGCATTACTTCCTGAAAGTTAGTGTGGATTCAGAAAAGGCCGCGGGACAGTGGACATGATCTTTGCTGCGTGCCAACTGCAAATAAATGTCTTGAGCAAAACAACCATCTCTACACACCACTTTTGTAGACTTAATAAAGGCCTTTGACACCATCTCTCGCAATGGTCTGTGGAAAATCATGAGAAAATGTGGGTACCCACCAGTATTTGTTTCAATGGTCAGACAATATTGGACAATGAGTCTTCAGATCAATTCCCTGTCACCAACGGAGTAAAACAAGGCTGTGTCCTCGCTCCAACCCCCTTCAGCATGGTTTTCACAGCAGTGCTCATTGATGCTTTCAAAGAGGATGTCACTGGAATACCGATAAGCTCCAAGACAGATTGGAGCATCTTTAATCTTCGCAGACTGACTCAAAGCAATAACCAAGGTCAAGGACTCAGTATCAAGAAACTTTTTGTTTGCTGACGACTGTGCTCTGAATGCGCACACAGAGCAGGAGTTGAAGACATTGATGAACAACTTATTCTCTGCATGTGAAACTTTTGGCTTCACAATTAATACAAAAAAAAACAGAGGTCATGTTCCAGTTCGTGCATAAATTCACTTACCTTTGTAGTACTCTGTCTGATAATGTGATCATAGATGATGAGTATAACAGCAGGATCGCAAAAGCTAGTGCCAGTTTTGGAAAATTACGTCCAAAGGTCGTGGACCGTAGAGGTATTCATGCAAGCACCAAGGTGAAGATTTACCAAGCAGTAGTGTTGACAACTTTTACTCTATGACTGTGTACAGCAGGCATGCCCGTAAATCATTAAACCAGTTTCACCTGAGATCGTTACGCAAAATCCTCAGGATCATATCATCTGGCGGGATAAAGTACCTGACACTGAAATTCATTTTTTTTCCTTTTGTTCAATTCAATTCCTCTTTGTTCACTACGTATATCATTTAACAATTGATATATATAGAGACAGACGCAATTGTAAGTGCTAACTGTTATATCCAGAGAAAAGACTTGACGGTTAGCTTCATTGAAATTGAATTACTTTAAAAGAGTGGGAATACGTAATATAATATTATTTTTCTGTTTTATTGTTTTACTGTAGGGACCTTTCGAATCGACGTCATGTCAGCCAGCGCGGTGTTGTACAACAATTTCTATCGAGTAAGTACTTATAATAGATATTGAATATTGCGCCTTTGTGCTCCAGTGAAGGGCACAGACATGGCGGACGAAATTTAAAGATGGCCGCTTCATACATCTTTACCATAAATCATGTTTGCTCGCCTATAACGGCTTCGCAAAGAAATAATATAAAGCCTTGAAACCTGACCAGGATGTAGTTTTGATAGCTTTGCAAGGTAATGAAACATGCCGGTACATTAAATAAATTACGCCTTGCAATAGAAGTATATTTAAAATTTTGAAACACTCCCAAAATGCGTGGAACGGATGTACCCCTAATGATATTACATAAACCCCCCTCCCATTCAATTACATCTAGAGCAGTTGCTGGTCGAATGCTAGAAGAACTGTTAGAAGCTTCCTTAAAATATGTGTTTTGTTTATAGATCACTCAAGGCGCACAAGTGTTTGATGCTGGATGTGCCGGAGTAGCGTAAGAATTTTAGCTCATGAATACTACCATAGTTGTTTCCCTTATCAATAACTATAATAAAGAGGGTGATGATTATGATGATGGTGGTGGTGGTGATGATAATGATGATGGTATTGATGATAACGGTTATATGATTATGGTGGTGATGAAATAGGTGATATATATGATGATGGTATTGATGATAACGGTTATATGATTATGGTGGTGATGAAATAGGTGATATATATGATGATGGTAATGATGATAACGGTTATATGATTATGGTGGTGATGAAATAGGTGATATATATGATGATGGTAATGGTGATAACGGTTATATGATTATGTTAGTGATGAAAGAGATGATATATGATGATGATGATGATGGTTACGATGATGATGATAACGGTTATATGATTATGGTGGTGATGATTATAGTGGTGACATGATGATGATGATGTTGGTGCCGGTTATGGTAATAGTTATGATTATGACGATGTTGACAGTTAAGCCAAAGATGGCTATGGTTGGTGATGATGATTACAAGGATGACGAAGGGATAATATGGTCAAGCTAAAGTTGATGGTAATAAAGTGTCCTTTGCTTCTACAGGTGTCCCAGGATAATCATATCATACGCGTACCCTTATGTCTGGGAATCTAATTGCAAAGGCATCGACATGGGATACCAGATTAATAGAGCTGAATGCTACAGGGGTATGAGTCAGTATTAAAAACAATGAAAAAATGAATGGATGGTTCGATGGATAGGTGAATTAATGAACAAATGTAGGAAGGAATGAATGATAAAATGAAAAATGAATGAATGGAGTGTAGATGAATGATAGAATGAACGAATCGAGGGAGGGATGAATGATAGAATAAATCAATCAATCAATCAACGAATGAATGAATGAATGAACGAATGAATGAATGAATGAATGAATGAATGAATGAATGAATGAATGAATGAATGAATGAATGAATGAATGAATGAATGAATGAATGAATGAATGAATGGAGGGAGGAATGATAGAATGAATACATGAATTGTCAATTTCTCATGAATTATTAATGAGTTTTTGAAAAAGAACACTAAAGCAGTGCTCTATCGAGTTTTCCGCTAAAGGACAATCAAAAGGTTTTAGCTTTGTGTACTAAAATGGAGCCCGAAGCAAACAAAAAACAGTTTTGCAGTGACTGTCTTTCTAGTGAGGAAATACAAGGCTTTATTGACAATAAAATAGACAGCTATATAACAAAACTGAGTACAGCACTCTCGGGAAAATAAAACTAACTGTTTCCCTCGGGACCAGTCATTAAGTGTATAATAGAGCACGCTGCCTCGTTTTCTATTTCTTCAAGACAAAGCGTAGTGTGACGGTATGATTATTACTATTAAGTTAACAAGTGCTGTTTTCTTTTAATGTTTTATTTATCTAGTATTCGATGGACACGACTCAAATGAATGTGGCTCATCTTGGTATGGTTCGAAATACTGTGAGTAAAGCAACCAATGATTAAACCAACTTGCCAACCAACCAACCTACCAACAATATAACCAACCCATGAACAAACCAACAGATTATCAAAGCATCTAAATAATCAATTAATCAACCAACCAACCAACCAACCAACCAACCTACCTACCAACCAACCAACCAACCAACCAATCAATCAATCAATCAATCAATCAATCAATCAATCAATCAATCAATCAACCAATTATTCATCCATTCAGTTTCTCAGGCATCAAGTTATATATATTTTGTTTTATTTTCAGCATCCAAAAGGGTTCTTTATAATTTTTGTTCAAGAAATGGTTTATTCGATGGACAACAAGGATACATGTTTGTTCGATGATTCTATGCCATGTATGTACTTGTACCAAATATTATTTTTTGCATGCAATGCATTCTTCTTGCATCTGATATGTAAGTACCGGGACCTCGCCATGCACAGTTCTAATCTCTTGTTTTGTTTTTGGTGGCAGACTTCCTGGAAAATAAGTTAACTTCAGTGCTCCTTCTCCGTGTACAGTCTACGTAATTCAATAGAAACAACAACAGACCATAGCCAGAAATGATCACCTTGTACTCTCGCACCAGTCCCCGTTGCGTAACTCGTTATGCATCGTTGTTTACAAGAAAATGACCGTAGGGTACAATCAAATCTCAAATTATAAGTTTGTAGAATAGTCTGGACACTTCTGTTGCATTTCATATAAATTCCCGGAGCAATAACTCGGATAACACCAGAATAGTTTGTTTGAGAGTGAAATTTAGCTATTCGTGAAAGTGAATGCATTTTAATAAATGACTTAGCAAATTTACATTTGAAACATAGATTGTTATGATTATTGTCAGTAGATTCGTGTATGATGAACACTCGCCATAAGTATCATTGTGACCAGTCAGTGATTGTAAATAGCATATTACATTAGTAATATTATTTTAAAACTGAGGATTGTCAAATGTAACTCACAACAACACCCTTGTAACTTGTACACTACTGGGACTAGGGCTGTAGTTTGACTTGTACTAGAAAGTACGGACCTAAGTAAGGATAGTGTTTTTGTAAGGAATTCCTTCTACCAATGCAACCACACCCAATAAGGAAGGTCTTTGTTGTCGAGCAGGCTGAGCTCTAGACTTGGCAAGTTCAATTGTAACAAGTATTAAACGAGTAAGTTGCAAATCAGTGTGTCTTCACTTTGTGCCTAATCTACTATTTGAGATAGTTTAACACGTTGTATGCGTACCCACAATTCCTTGCGGTCGTACACTCGCAGTTCTCCACTAATCGTTCAAACCTTGTTTTTGAAATAAGTGTATTATAACTAACTATAGCTTATATAGCTGTAGTTAACACTCGTTTCGAACTAGAAAACCATTTTCTTGTGTAAAAGTGTTATCAAAAATACAACTGTTAGGTCTTCAATAATTCAACATATGCAAAAACAATAGAATTTAGTATCGTTGATTCTAATTTGTCTGCTATTCCTTGCTTATTTATTATTGAAAGCTCAGCTAACTATTCAAGGAATATGTATTGTCTTTGGTAAACGTGCCTTGTGTTCTTCTTATTTGTCTATAATTATGTTTTTGCTCTACGGTAAAAAAACATATTTTCTAGTTAAGAGTACTAATGCATTGGGAAATATTTAAATTGTGAAAGAGGAAAACAGCTTGTAATGAGGGGGACATGGGGGATTGCGCTGTTAACGAATATTTGTTGCGGTGAAGAACTTCTCAAAGTGCGGTGTTGCAGTGATGTAAATGCCTACGGTGTGCATGCGGTGCTTGCTGCAGTGTGCGTTGAATTTTAAAGCTGTGGTGTTCGTAGTGTTTGGTGAGAGATATTGTGATACGGTGTTGTCCAAATTTTGTGGCGGTGTTAACATGTCCCCTCTGTAAATAACAGTGAAAGTTATACTGACAATAAAGATGCTATTCCAAATAACTCTTCCATTTAATTCCCTAACAGTCCTGCATTGCTGGAACTGTTGCTGGTGCTTGTGCTGCATTGCCGCAATGTTTCAATATACTAAAAATGGCTGTGCATTGCGATGACGCAGATTTCGCATGACTGTGAAAAGTTCAGCGCCATGTACCTGCCTTGCCGCGACTGTCATGTTTCTAGAATGTTTTGACGTACATTGACCGTATTCATGCCGTGAGCTTTTCATAGTCAAACACAATGTGCTCTATTCTTTCCAATAAATTGAATCAACTCAAAAAGATTCTTCATTTTTAATAACTCGATATAATTGGAAGCGACGTAAAAAAGGGAAAAATATTTGTTTTAGTTCTGCTGTATATTTAATTTTCTTCAATAAAAAAGGCTGTTCGCTCCAATGCTATAATGCATTATGTATGTTTGATATTTTCTCTAATTTACCCATTTTGAAATTTAATTATAAATTTAATTTATTTTAGTTCTATTTTGACTTGTTTTGTTTTTTAAAATGTATATTTTTACTCTAACTAACAAGATTGAGCTATAGCGTTTTTAGCTATAAAACACCTTTAACATTTTCTTGTGTAAAAGTGTAATTATGTGCTAACGTAGACTTGTTTTCCAAATGTATAAATAGGAATTTTAATTGGATATTTTTACCTATTAAAAACAACTGCTAGTTCATCAATAATTCAACGCTCAAAAACAGTGGGTTTTAATAATCCAAGTGATAACAATATTATCATTTCCTTCGCGACGTCGAGTAAACAGTCCTCATCCATCAATCCAAGGTAAGCAATTTGAAACAAATACTATTTCCTCATTACCAGAAATCTAAGACATTTTACGTCCGCGATATTATGACCAGCGGTCTACTGGCAGTCCAGAATTATCCTCGAATTTCTATCGAAATAAATCAATTTATCAAAACCAAACTACTATAAGTTTGTTTAGAAGTACCAAGCGCTTCTGGTGCAGTTGAGATATTTAAAATTGAAGCGCTCGCTTACGCTCGGCATAGAATAATTCGAACGAATTAGGTCACTTAGGAAATTTCAAAAGGACACAGGAAGCCCATGCTATGAACTTTGAATTTTGAATTTCCCGCTTAAGAAGCCTTCGGATTCTTTAAACAGCGGTATAACACGTAAAATCACCAGGCTACTAAGCTGTAAACATTGCAATCGACTCGACGATCGAAACAAGCTTCTTTGCAGGATTTATCGGTCATTTTTTATGATATTTTGGTGTAAAATTGAAATTTTTAAAACTAAAAAATCATCACTTTTTACCGTTAATCTGCGTCATTGGTGTATTATTTGGAAAGACTTCTAAAACAGCATTGAAAAGCCCGTAATCTCAGAAGCATTTTAAGAAGGCGGCAAGGATGGATCCATGTAAAATATCGATGGCAGGCGATGCTGAACACAAGGTAAATTACACATTTTTCGCTGAAATACAGACTAAAGTAAGGCAATTATTTCTCGATAATGTTATTCCTTCGTGCTGCATATTGAGAAAACTAAATCAAACGTAACTTGCATAAATGAATAGAACTTATACTCGAGTTAAAAGTTAGGAGGCGGCACCGATAGTACAATGATATTTAGCAAATATATTAGACATTTTCTTTCTGAGCCCATACATTTATCAGTAATTCTGAGCGGCCATTTTTAAATGCCACAAATCTAACTTTAGCATGCGGTGACGTCACATGTCTTCGATTTCTGGTAATGTTTCTCCTTGCTGATTTATTGTATTTGCCATATTACATTGATTAGAGCGCAAGCTATCTGCGATATTTAAAAATAAAAACATTTGTAAAACAAAATTGCATAAACTGATACAAGTTAGAAAACTAGCGAGTAAACTAGTAATATAGGCTGTGTTGGTGTTTTGATATAAAAGATAGGCAATAGAATTAAAATTTGTAACACCGTAAAAAATGGTAACTTTACTGACGTTTCGAGCTTGGCCCTTCGTCGGAGTAAAAGAGCTTTTAAATCACTAAACCGCAAACGGGATGATGTTTGTCATTTTTCATACTAGATGAAGGACGAACCGTCCGTAAATCTGTTCAAAATTAGACGACTTTTTAGTCTGGTATTGTGTTTTCCGTCATAAGACGATTTGTCCGTCTTCTAGTGTTGGATGTGAAAACGGCTGTTCTGATGGCGATCGAGAAAGTGGGAATGAAGCTAGGGGATGTAAATGAAATAGTTAATTTAAATTTTGAACCAACAATCAACAATCTGGCAAAGAAAAAATTTTATAGTGATTGAAATATTTTGAGGCGGTCAAATAAAATTCTGAACGTGGGTATATTTGCCTTCGCTTTGCAGCGGCCGGTTTGTTTTTATTTTCGAGTTATACATGATTTGCATGCTTTTGCTTTTTTATACCCACGTTCAGAATTTTATTTGACCGCCTCAAAATATTTCAATCACTATAAAATTTAGAGGCACACTTGTAAATATGGTGAACTTTTGATAGCTAAAAAATAAAAAAAATCTATCTCAGATTTTTTCGTTAGCGTGCTCAGAAGTAAAAATTAGAAGTTTTGCACAAAAACTGACAAACTTTTGCCGATTTATATCCTTTCCCAAAAAACATTCCGTGGACTAAATTTGTTGAAATTCACAGACAATGTAGAACAATGTTCTGTTAATACCTGGCTGGAAGGATTTTGATTTATCTTTTCAAAGTCCGTTGTTATCGGTAAATATTATAAAACAATGATTTTTTGCACTGAAAAAAATTGTCCCGTTTTTATTCAAAATCGGCGAGATGAATTTTTTTTAAACTTTGCCAGATTGTTGACCTAGGTAGCAGCTTTAAAGTAGGCTATGTGGTTTTAAAAGTTTAGGTCGATTTTTCCCAAAAATAGGCTACATAGAAATTCGGCGGCGTTATCACTTGTCGGCTAAAATATTATCGATTTTATTAAAAATAACTTTTTTAAAAACTTTATTCTATATGTAGACAAGTGTTAAAAAATCTTGTCAAAATACGCGGGAACTACGGCCTTTCAAACGTCGCTGGGTGAGCGCGAAAATTACTGACCCGAGCCTTTTCGAAAACAAGAAGAATTGATTTTTAGAGATTTATGGATTAAAAAATGTCATTTTTTCTTAATGGAGGCAAAAACACTTTTAACGTAAATTTTCGGTATTGGAGTTAACACGAGGTACAACTTTTTGAATCTGACTTTTATTGGTGTAATATAATCTCTTACTCAAGCATGAACAGCGACATTTCTAAACGCGATAGGCGATCTAGGAATTGTTGACAAAAGTTCGTACGCAAAAAGGAAATATGAATTCTCGTCTTTAGCCTGAAAACATTTCTGCATTTTATATTCATTCGCAGCTTCAAGCTCAACGTACAAGGTTCAACTTATTTCCACACTTTTCCAGAAATTAATAATGTGAGATTAAATTGTGCCCTACGGTCATTTTCTTGTAAACAACGATGCGTAACGAGTTACACAACGGGGACTGGTGAGAGCGTGCTTCTAATTTCTGGCCATGAAAAACTAGAACTTCATCGATTTTAGATGTTGTCAAGTTCACATAAGTATTTATGCACTCTTGGTGTTGTATCTTTCTTTGAAAATTAAACTTTACCAACCGGGTTTTTTTTTTCGCTGAATATGCGTTCCAATTACTATCATTCTATGGGATATTACTTTCGAATTCCAAGAAACTGTAGTATTCGGGCTACCTGTGTAATTAGTTATGGGTTTCCTGTGGACCTTCTCCAACATGGCCGACGATTAAAGTTGTAGTTGAATTCAATCCTGTGTTTATCTGTAAGTGAATCCGTGCCATCAAGTAAAAATACCACATGGTGTCAGAACTTGGGACTCCCAGAAAGCTAAAAAACAGGATTTTCTGAAGATTTTCCCATTTTTTCCGATCTAAAATGCCACAAACCTCGAATTCGTCGAAACCTAGACAATTGTCTTATCAAATCACACCGCCGGGCGAATTTGACTTCACACATCCCGAGCAATGGACAAAATGGATCCAAAGGTTTGATAGATTTCGTACCACGTCGATCTTAAAGAAGATGCAAGACCATATGCAGTCACTACACCGAGGAGGGTTCCCCTACCTCTCATGGATAAAGTTAAAGAAGAGTTAGCTAAGATGGAAGAGCAAGGAATCATTTCTAAGATTGACAAGCCCACTGACTGGTGTGCACCAATGGTTGTAGTACCGAAGAAGAATGGCAACGTTCGTATTTGCGTCGATTTTACCAAGCTGAATGACTGTGTTCGCAGAGAGCGGCATATTTACCCTCGGTCGAACATATTCTTGCACAATTGGGTGGCGGAAAAGTCTTCACCAAACTCGACGCTAATTCAGGGTTCTACCAGATACAGCTATCAAAGCAATCGGCGGAACTGACTACCTTTATCACACCGTTTGGCAGATTCTGTTTCAACAGGCCATTTGGAATCACATCTGCACCTGAACACTTTCAGAAGAGAATGTCAGAGATTCTTAGCGACCTGAAAGGTACCCTGTGTATGATTGCGACCTACTGATCACCGGAAAGACCGAAGAAGAACATTATCAACGCTTAACTGAAGCACTTGGATCCAACGAGCCGGAATAACCCTGAACAAGGAAAAATGTGAGTTTTCCAAAGACAAAGTCACTTACAATTAATCAGTGCGTCAGGGATCCAGCCGGACCCCGACAAAGTCAAAGCGATAGTTGAGATGAAAGAGCCCAAGAACACGAGTGATATTAAGCACTTCCTAGGCATGGCCAACCAGCTAGGAAAATTCTCCGACAAACTGTCTGACATGTCAAAGCCTCTGCTGGATCTACTAAGTACTAAGAATGACTGGTATTGGGGTCCATCTCAAGCCAAAGCCTTTCCAGACATAAAGAGAGAGCTGAGCAACCCAGATGCAATACTGGCCTACTACGTCGCTGAGCGAGATACCATTGTATGGGCTGATGCATTCGCATTTGGTCTAGGCGCTTTCCTTCTCAAGAAGCAGCCGGATAGTCACTGGCGACCAGTCGCTTTCCATTCCATGGCTCTAACTGACACAGAGCAAAGATACGCCCAGATCGAGAAGGAGGCCCTTGCAACTACCTGGGCCTGTGAACGCTTTAGTGGCTACCACGTGGGTAAGTCGTTCCAAATTCAAACAGACCACAAGCCCTTGGTACCATTGCTAGGAGACAAGGATATTGACTGTCTCCCACCACGCATTCAGAGGTTCCGGATGCGACTTATGAGGTTCCACTACAGCATTGCACATGTCCCTGGAAAGGATCTGTCTACAGCAGATGCGTTGTCCCGAGCACCACTGACAGAGGTGACAGCTGCCGACATGAAGCTTCAGGATGATGTCTACCTCTTCCTAAATCAGGTGATGGAGAACTTGCCATTCACCGACATGCGTAGAGAAGAGATCCGTAAGCACCAAGAAGAAGATGAAGTTTGCTGTCAAATCAAGCAGTTCTGCAAGGAATGATGGCCAGAGCGAGTAAAGGGACAGTTGAGACTGTATCAACCACATGCTGCAGAGCTGACAGTCCAAGATGGCCTACTCCTGAAAAGTTGCAAACTCGTAGTTCCCCTGGCACTGAGGGATGATATGCTCGACCGCATACATGCCGGTCATCAAGGCATCACCAAATGCCGAGCACGTGCACGACAAGCCATCTGGTGGCCAGGCATGAGCTGACAAATTGAAGAAATAGTCAGAAACTGCACAGCATGTACCAAGAGTAAGAAGAATCATCCAGAGCTGATGAAACCTTCTACCCTACCTGAGTACCCCTGGCAGAAGGTCGCCACAGACCTCTTGCAGTTCAAAGGTCACCTGTACCTGTTGGTGATTGATTACTACTCGAGATTTATTGAGATTGCTAAGGTGACTGCTACCACGTCTAAGGCAATTGTAAACCACCTCAAGTCGATCTTCAGTAGGCACGGCATTCCTGAAAGGTTGATATCGGATAATGGCCCTCAGTTTTCATCGGCTGAATTTGCCAAATTCGCCAGAGAGTATGGATTCGACCACGTCACAAGCAGCCCGTTGTATCCCCAAGCAAATGGCGAAATCGAAAGGACAGTGTCTACAGCAGAGCGACTAATTGGAAAGTCCGATGACCCGTACCTAGCAATGCTGTCGTACCGAACAACACCTCTGGAGCATGTTTACAGCCCCGCTGAACTGATCATGGGAAGGAAGTTACGCACTACTCTACCTATGGCAAGGACAGAGTTGAAGCCGAGACTGCCAGACTGGCACACCTTCAAGAATAAAGATGTAGCCATCAAAGACCGACAGACCAGAAACTTCAACATCTATCATGGAGTACGTGAGCTACCCCCTTTGTGTCAAGGCGACAAAGTCTTGATCGCAGACCAGAAAGCAGACGGAGTTGTTAGCAAAGAGACAGCAGAACGCAGTTACGAAGTCACTACTTCTAAAGGAAAGGTGCGCCGAAATCGTAGACATCCCATTGCTCTACCAGATGAGCCAGAGTATTCAGAGGTCAACAAAGAACCAAAGTCTACAGCGCCTTCTACATCAGAAGCAGAGACGACAAAGCCAGCAGATCCAACTCAGGCTACCACCCGAAGTGGGCGGGTTGTTAAAACCTCTGCCAGATACAAGGAAACGTCAACATTACTTTAACATTTGTAATCGTTAGGTTTATTGTTCCCGAAGGGGAGATGTAGTATTCGGGCTACCTGTGTAATTAGTTATGGGTTCCCTGTGGAAACCCTCTCCAACATGGCCGACGATTAAAGTTGTAGTTGAATTAAATCCTGTGTTTATCTGTAAGTGAATCCGTGCCATCCCGTCAAAATATCACAGAAACTATTACCGGATATTTGAAAATAGCTTTGTTAGCCTATACTTTTCGCAGAGGCTGATACATAGCAGCAATTCAAACCTCTGTAGAAAAATCAAATATTGGATTATTCAGTATGACCTTTAAAATGTTTTTCAAAGAAACACGAGGAGACATTGATTGATTGATTGATTGATTGATTGATTGATTGATTGATTGATTGATTGATTGATTGATTGATTACTACATTCATTCGCTCTTATACAATAAGCAATTTGGTTTTCGTTCTAAGCATTCGACATTTCAGGCTATTTTGTCTATTACGGATAAAATTCAGCATGCTGTTGAAGAAAATCAATATTCTTGTGGTATCTTTCTCGACCTAAGCAAAGCTTTTGATACTGTAAATCACAATATCCTTCTTCAAAAGCTTAAATACTATGGAATTTGTGGCCAGGCACTTAATTGGTTTACATCATATTTAAAAAATAGAACTCAATTTGTATCTTTCGGTTCTACCAAATCGGACACGCTTCCTATTGATTGTGGTGTTCCGCAAGGCTCTGTACTAGGGCCTCTCCTGTTTCTGTTATACATTAATGATTTTCAAAACTCATCTTCTAAATTTGATTTTCACCTCTTTGCTGATGATTCTAATCTTTTTTATAAAGATAAGAACTTGACTTCATTGGAATCTACTGTAAATGAACAGCTATCTCATGTCCACTCTTGGCTTTGTGCGAACAAACTTTCTCTCAATATAGAGAAATCAAACTTCGTAATCTTTCATCCGCCGCAAAAGAAACTATCTTATGACCTAGATGTATATATCAATAACAAATGTCGACTTAAACAAGAAACTAACATTAAATATTTAGGCGTTGTTTTAGACAATCACCTTAGTTGGAAATCTCACATTGCTCTTGTTTGCAGTAAAATCAAAAAGAGCATTGGGATTATCAGTAAGGCTCGTCATTATCTAAATCTATCTATTCTGTGCACCTTATATTACTCTCTAGTTTATCCTTACCTTATTTACGGCATTGTTGTATGGGGTCACACATACGAATCTACCATTAAACCACTTCTTATCTTACAAAAGAAATTGATACGAATAATGACTTTCAGTGACTTTAAGGCATATACTAACCCTATGTTTCTGAAACTAAAAATCCTAAAACTTCCAGAACTTGTTCATTTATACACTGGTCTGTATATGTATGATCTCCATATGGAAAATCTACCGAACTGTTTTTCTTCCTTTTTTGCCAAGTGAAACAAAAACATAACTATAATACTAGATTGGCTTCCAAGTGTTCCTTTTCGCTTCCAAAAGTAAGAACTAATTTTGGTAAATTCAATATAAGATATTCGGGAGCAAAATGCTGGAATTCAATTGATGAAACTCTAAAAAAACAAAAAAATAGAAATATATAAATTTAAAGATAGGCTGAGTGATGAATTACTCCGCTCATACTCTAGCTGAGATTATTCATATTTCTATAAGTCATATCTTAAAAGTTTGATCCATCCTTATCCTTATCCTTTTTTTCTTTCATTTTCTTTTTTTTAAAAAGACTTATTTAAAGACTTATTTAAGTCTTTAAATATAATTGTAATTCTTTTTTATTTAATTATTGGTACTGAATAAACGATTGTTGTTGTTGTTGTTGTTGTTTATATGCATTTCATATTTGCTTTTTTTTCCTTTTCAGAATGCACTACACTGCTAACCCTTGTTATCCTTTGGCAATGGCCATTTTGATTCTCACATACTTCTCACAGAGGGCAGCGGCCACTGGTCAATGCGCAGGCGCAATGTCCATGTTGTCGAAACGTTTCCGTGGCGAGCGAGCTATTCCTACTGAAAAGACCGCTGACCTTAAAGCTTGCTTCGACTTGTGCAGAGAAACGTCCGGGTGTGGGAGTATAAATTACGCCATAAACGAGGGTGTGTGTGAGTTGAACAGCAAAAACCATCTGACACATCCCCAAGATCTTGAAGAAAAGGATGGTTATATTTACTTGCCGGTACTTGACATCGTTAAACAGCCTACACCAACTAGAAACCTCATTGAAGAACAGTCAAGCGATATCCCCAAGGTAACTAAACTTTTTCTCGGTGACAAGCTGGCTGCTTACTCAATTTGTAGCATGCATGGCGGTTCGAAAGGGAAGAAGTTTTTTGGTGTCCGAATTGGCCGTGCGAAATCTAAGACGAGTTTTTGCGCAGCCATATCGTTAAAACATCTCAATTATCCCAAAAGAATTTTCCCCTTTACCATAAAAGAAAACGCTTGCTAGCAGGCTACTGATTTTCAAAATATATTGTTGGTTATCATTCCATTGTAACATTTTGTTGTTAAATTTTCTCTATTTTAGCTCCCAGAGCCTGAGTACAAAACATGCGCGAAGTTAAAAGAGATGAAACCATCTTCTCCCAGTGGAGTATATGAGCTGGAAGTGAACGGTGTACTAAAGGCTATATACTGTGACATGGACAATTTCGGTAAGGCACAGGCACAGGCACAGGCACAGGCACAGGCACAGGCACAGGCACAGGCACAGGCACAGGCACAGGCTAACAAATCTGTGTTTTTGCCATTAGGTGGAGGTTGGTCGCTTGTTGTGTCAATCAGTGGGTCTAACAACCAGCATACATTGCAAACTGAGAACAACTGCTTGAACTCTTCCTATTGTGTACCGCTGACTACTGGAACTCTGGTCGCAAGAAAACGTTCAGACTCTGACATTCGTGCACTGGCATCTTATGAGGGTTTGTAGTTAGTCTTACAGTTATTATGATTGCAGCGAAACAGTGTTTGAATGGTGGAATGTTTGATTTTCAGATCCTACTCGATTTCACTAAATTATTTTCCTATAAATAACTCAATATACAATATACTTGTCTATTTCGTTTTATTGTTTTACTGTAGGGACCTTTCGATTTGACGTCATGTCAACCAGCGCGGTGTTGTACAACAATTTCTATCGAGTAAGTACTTATAATGAATATTGAATATTGAGCCTTTGTGCTCCAGTGAAAGGCACACAAACATGGCAGACGAAACTTCAAAGATGGCCGTTCCATACATTTGTACCAAAAATTCTTGTTTTCTCGCCTATAACTCTGCAACGAAATAATCTAAATCTTTGAAAGTTGACCAGCATGTAGTTTTGAAACTTTGATACAAACTTATTACTCCTTGCAACATCAGTACATATCTCCCGGGGGGACTCATGGTCAAATGTATCCTGTATGGTGGTCTGGAACAAAAACGCCCCTCTAAGTGCGTGGTACGGATGTAACCGCCAATGATATTACATAAACGCAAAAGAGTCTAATCCCCCTTCCATCCAATAATATCTAGGGCAGTTTCTGTTCGAATGCTAGAGGAACTGTTAGAAGCTTCCTTAAAATATGTGTTTTGTTTATAGATCACTCAAGGCGCACAAGTGTTTGATGCTGGATGTGTCGGAGTAGCGTAAGAATTTTGAATACTGCCTCAGTAGTTTCCCTAATCAATAACAATAATAATGATGGTGGTGATTATTATTATGTTTCTGGTGGTGATGATGATGATAATAATGATGGTGATGATTATTATGTTTGTGGTGATGATGATAATGATGATGATGATGATGATGATGATGATGGTGGTTATGTTGATGAAAGTGCAGGTGATATATATGATGATGGTGATGGTGATAAGGGTGATTATGACTATGATGATGCTGGTGGTGTTGATGCTGGTGATACATATTGGTGATAAATAATGATGATAGAGGTACTTATGGTGATGGTAATGGTGATTAGGAGGATGATACATATTGGTGATAAATGATGATGGTGCTAATGCTGATGATGCATGATGATGGTTTTTATTATGGTAATGGTGATGATGATGATAGATGTACTTATGGTGATGGTAATGGTAATGGCTGTAATTATGATGATGCTATTTGCACTAGTGGTGATGATAGTTATGGTGAAGATGATGACGGTTATACAATTATGGTGGTGATGAAACAGGTGGTGATATATGATGATGATGATGATGATGATGATGATGATGATGATGGTAATGATGATAACGGTTATATGAATATGGTGCATGTGATGAAAGAGATGATATATGATGATGATGATGATGATGGTTATGATGATGATGATAACGGTTTTATGATTATGGTGACGATTATAGTGGTGACATGATGATGATGATGTTGGTGCCGGTTATGGTAATAGCTATGATTATGGCGATGTTGATAGTTAAGACAAAGATGGTTATTTTTGGTGATGATGATTACAAGGATGACGAAGGGATAATATGGTCAAGCTGAAGGTGATGGTAATAAAGTGTCCTTTGCTTCTATAGGTGTCCCAGGATAATCATATCATACGCGTACCCTTATGTCTGGGAATTCAATTGCAAAGGCATCGACATGGGATATCAGATAGCTAAGGGCAACTGCCACAAGGGTATGAGTTATTAAAAACAATGAATAAAGGGCTGGATGGATGGATGGGTAAATCAATAAATGAAGGGAGGAATGGAGGTAGTGATGAATGATAGAATAAATAAATGGATGGATGGATGGATGAATGAGTGAATTAATGGAGGTAGTGATGAATGATAGAAATAATAAATGAATGGATGAATGAATGAAAGGAGGGAGGAATGAATGAATGAGAGAATAAATAGATGAATGGATGAATGGATGGATGAGTGAATGGAGGGGAGAAGAATGAGATAATGAATAGATCAATGGATGGATGAATGGATGAATGGAGGGAGGGATGAATGATAGAATGAATAAATTATTGGAGGGATGGATGAATGATAAAATGAATAAATGAATGAATAAATGAATGGAGGGAGGAGATTTTTATCTTGAGTTTCGAAATCCTTCTTTAAAGCAGCCGTTTTGTGTTTTGAATGGTTTATTTTTGAATGAACACTTTTTGCCAGCTATTATCCCTACGTCCTCGTGGTCTATTGGCCGGTAGCCCATTCGGGCTTCGGGTGATCAAATCGTTAAATAGAGTACGCGCCGTGCTTCTCCTAACGCTTCTCTTGTCTTTTCAAAATTCCCGCGTGCTCTATTAATTAAGGGGTTAGAGACTTTTCGTTCGTTCTTTATCGGCAAATACAGGCACCCGCTGACTGTTCAATGAACGAGAAATATTAACAGCAGTATGAAGAAATGTAAAAAGTATGAAGAAATTTCGAGTTTATAGAACAGCCAGCAAGTGACTGTATTTGCCGATAAAGAACGAACGAAAATTCTCTAACTATTTTAATATTGAAATTAAATTCGCTGAGCGTGCGTTATCGACGAATAACAGCAGTCCACGTGATTGATTTGAGTCAAAGGGGAATTCAGATTTTGAACAGTGCACGAAATTAATAATGAAACTCGATAGAGCACGTTGCCTCGTTTTCTATTTCTTCAAGACAAAGCGCAGTGTGACGGTATGATTATTACTATGAAGCTAACAAGTGCTGATTTCTTTGAATGGTTGTTATCTAGTATTCGATGGACACGACTCGGGTGAATGCGGCTCATCTTGGCATGGTTCGAAATATCGTGAGTAATTAAGCAATCAATGATTAAACCAACTAGCCAACCAACCAACCTACCAATAATATAACCAGCCCATGAACAAACCAACATATTATCAAAGCATCTAATCAATTAATCAATCAATCATTCAATCCATCCATCCATCCATCCATCCATCCATCCATCCATCCACCCATCAATTATTCATCTTTTCAGTTTCTCAGGCATCAAGTTAAATGTATTTTATTTCATTTTCAGCATCCAAAAGGGTTCTTTATAGTTACTGTACCACTACTGGTATATGGAATGGACAACAAGGATACATGTTTGTTCGATGATTCTATGCCATGTATGTACTTCTATCAAGTATTATGTGTTTTTCATGCAATCAGCATTCTTCTTGCATCTGATATGTAAGTAACGTGACCTTGCCACCGTTCTAATCTCTTGTTTATTTTTCGTGGCAGAATTCCTGGAAAATAAGTTAACTTCAGTGCTCCTTCTCCGTGTACAGTCTACGTAATAGAAACAACAACAGACCATGGCCAGAAATTATCACCATGTACTCTTGCACCAGTCCCCGTTGCGTAGCTCGTTATGCATCGTTGTTTACAAGAAAATGACCGTAGGGTACAATCAAATCTCAATTATAAGTTTGTAGAATAGTCTGGACACTTCTGTTTCATTTCATATAAATTCCCGGAGCCATAACTCGGATAACACCAGGATAGTTTGTTTGAGAGTGAAATTTAGCTATTCGTGAAAGTGAATGTATTTTAATAAATGACTTAGCAAATTTACATTTAAAACTTATATTGTTATGATTATTGTCAGTAGATTCGTGCATGATGAACACTCGCCATAAGTATCATTGTGACCAGTCAGTGATTGTAAATAGCATATTACATTAGTACTATTATTATAAAACTGAGGATTGTCAAATGTAACTCACAACAACACCCTTGTAACTTGTACACTAGTTTCACTTGTACTAGAAAGTACGGACCTAAGTAAGGATAGTGGTTTTGTAAGGAATTCCTTCTACCAATGCAACCACACCGACTAAGGAAGGTCTTTGTTGTCGAGCAGGCTGAGCTCTAGACTTGGCAAGTTCAATTGTAACAAGTATTAAACGAGTAAGTTGCAAATCAGTGTGTCTTCACTTGGTGCCTAATCTACTATTTGAGATAGTTTAATACGTTGTATGCGCGTAACTACAATTTCTTTCGGTCGTACACTCCACTAACCGTTCAAACCTTGTTTTTGAAATAAGTGTATTTTAACTAACTATAGCTTATATAGCTGTAGTTAACACTCGTTTCGAACTAGAAAACCATTTTCTTGTGTAAAAGTGTTATCAAAAATACAACTGTTAGGTCTTCAATAATTCAACATATGCAAAAACAATGGAATTTAGTATCGTTGATTCTAATTTGTCTGCTATTCCTTGCTTATTTATTATTGAAAGCTCAGCTAACTATTCAATTCAAGGAATATGTATTGTCTTTGGTAAACGTGCCTTGTGTTCTTCTTATTTGTCTATAATTATGTTTTTGCACTACTGTAAAAAAACATATTTTCTAGTTAAGAGTACTAATGCATTGGGAAATATTTTTAAAAATTTAAAAATTGTTAAAGAGGAAAACAGCTTGTAATGAGGGGGACATGGGGGGTTGCGCTGTTAATGAATATTTGTTGCGGTGAAGAACTTCTCAAAGTGCGGTGTTGCAGTGATGTAAATGCCTACGGTGTGCATGCGGTGCTTGCTGCAGTGTGCGTTGAATTTTAAAGCTGTGGTGTTCGTAGTGTTTGGTGAGAGATATTGTGATACGGTGTTGTCCAAATTTTGTTGCGGTGTTACCATGTTCCCTCTGTAAATAACAGTGAAAGTTATACTGACAATAAAGATGATATTCCAAATAACTCTTCCATTTAATTCCCTACCAGTCCTGCATTGCTGGAACTGTTGCTGGTGCCCTTTGCTGCATTGCCGCAATGTTTCAATATACTAAAAATGGCTGTGCATTGCGATGACGCAGATTTCGCATGACTGTGAAAAGTTCAGTTCCATGTAGTACCTGCCTTGCTGCGACTGTCATGTTTCTAGAATGTTTTGACGTACCTTGACCGCGTTCATGCCGTGAGCTTTTTATAGTCAAACACAATGTGCTCTATTCTTTCCAATAAATTAAATCAACTCAAAAAGAGTCTTCATTTTTAATAACTCGATATAGGATTGGAAGCGACGTAAAAAAGGAAAAAAAAATAATATTTGTTTTAGTTCTGCTGTATATTCAATTTTCTTCAATGAAAAAAGACTGTTCGCACCAATGATATAATGCATTATGTACGTTTAATATTTTTAATAATTATAAATTTAATTTATTTTTGTTCTTTTTTTACTTGTTTTGGTTTAAAAAATGTATATTTTTATTCTTACAAACAATATTTAGCTATAGCGTTTCAAGCTATATAAAACACCTTTTACATTTTCTTGTGTAAAAGTGTAATTATGTGCTAACGTTGACTTGTTTTCCAAATGTATAAATGGTAATTTTTATAGGATATTTTTTCCTGTAAAAAAACAATTGCCAGGTCATCAATAATTCAACGCTCAAAAACAGTGGGTTTTTATAATCCAAGTGATAACAATATATCGATTCCTTCGACGTCGAGTTAACAGTCCACATCCATCAATCCAAGGTATGAAATTTGCCATATTTCATTGATTGGAGCGCAAGCGAAATATGATATAAGTAAAACCAAATTGCATAAACTTATACAAGTTCATGGAAACTAGCGAGTAAATTAGTATAGGCTGCGTCGGTGTTTGAAATAAACGATAGGTAATAGAATGAAATTTGTTACACCGTAAAAAATGTTAACTTAACTGACGTTTCGAGCTTTGGCCGTTCGTCGGAGTAAAGGAGCTGCTTTCAAATCTGCAAACGGGATGATGATTGTCACTTCTCATACTAGATGACGGACGAACCGTCCGTAAACTTGTTCGTCTGGTGTGAATTCAACAAAATTAGACGACTTTTTCGTCTCGTATTGTGTTTGTCCCGTTTTCACACCAGACGACTTGTCCTTCATAAGACTATTTGTACTTTATAAGACGATTTGTCCGTCATATATAAGACGACTTGTCCTTTAAAAGACTACTTGTCCGTCATAAGACGACTTGTCCTTTATAAGATGCCTTGTCGGTCATAAGATGACTTGTCCTTCATAAGACGGCTTGTCCTTTATAAGACGATTTGTCCGTCATAAGACGACTTGTCCTTTATAAGACGATTTGTCCGTGATACGACGCCTTGTCCTTCATAAGACGTTTTGTCCGTCATTAGACGACTTGTTCTTTATCAGAAGACTTGTCCGTCATAAGAAGACTTGTCCGTCTTCTAGTGTTGGATGTGAAAACGGCCGTTCGATTCTGATCGCGTCGAGAAAGTGGGAATGGAGCTAGGGGATGTAAATTAAATAGTTAATTTAAATTTTGAACCAAATGTATATATTCTTACACAATATTATGAAGGAATATAGCATATTATCGTTATTTTACTAGGGAAACATCTGGCACTCAATTGACTTAAGTCGAGTCATCTCGACTAAAGTTCTCCATGCTTGGTCAAATTTGCAACTTTAGCTTGTACAAAATGTTATAATTATAAATAAGCGATATCTCACGTTTGCTTTTTTTTCATTACTTTGTTTTTATTACATTACTTTATTATATTAATAAGTCACTTTCCGCCATTTATGACAACGGATCTGTGCCTGCATGATTAAAATGGGCCAGTAAACAATTTTAATTAATAAAACTTATATAAAAAATAATTTTTAGTTAATAAATAATTCGAATTCATCCTCATTACAAAGTGTTCGCAATTTGACATTATTGAAAGCAGGGCTTATAAAGCAGGAAATATAATAAAATAAACCAAAATAAATACAGTAAACACCCGGATGTAAGAACAGGTGATTTTGGGGTTCAGGCTGATGCGTTTGAAATGGTCCAGCACAAACAATTAGATCAGCCCCAATGTTTTCTAATTTTGGACTTTTTCACTTGTTCTTTTATGTAGATGCTAACTGACACATATCTGCGTGAACTCGGGCCTCATTACGATTGTGTAATGATTTTCTCGGATTAGTTTGAGAGAGAGGCCGGTTTCAGCTGTTTATTTGTTGTTGTTGAGCTCGACCTTTAAAACCAGCCACGTTATCTGACCTCATGTTGTAAATAAATAAATAAATATTATTTTCATCTACATAAACATGGATCGCCAAGCTAAAACTCAATTTGGTGTGCTATACGGGGTCCTACTATAGCACATTTATTGGTTTGTTACAGTGGCTTAAAAGTGCCGTGCTATCTTAAAGACCTTTTTATAGAAGTTTTTAACCCAAGTTGGCAATTTTTTTGCCAATTTATCGTTATTGTCATCACCACTGGTATTATCACCTATTGCTATTATTACTATCAACATTACCACCTGCATTACTATTATATTTATACACATATCTCAAAAATTTATTTGCATTATTCATATGTATATAGTTTACATCATTCATATCCATTCACTTTTATCCACGTTATTGTCATCACCACTGGTATTATCACCTATTGCTATTATTACTATCAACATTACCACCTGCATTACTATTATATTTAGGCCTCGTCTACACGAATCCGATCCGGCTGAAACCGCATAGAAATATTTGCATTGCGTCCACACGAATCCGTGTATCCGGAGCATTCAAGTAAAAGTATGCGGTTTCGTTGACCGGATTCACTGGATGCGTGTGGACGATAGGCCGATTCGCATCAAAACGTATGCGGTTTTAAAAGTATCCGGATCCGTGTAGACGGGGTCTTATACACCTATTTCAAAAATCGTTGTCGCAGCCGAAGCTACAGTCCACACTCTAAAGCCTGCAAAGGATGTCGGTAATATGAACATAATTTGTAATTGATAACACGTTTTTTCAAGAAATACTCGTTTCATCATCTACCACTGCAAAAACTTGTGATGGTTATATAACACAAACACGTACATATACAACCAAAATATGCTATGAATAAATCGATAAAATAAGAAGAATTACCGACATACTTTGCAGGCTTTAGAGTGTGGACTGTAGCTTCGGCTGCGACAACGATTTTTGAAATAGGTGTATCTTCACCATCCCACGCCATTATTATTATTATTATTATTATTATTCATCATTATTACCACCGTCGTTATTTTGCACATTACCCATATCATTACCATCATCACATCATCAATAATATATATATCATATTTTTATTATCAATAACGCACACCATCATATCAATATTATCATTATCATCATATTTATTATATTTATTATATTAAACTCTTTTATATCACTGTTCTACATTCATATCATTATTACTATCATTAGTGTCATTATCATTATTTCACTCATGGTACTTATTATTATCATCATCATAGCATTCCCATTGGCATTACACATACCATTATCATTATTATGATCTCCATCTCATCATCATGCATGTCATATCATGTCATCTTCGATAAATTGGCAAAACAAATTGCCAACTTTGTGAAATTGGCAAAGAACTTCCTAAAAAAGGTGTTTAAAATAGCATGGCACTTTTAAGTCACCGTAGTTTGTCGCTATTAGTCAATAATCAAAAGATATTTAAGACTAGATTTACTGGGCTACCTGGATTGCTCAGATATTTCCTTATTGATCTGATAGTTTTTTCAGCTATAAGTCAGAGTCACTGATCTCTTGTTTCATTTAGTAATTAATTTCTCAGATTTGCTTGAGACGATTTGAAACGAATTACAGCGCGAAGCGCGCTACCGTTTCTACTTAGCGGACACTATTTTAACACTTTTAGGGGAGTTTTAACTAATCAGTGACGTCCATCACGCTTTCCTGGAGGCCATGGGTTGTTTAAAAGTCGCCGAAGAGTTAAAAACAAAGTGTCAAAGTTTCGTCAAAAATCTTGCTCAGTGGAAACGGTAGCGCGCGTCGCGTTGTAATACGTTTAAATAATTGAGAGTCATCAACCTTTGTTTTTGGATTATTTACTCCTCAACTGATGACTCTCAATTATTTAAACAATGTTTCCAACCTACAAACCTACACTAGAATTAATACGTATTTATTGTTTTAGTTGCAGTTGTTTTAATTGTATTATTTTTTTTTCCTTTCTCCTTTTCCCAATGGTCCGTCGTTCCGTTAGTACGTTGATCTGCTGGTCCTTAATCCGATGTCACTTCGGTCGGTGACAATGAGTTCAAAAACTGTCTCAGAAACAGAATTATTAAGTTGTTCTTGCAAAATAAACGCCAGAAAAAGAAAGATAGATAGTAACTGAAGTAATGTGTGTTACATTTGAGGCGCTTTTGCGAGTAGTTTTCAAACGGGCCAATTTGCGCTATTTTCTTTTCATTTTTTTTAACAGCTTTATTGGCAATCTACATTTAGTACTAAATACAAAATAAGTTGATGTGAACTGAAAAAAGAAAAACAAATGTAGAAAAACCAAGGGGGAAGTGCGAACGGGACGTGAGTACCCATGCGAGGCACCTCCCCTCTAATTAAAATAGAAAAAAAGGAATTTACAAGTGTTTGTTAATTATTATTTAGCCCTATGGCAGGAACATTCAATGATAGAGGACCAGGTACATGGTTTGTCAATATCAAAAACATTTTTAACAAGTAAAAAAAATAGGTGGATAGGAAGTTCTTAAATGAGAAAACATTGTTCAGACTAGATGAGGGAGCGATTTTACATACGAGATTCCAAAGTTTAACAATACGATTAAAGTAGGAAGCCTGAAATGTAGAGGTTTTACAAGTTGGTATTTTCAGCATAGGACTAGGGTTATAACAATTTCTTGAGCGTCCATGTGGTATAAAGGTAACAAAAACATTGACATTAATATTGGAATAATATTTGTTGTTGTCGCGAGCTCGTGGTATAATTAGAGGAACTACTTGGAGACACCTTAAAGTCTACTTCTACTCATACTTTTACTTTCGACTTTAGAGCGAAAACACTTTATGCATGAAATATAATCATATTGTTAGAGTACAAACATTATTTGAGATAAAAACATCGTGTGATTTTGTTGAGTTCGCATTAGACGAACAAACGATGTGTTCGTCCTGTAGTGTGCACGGGCTCACGCCAGATGAACATTTCCGCTTCTTTTATTCTTTAATTTTCTTTCTGTTGTTCATTTTCTCTTTCTTCCTACACCTGTTTATATATGATTTATTATCTTAATTATGAGGGTAGGTTTGAGGCCATGTACTACTGTATTTATTCAGATCTTGAGTGAGCTTTCGTCGCCACTCGGACGCCGACATCATCAGAAGATAGAGTGAAAAATTGTACGAAATTTACATAGTTATGCGGGTGTAGAATAAAAGTGTCAAAACAATAGTGTCAAAACAATAGTTCGCATTCGTCACGGGAATTTATCTCCGGTTTTTTTGTTGCGTATATGTGGGGCATCTAAGAGTCTTAAGTTGACTGGGTCGTTGTTTCTGTCTATGACCTTGATGTCAAAATCTATCGTAGCCCTCATTTGGCACTTTGCTGTGTGTTTATAGAAAGACGATGTGGTTGGGTTTAAGTGTTCTTTTACTCCGTCGTGCAGTGGTCGAATAGAGCTGCCGATGTATGTTTCTCGGTTATCTTAATTATCGAAGTCAATTGTTTATATATTTACTTACTACATTTATTCGCTCGTTCATATATTTGCTTTTTTTTTCCTTTTCAGAATGCACTACACTCCTAACGTTAGCAGAACGTTGTCAGCGGCCATTTTGATTCTCACCTACTTCTCACAGAGGGCAGCGGCCACTGGTCAATGCGCAGGTGCAACGTCCATGTTGTCCAAACGTTTTCGTGGCGAACGAGCTATTCCTACTGAGAAAACCGCTGACCTTAAAGATTGCTTTGACTTGTGCACAGAAACGTTTGGATGTGGGAGTTTGAATTACGAAATAAACGAAGGTGTGTGTGAGTTGAACAGCAAAAACCATCTGACACATCCCCAGGATCTTGAAGAAAAGGATGGATATATTTACTTGCCGGTACTTGACATCGTGAAACAGCCTACACCAACTAGAAACCTCTTTCAAGAACAGCCAAGCGATATCCCCAAGGTAACTAAATGTTTTCTCGGTGACAAGCTGGCTGCTTACTCAGTTTATAGCACCAGGTGGTTCGAAAGGGAAAAAAGCTGTTTTCGGGTAGCTGTGTTTTCGAATTTGCCGCACAAAACCTAATACGAGTTTTCGCGCGCCTTTATATCGGTAAAACAGCTCAGCTTATCCAAAACAACTTTTCCCCCTCATAAAAAGTAAACACTTGCTAAGCAGACTACTGATGTTCAATTGTTGATTATCATTGCATTGACTATATAATATTCCAGTTTCACGTTATCTAGGACCGCTATAATATTGACAAAAGACACATAGGTGAAGCCTCGATTTGTTGTCAAAATATTCACAAATTCAAAGAAGAGCACAAAACAATATTATCACTTAGCAATAGGAAACAGATTTGAATTTACTCTGAATGGAGTAAATTCGGTGCTAGATAACAGAAAACTGGAGTATTCTGAAAACTACATGCTGGTGAATTACATTTTGTTTATTATATTTATGCCCTTTTAGCTCCCAGACCCTAAGTACAAAACATGCGCGAAGTTAAAAGAGATAAAGCCATCTTCTCCCAGTGGAGTGTATGAGCTGGAAGTGAACGGTGTACCAAAGGCTGTATACTGTGACATGGACAACTATGGTAAGGAACAGACAAAGGCACAGGCACAGGCACAGGCACAGGCACAGGCACAGGCACAGGCACAGGCACAGGCACAGGCACAGGCACAGGCACAGGCACAGGCACAGGCACAGGCACAGGCTAACAATTCAGTGTTCTTGCCATTAGGTGGAGGATGGTCGCTTGTTGTGTCAATCAGTCGGTCTAACAACCAGCATACATTGCGAACTGAGAACAACTGCTTGAACTCTTCCTATTGTGTACCGCTGACCACTGGAACTCTGGTCGCAAGAAAACGTTCAGACTCTGACATTCGTGCACTGGCATCTTACGAGGGTTTGTAGTTAGCCTTACAGTTATTATAGATTGCAGTGAAAAAACGTTTGAATAGTGGAATGTTTGATTTTCAGATCCTACTCCATTTCACTAAATTATTTTCTTATAAATAACTCAATATACAATATACTTGTCTATTTTAATTTATTGTTTTACTGTAGGGACCTTTCGAATCGACGTCATGTCAGCCAGCGCGGTGTTGTACAACAATTTCTATCGAGTAAGTATTTATAATAGATATTGAATATTGCGCCTTTGTGCTCCAGTGAAGGGCACAGACATGGCGGACGAAAATTCTAAGATGGCCGCTTCATAGATTTGTACCAAAAACCTTGTTTGCTTTGCAACGAAATAATTTAAAGCCTTGAAACTTGATCAGTATGTAGTTTAGAAATTTTGATATAAATTAAGTACATATCTCCTGGGGGACGCATGGTGAAAAGTATCCGGTATGGTGGTCGGCAACAAAAACACCCCTCAAAGTGCGTGGTACGGACCTACCCCCCAATGATATTACATAAACGCAAAATAGTTTAAACCCCCCTCCCATCCAATAACATCTAGAGCAGTTGCTGGTCGAATGCTAGAAGAACTGTTAGAAGCTTCTTTAAAATATGTGTTTTGTTTATAGATCACTCAAGGCGCACAAGTGTTTGATGCTGGATGTGTCGGAGTAGCGTAAGAATTTTGAATACTGCCGCAGTAGTTTCCCTAATCAATAACAATAATAATGATGGTGATGATGATTACAGGGTCTGAATGGGGTTAACAGTTAACTGAGAAACGGCTAAAAAATTAACTGTTAACTGAGAATTCCGTGTCTTTTTTGGATAACTGGTAGCTGATATTTCTTTGTTTTTAATTAATAAATTTGAAAATAAATATTTCTTTGTTTTTAATTTAACTGATAACTGAGAAAATTGCTAAAATTTAGCTGTTAACTGATAATGGAACCCCCCCCCCCCCCCCCCCCTCCCCCATTCAGACCCTGTTATTATGTTTATGGTGGTGATGATGATAATGATGATGATGTTGATGATGATGACGGTTATGTTGAAAATAATAATAATTTAATAATAATTTATTTCTTAAGCGCATTCCATAATATATATAAATGCTCTTTACAAATCAAATTGATGAGAGTACAGGTGATATATATGATGGTGGTGCTGGTGATGATGATGATGATGGTAATGATGATAACGGTTATATGATTATGGTAATGATGATAGTGGTGATATATGAAATTGATAGTTATGCCAAAGATGGTTATGGTTGGTGATGATGATTACAAGGATGGCGAAGGGATAATATGATCAAGCTAAAGTTGATGGTGATAAAGTGTCCTTTGCTTCTACAGGTGTCCCAGGATAATTATATCATACGCGTACCCTTATGTCTGGGAATCTAATTGCAAAGGCATCGACATGGGATACCAGATATTTAAGTCTAACTGCCACAGGGGTACGAGTTATTAAAAACAATGAATATAGGGCTGGATGGATGAGTAAATAAAAAAATTGAGGGAGGAATAAATGAATGAATGAATAGATGAATGAAAGGAGAGAGGGATGAATGATAGAATGAATAAATGAATGAATAGATGAATTTGAGAGAGTCATCAATGGATGAATGAATGAATTTAACAAATCGAAGTGTCTTTTCTATGGTCTATACTCTTATCGAACATAGAAATGACGTAAGAAAATGGTCAAAACTCAAGTGGAACCAAGAGCGCAGTTTCTTCTAATCCTTGTAACTGATCTCAAGATTATTGCCATAAATCTGAGTTTTAAAAACCTTCCGAAAAATATTTTGTTGATTTACTTGCTTTGTTGTTGACTTTGAATGTGTTTTATCTAGTATTCGATGGACACGACTCGGATGAATGCGGCTCAAGATGGTTTGCTTCAAAATTATGTGAGTTAAGCAATCAATGATTAAACCTACTTGCCAACCAATCAACCTACCAACAATATAACCAACCCATAAACAAATAAAACAGATTATCAAAGCATTTCAATAATAAACCAGCCAGACAGCGAGCTAGCCAGACAGCGAGCTAGCCAGCCAGCCAGCCAGCCAGCCAGCCAGCCAGCCAACCAACCAACCAACCAACCAACCAATCAATCAATCAATCAATTATTCATCCTTTCAGTTTCTCAGACATCAAGCTTTATATATTTTATTTCATTTTCAGCATCCAAAAGGGTTCTTTATAGTTACTGTACCACTACTGGTATATATAGTGGAAAACAAGGATACATGTTTGTTCGATGATTCTTTGCCATGTATGTACTTCTATCAAGTATTATGTGTTTTTCATGCAATCAGCATTCTTCTTGCATCTGATATGTAGGTAACGTGACCTTGCCACCGTTCTAATCTCTTAATTATTTTTCGTGGCAGACTTCCTGGAAAATAAGTTAACTTCAGTGCTCCTTCTCCGTGTACAGTCTACGTAATTCAATAGAAACAACAACAGACCATGGCCAGAAATTATCACAATGTGCTCTCGCACCAGTCCCCGTTGCGTAGCTCGTTATGCATCGTTGTTTAAAAGAAAATGACCGTGGGGCACAATCAAATATCAAATTATAAGTTTGTAGAATAGTGTGGACACTTCTGTTGCATTTCATATAAATTCCCGGAGTCATAACTCGGATAACACCAGGATAGTTTGTTTGAGAGTGAAATTTAGCTATTCGTGAAAGTGAATGTTTTTTTAATAAATGACTTAGCAAATTTACATTTGAAACTTATATTGTTATGATTATTGTCAGTAGATTCGTGCATGATGAACACTCGCCATAAGTATCATTGTGACCAGTCAGTGATTGTAAATAGCATATTACATTAGTACTATTATTATAAAACTGAGGATTGTCAAACGTAACTCACAACAACACCCTTGTAACTTGTACACTACTGGGACTAGGGCTGTAGTTTGACTTGTACTAGAAAGTACGGACCTAAGTAAGGATAGTGGTTTTGTAAGGAATTCCTTCCAATGCAACCACACCGACTAAGGAAAGTCTCTGTGGTCGAGCAGGCTGAGCTCTAGACTTGGCAAGTTCAATTGTCACAAGTATTAAACGAGTAAGTTGCAAATCTGTGTGTCTTCCTTGGTGCCTAATCTACTATTTGAGATAGTTTAACACGTTGTATGCGTAACCACAATTCCTTGCGGTCGTACACTCGCAGTTCTCCACTAACCGTTCACTCCGTATACCTTGTTTTTAAAATAAGTGTAGTATAACTAACTAGCTTATATAGCTGACAGTGTAGTTAACACTCGTTTCGAACTAGAGAATACCTTAGCCATGTTCTTGTGTAAAAGAGTTATTAAAAACACAACTGTTAGGCCTTCAATAATTCAGCACAGGCAAAAACATTAGAATTTAGTATCGTTGATTCTAAATTTTCTGTTATTCCTTGGTTATTTATTATTGAAAGATCATATTCAAGGAATATGTATTGTCTTTGGTAAACGTGCCTTGTTTTTTTCTTATCAGGTCTATAATTATGTTTTTGCTCTACGGTAAAAAAGAATGTAGTAGTAGTGTTTGGTGAGTGGTATTGTGATATGGTGTTGTCCAAATTTTGTAAATCCTTCTGTAAATAACAGTGAAAGTTATACTGACAATAAAGATGCTATTCCAAATAACTCTTCCATTTAGAGACCCTCTTGCATCCGAGATGCATTGCGCGCTTCGATGATTTTCTCACATACAGAAAATAACAATTTTTGTGAAGAAAAATAAAACCTAATAATATCTGTTTCCATCGTTCGTTATAAAAGTTAATTTTCATAAATTATTTTTTAATAGTATCAGTTAATATCTAATTAAGCTTTCTGGGATAATATTTTAGTCGTTCCGGCCTTTTTTATACTTGTTTTTGATCTAAATGTCGACCCGACGTCGATGAAGGCCTCGTCTTCCCGGGCGACCCAAGTCTAAGGATCAGAAGCTCTGTGTTCGACCTATTCAGGGAGAGAAAAATTGCACTTGGCTTCGAAAGAACCACCGATAGCGTATTTATGGAAGTCCTACTGCATCGTGTCAACGTTGATACAAGGAATGAAGACTCAACTGCTGTTATAATCCGAAATGTGTTTGTCATAGTGAAATGGATTTTTAAACAACACTCGGCAAAGCTATCAAAATTAAACAGTATATTCTTGAATGTATTGATGTTTTTGATGTTTATGTAAACATTTTTTGAACCGTATGCATTCACGTCGTCATCCTGACCTTCTATAGTAATATCCATGGACGTTAACGTTTCGGATTCCATGCATAATATCATTTCTTAGAACACGAAACCACAAACACTTCGAAGTCTTTGAACAGTTCCGGTTTTCTTTTGCCTGATGAGCTAATTCCTCTCACGTTTAAATAATTTTGAAGCCAAGGTACTGGCTTGCTTTGAAAAAAATCTGCCATTTTCTGTTTTGTTTACGCTTTGAAAATATTCCCGCGTTTAGTATTTTGTTTCGACGCGCGCCGGCCATCTGGAAACCAAACCTCGTTCTGATGCTAAAAATCATCACCAGTCGCGCGCTTGTCTGTCTGTATGTTTGATTCTCTGTCTATTTGTCCAATTGTTTCTGGGTTTTTTTTTCTTTGGTTTGCTTGTCTGTTTGCTTCTTTATTTGTCTGTTTGGTTTTTGCCCCTGTTTTCTTCTTTGTTTGGTTGTTGTTGTTGTTTTTGTCTTGTTTTATGTCTTATTTTACTTATTGGTCTATTTCAGCTAAACGGGTTTTGTACTGCCATTGTTTCGGTAAACCAGGAATATACGTTGGAAAACAAGGACATTTATATGTCCGTTAAACCTGAATTACAGATTTATTATTAGTAAATAGATACTGGGAAGAGTGCAAATATTATACCCGTGAAACAAGTATTACTAATTAGTGCTAAATAGTGTTTATTAAACAATGGAAAACAATAGAATTAGCATAAAATATCGCTATTTAGTACTACACTTTTAATGTTTGTACTCTAGAATCACCACCGATTTATATGTAACTTCATTAATAATGTTAAGATTTAAACTGCTTAGAGTGCATATAGTCAATCCGTCGAATAGATGACAATTTAGATAACTGACGGTTAGTTAATATTTTAGTTGACGTCACATAAATTTGAAATCACGTGGAATGTTTTCGCTTATTCCGGGTGAGAACGACAAGATTGCATGCCATGTAAGATCTAGACCCATTAAGAATTACCAACATGCTTTGCGTTGGTTACTATGATTTGCGGAGTCTTAAAAATCCATTCACGGTCAGTCGTATTACGAGAAAACAAATAAAGCAAAGTAGTAAGAGCGTAAATACCCACTCACATCGTAAAAGATATCAAAATGTCTGAATGTGCGATTTTCAGTGCATGCTGGTAAGTGACCATTGGTATTTATGTTACTATGTTATGTTAAATGTTTGTTGATTGTGATTAGTGTTATTCTCCCGGATTTGCTTGACGTTGGTAACATTTGGCGGGCTTTTACTATTTAGGTGAAGTCATTAACAATTATATAAATTTAATATAGCAATTACGTGCGGCTGTTTTCAAAACGTTGTTCAAAAAAATGTCAACTTTTGCTGATTATATCATACCGTCAACTACGAAAGCAGTGCGTGCTCTTGAACAGAAAAAGCACATAAGCTATTTCGAATAAATGATACCCACAATGCACTTTGGGATGCACTATTCATTATTCAAGGTTTTTTGAATATAATGTATATACTTGTATGATAAATAATCCTTAACATTTTTGTACTATTTTAGAGAGATTTCCGGTTTATTGAGGTTTGGCCATGTTCAATTAATTCAACAACCAAAACCAAGTTAGATAGCTTCAATATAAATTTTAAGAGTAATTACTTAATTGCCGCCAGTCCGGCTTTTTTAAACAAAATGGCAACAATTGAGTCATGTAGAGAGAACTAAGAACCTGGCAAACCAGCCAATAATGTGTGTACATGTGGTGGTACAAAAAAAATCCGGGTTTTTCTTCGACATTTTCGAAAGAGGTCAACCTTTAATTTTCGAAAACGTTTTCCAGAATTAATTTTGGTTTATATCCGTAATTTCCAATTTGTTTGGTTGGCCAATTCCGTTATTTTAGTGTCGTTTTTTTTTTTGCGAAAACATTTTTACGTTTAGGGACATCAAGATATCAGATTGTTTTTTTTTACCGTGTAACTTCTAGTCTGCAACCTTTAGTTGATGAAGTAAGTTATTACTTGAAGCAATGAGGTGATACCCACATCAAATTTAGCCGTGTATTCAAAATAAATATTTATTATTGGAAGCTATGCGCTGCTAGAATAGGATTTTTTTCTACTAATACTGAAAAGGGAGGATGGTTTTTACTATATGTAAAAGAATATAGTACTCAGTATAAGTTTATACGGATGAATTTGAATACATAGAAATGAAGGGGAGTGTACATTTGTGTGTAACCCGTCACATTTATTAGCTAACTTTAGCGGTTATTGCAATATTGCACCTACTTCGCGGTCTTTTACCAAAAAAATGCGATTAATATTCAGTATATAATCAAATAGCTATACGTTTGTGGAGGTAAATCAGTAAAGGAGAGTCTTACAGATTTGATTTTGATGATTTTATTTCCCACGACTATGTGTAACCATTTAGCGTTAATTTCTGATATCAGTAAAATTTGTTAAAAATAATGTGTTAAAACTGGTTTATCAGTTGTCAAATTTCGATGGAACATGAACTTTACTTTATCTTCGACAACTTAGTGCAAATTTGATGCTGATCGACCTTGATGATCGGGAACAGTGTAAAATTCAATTTTTTTGTTTACAGATTCGACACGTCAAAAAAATGAATTCATTTTTTGTCAACATTTCGTATTTCGTGTATTTACTCTAGTTACAAAGCCTTGATTTCTATAATACTTCAGGATGTATTTGTCGTGTACTTGTTTGATATATTTCTACCATAAAAGTTAGGCTAGCTCTTAACGTAATTTTATAACTATAGAAGAAACTTTGTTGAGTTATTTTCGACAAGCGAATACTCATTTGCATATGTTATAGCTTGGTGCAAAAAAATATTTTTGTTATTGCAGAGAGATCATGCGATGTTTTAATTTGAGAATTATTTCACATGTATTTCATGTTTAAAATGAATTTTGCATCAACATCTATCATTTTATTACAAAAAAGTACACATTTGAAATTGTCGGGAAAATCGTTCTTGTGACGCTATTGGGTATCACCTCATTGCTTCCAGTCATATGTAATCTGCAAATAGAAATGATAAAAATCAATACAATGAATTCCGGCTTGAGAAATATTAAAATAGATAAACTTAAATGTCAAAATGTCTCGGCAAGAAACTAAATTTAATAGAAATAGTGTTTATATTAATAGAAACAGTGTTTATATTAAGCTTACATGTAAAAGTGGTGAGTTTGTGTTTGTCAAATTCAAGATTTCAGTCAGCGACGTTTGGGCAAGAATTAATTGCTTTTACAGTAGAAAATTGTCATAATTCGTGCTAAATTGTAATTAAAAATAGAAATTACTTCAAAATTGTGCATTTCTACCTTGTTCTTGTTGGAAATGCAAGCAAAGACCAGAAAGACGCCGCTTTATGTCCAGATGACCATGTGCTTCAAATGAGCTCAAATTAAGTTTCACTTTCAGTTTCACTAAAAACTCACTTCAAAACTATTCTGCTTTGTACCATTTAGTGAGAGGTCGTAAAGAACTTTCTAAAAATTGTAATTCTAGATAAATACACTGAGTAAATTTTGTGAAAATTACGGGAGAAACTTCGTAGCTTTACCAAACGTGATGTTGCTCTTCTCGAAGCGTGCCCAGAGTGACTAGAATCACCTTTGGAAAACTATGTGAATGTGAACGTGCAAGAATTTACATTCCACGCTGCACGTGCGATTTCCACCAATCAGCATCCTGACATAAAAAGTGGTTGATGATTTCACATTCCCTGCACTCGATCTATATTTTTTTAGGGCACGAGGTAGAGCAAAAAAAAACACTTTATTCATGAAAAAGAGTGCTTCTGTATAATAATACTTATTTAGTTTGGAGAAACAGCATCACCGGACAAAGTGGACTACATTGAACTATTGTTTTAGATTTGAACACTTTATTGAATACCAAGCAAAAGAGGGATTTTTCTTCAAGAAAGAACAGTCTGTAATTCTATATTATTTAAGGTAGTTCGGGACCCTTGCTACTGCGCATCACGCTTGCGCACATCTTGTTCAAGAGAATAACAAATGTGCCATTGGCAAAAAAGCAAATCAAAGCAAAAATATGCTTTTCCTCAGTTTTTTAGTTTTAAGGACGGGGCCTACTAATTAAGAAGTAATATATTCTTCAAACAACTATGTGAGTTGTTTTAACCCTTTAGAGGGTTCTTCAAATCTGGCTAAAAAAGGTGGGGTCACCGGGCAGTTAAGAGAAATAATGAGTCTTAAATATGGCTGACGTCACGATTTTACCGTCATCGACGAAAAAAAATGTTTTTCAAAGGATTTTCATTGAAACCTCACTTTGATAGCGGTAAAAGATCAACAAGTAATTTTTTAATAGGAATATATATTTTGTAACGTATTTTCAAGAGTTAGTAGTGAAATATGATTTTTTTAGCATCGCGAGTTGTATTTTACGAGGTTCAGAAAATTCGAAATTTTGTCGATTTTTCATTTCAAAATCAGTTGCCATTTCGAAATTTTACATCTAAACGATTGTTTAACATGTTCTTAATAATTACAGGTGTTAAAAAAATTGGGGTTACCGGGCGATTGAAAAAGTTATCGCGTGGTAAACTTTGCCGCCAAAGATCATCATAAGACAATTTCTTTCCGGTCCCCTCCCTACTAAGTAAAGAAATTCGTTATCATAAGTGCATTGTGGGACTGTTTTTATAAAAAACCGCTACCATCGCGTCTACCATCGTTAGATGGTTTTTCATTTGTATTTAGTCATCTTTTGAGGTAAGTTAGCGCGTTAAAATGGAAACTATGTAGATGCGCAGTAGCCTGCGCAGTGGTAATAGTAGGCCCCGTCCTTAAGTAGAGTCTTAAAAGCGACTAGTGCCCAGTCTCACTCGTCCAAAACAATAGAATTGTTGAATTTTACCGTCTTTTTTCGCTTGTAGCACCGTAAATAGCGCGGTGACCCCCATTTTTTTTTTTCGCCTTTCTCATGGTTAATATTATAATCTTTTTGAATATTGAAAAATATTAATATCGTTTTCGAGCGTATTCAATAGTAATTTTGACTTTTATAGATATCATGATCACAAAACATGACTTTGGTAATACGTACGTTGAAATTATCTTTAAGTAATGATGTGTGTAAGAAGTAGGCAGGCAAACGGCAATGGAATATAGAAAGGTGCTAATTGTGCATTGTCTAATCCGTCCATCTCATTGGTTAAAACATGAAAATCTGCCATAATTTCAAAACTAAGCGGATTTTTTAATATTTTATTTGATATCTAATTCCCTTTTCATCTAAGATTTCCTGAGCCTTTATATACCAAAATTTCTATGTGGGGAACATATCGAATTGCATGTAAACGTCTTTTGGCTATTGTTTTGAGTGCTTATGATTGGACGAGATCTTTTAGTACAAAAGAAACTTTGTTCCAAAACAGAGTTTTTGCACATTTTATTTTTAAAATGTGTTACCTATAGGCCAATATACTTTCAGTCTGAAAACTGAGACATTCTTATTTTGGGAAGTTGCTATTGCCGCAGAACAATAGAGAGTTGCCTACTTCTTACACACATCATTACATAAATAGACAAATCTTTGGCTTTTCAAAGGCTAGAAGATATGATAACAATAGTACAAGATCTATTTGTTGAGATTCCGTCGTAATATTTAAGTAAAGATATTATTGTTCATTGTAGTAATTTTGTTTCTAACGAATTTAGTGAGCTTATTTTGGAAGCAGATTAGGCCAAAAAGTGCCTAACTCCACCCCTCACAGTTCTAAAACGAGCACGGTTAACCCCCCTTTTTTATTTTAGTTTTAAGTTCTACCTATGTCATATTTCATGCAGAAACCTTTTTACAAAATTCTATCGAAGGAATCCATGAGTCCCAAACTACCTTAAGACCCATGCTCACTTACCGGCATACTTTGTGTTGTTTATGTTGATTTAACTATATGATTCGCAATTCCCCTAAATGCATTTAACAGAACAACGAACAATATGATAAAATTCATAGAACACACACTAGTTTGTTTGGCAGAATAGAGATTTGCTCATTAAAAATGACAAAAGAGGAAACAAATCTATAATACTCACTACAGAAATATATATCTGACACACCAAGCCACCACACGAAATCCCCCTACCCCCCTCCATGTTTCAATTAACGACAATATGTTGATATATTCTAAATTTTTGTATATTCATTGAACTTTACATATGTGGAACGGGGCAGCTGAATGGCTTAATTACTTAAGCCCAATCGGGAAGGCTTTGTGATGCGATATTCAGTAAACATTGGATTTTAGAGCTGACACTTTTGTATGCATTTCAAGGTGTCTGTATGTATCGATACTGGTCTCAACTATCATATATTGTAAACAAGAAGGAAAACAATACTTGGGTTTCAGTATAAAACCCGGTGAATTTGAAATCTGAAGTGAACAAGAACACCATGTCAGTTACAAATAACACAACTTCTACCTCCCTCTTTTTTCGGGGTACCGTCGAAATACACTTGCACGTTTTTGTGTTAATTTTCATCCTTGTCACAACACTAGTTGGAAATGTGCTTGTTGTGGCCATTATCTATTTAGACTATCGTCTCCACCGGCCTGGATTTTACTTCCTTGCGAATCTCTCAGCAGCTGATCTCTTGGTAGCAACTGTGTATATTCCATTTTACATCGATTCAACTCTCGAACAGAATTGGAGCTACTCGAAAACGTGGTGTAAGATTCATGCCGTTATTATATCTGCAAGTTTCAATGCTTCCCTGGTAACGCTAAGTTTTATTAGCGTTGATCGACTTTTAGCGATCACTAAACCACTAAGGTAAGTGGGATTACTTCAATGCTCCTTTGGTTTAAGATTTTTATTTTATAAATAAGGTACACTTACATCACACTCACAAAAGCGTGAACAAAATCACATTGACTTTTTGAAACAAATATTTTCTGATATAGTAAACGAAGTTTGTCATTAGAAACTTATGACTGTGTTACTTTAAATGGAAACTAGCGAGTAAACTAGTATAGTTACTATGATGATTAGGACTCGCCTAATGCCATAGTGATTTCCAACTGGATTACATTTTAAATTGTTATTTGCAATTCATCATTCCCTTAAAATGATGAGAATGTTAAGGAACCGTTTCAAACAACTTTGTTATGGCTTTGGGGAAACAACTTATTTGAAACACAGATTAATCGGGCGCTTAATGGAAACGAAACAACATTGAAAACTTTGCAAATGAGGTTATTACGGAATATTAAATCCGAATATGCCGTTTCTCGCGCGCTTTCTGTTTCACAACGAAAACATAACTTTTGGAACTGATCGATAAATCGCTCAAATTATCAGGAAAATAAAATATTTTCTTTCAAAGGAAATGTAGCTCTTCTCCCGACTAAAATGCAAACTTGATCGTAATGACAAAATCTCAATTTCCAGAGAAAAGGAAAATATTTTATCTAAGGTGTTAAAGGCTGCAGATTTTGGAACAGATAAATCGCTCAAATTATCAGGAAAATAATACATGCATTTTCTTTCAAAGGAAATGTAGATCTTATTCAGACTAAAATGCAAACTTGATCGTATTACCAAAAGCTCCATTTCCAGAGAAAAGGAACATATTTTATCTAAGGTCGGTAAAGGCTGATTTTGGAATTGATAAAGCGCTCAAATTATCAGGAAAATAATATATTTTCTTTCCAAGGAAATGTAGCTCTTATCCCGACTAAAATGCAAACTTGATCGTATATTGCCAAAAGCTCCATTTCCCGAGAAAAGGAAAATATTTTATCTAAGGTGTTAATTATCGGCTGATTTATGCAAGATTTAAAAAAAAATGACTTTTACTGTCATGAAGCTTCGTTTTTATCACCAAGAGGTGGAACTTGAAGTTAAACTTTCTACATGCATGTCAAAAAAGGCGCTGTTATCTTGTGGCATCGTAAGACTAAAAGTGTGCACCTGTTGTATACGGGAACGGTTGTTCGTCTTTCTAGGGTGTAATTCTAGTTGAGAAAATGAATTAAGATATGGACCGAAGATTATTGTTGTAATTGTACTGTGAAAAAGAGATATCATATACATATGATATCATGCAGGAGATATCATATACAAGAACAAAGAAAAAGATACAAAATAAATAACATCGAGGAATAATGATATTTTGAATTATTTGTTTAAATAAAACGTTCTTTAAAAATATCGATAAAATAGAAAAAAAGTTGAATTCGTGAAAATCGTGTTTTCGTTGAAAATCCGCTCGTTTTTATCGTTATTTTATCTGAAAGTCATTTTGTAAAAAAAAAAAAAAAAAAAGAATTCGTACTGACATTTCGTTTAAATTGGCCAATAGATTTTTACGGAACAAATTCGTTAACAAATATATTTGTGGGATTAAATGTTCCACCTTTTTTGAGTAGGTATAGTGAGGTAATAATTTATTCTTACGTTATTTTCTTTTTAATTCAAAATATTGTGTATCATAAGTAGAAAATACGCAAGGTTTTAACAGTATATTTGCTTGTTTGGAAGAACAGCTTTGATTAGTGAATATGGAGAGAAATAATAGGAACAATTTCGATTCATATCGGATATATTTAGTTAATACATACAAACTGCTCAAAGGTAAATACTAAAAGCAAATACGACAACAAGTCCAACAGCAATTACGAAACCGAAGAAGAACTACCAAAGACAATTCCAATAGTTTTATAGACGATTTATCGCGCAATATATTAAACGCCGGGGTTTTTTTCATAGTCAAAGAATACTAAGTTCTAAAGTGGAAATCGGATATCGGTATATTTAAATATCAAGCCAACAAAAGGATAACAATTTTTCAAAAAAAAAAAAATGTTTTCGGCATTATGAAAAATGAATAAAGTGAATAAAGAAAGCAATCGAAACTACTGATATTAAACGGAAGTTTTAAATTTTCTTTTGGAATTGGATAACTTAATAAACTCGCTAAATATCAAATAGAAGAACAAACGCAATGATACGTAATAAAAGAATAAAAAAGCATAGGTTTATCAACGTTTTGATGTGAGTCCTTAAACACATTTTCATGCTAGCAGAGTCTCTATTATTGCGATTTCATTTTTTCATCATTTATGCCATAAGAGTAAAAAACTTTGTTTATTCTATGAGAGGACGATACTTTCATTAAAATTGATATAACAGCAAATATGAATAAATAAATACATACGAAATATAAAGTTTTAATTTGATAATATACACATATATTTTGCGCATTATAAATATTAAAATTATTATTATTATTATGAAATTAAACGAAATAACTATTTCCACAACCTATAGTACATTCTGGGTAGAAAAGAAGTAATTCAATTCATTTGGTGGATTAAGCCTGGTTCACACTAGCGACATAAGCATTAGCATAAGCAACATACGCAGACTCAGACCCCGGTTACACGGATCCGGATACTTTTGAAACCGCATATTTTTTGATGCGAATCGGCCTATCGTCCACACGAATCCAGTGAATCCGGTCACTGAAACCGCATACTTTTGAATAGGAAACGATCAACAGGATTCGTGTGGACGCAAATATTTCTATGCGGTTTCAGCCGGATCGGATTCGTGTAGACGAGGCCTTATCCGCGTATCCGGAGGAATCAAGTAAAAGTATGCGGTTTCGGTGACTGGATTCAATGGATTCGTGTGGACGATAGGCCGATTCGCATCAAAAAGTATGCGGTTTCAAAAGTATCCGGATCCGTGTAAACGGGGTCTTAGGCCTCGTCTACACGAATCCGATCCGGCTGAAACCGCATAGAAGTATTTGCGTCCACACGAATCCGCGTATACGGAGGATTCAAGTAAAAGTATGCGGTTTCGGTGACCGGATTCACTGGATTCGTGTGGACGATAGGCCGATTTGCATCAAAAAGTATGCGGTTTCAAAAGTATCCGGATCCGTGTAGACGAGGCCTTAGTCTGTGTATGTTGCTTATGCTTATGCTTATGTCGCTAGTGTGAACAAGGCTTTACTGCCCAGCTGTTATGTACTTCAACAACTGTAATCTTTGACACCTATTTCACTTTCCGAAAATATAATTGTAAAATTCGACATCTAACTTTGTGTCAAGGCGCAATGACATAACAAAATAATGTAACAAGTGTGTTCAAATAGTGGAAAGTAATTTACCGTACGGACTGTACAAATTTGAAAGCAAATAAGTATTTCCAATGAAATAACATTTTTTTATTACTGGCTATTTGTGTTGTATTGTACATATAATTACAAACGCCGAAACGTAATATAATAAAATAAATATCTTATTAACCTTGCTTGCTTGCGCAAGAATAAAAATACAGGCTACAACCTACGATACGACCCTTCCGCTCGGTTTATTATTAGACAGTTGCTGTCAAGCCAAAACATAAATTATTCTCACAATATGTTAATACGTTATATGATATAGATCCATCATTCACGTACCCTGGGTGCCAGAGGAATTATTTTCCGTGGTACTATGGCGAGCGCTCGCCATAGTAACACGGAAAATAATTCCTCTGGCACCCAGGGTATCATTCATGATAATAACTAGCTTTTTTTGTATTTCTACTGTTAATCATTTCCAGCACTACTATCTTGGTTCATCCTGGCTCATTCTGGCTTCAATTATTAACGTTAATTAAAAAAAAGATCTAAAGATATGCGAAAAGAAAATAGATAACAGAAAAATAACATACATTATATAAATACAATTAACAACTTTTGCTAGAGGCCAAAATGGTCTGTAAAACCCGGAACGTGCCCGGAACACCCGGAACACCCCGGAACACCCCGGAACACCCCGGAACACCCCGGAACACCCCGGAACACCCCCGGAACACCCCGGAACACCCCAGAAAAGTTAATATTTATAAAATTAAAAAAAGAAAAAAGGGAAAAAAGAAAAAAAAAAGAAAGAAAAAGAGAAAGAAAAAAAAGGAAAACAAAAAGGAAAAAAATTGAGATTTTTCACGTTGTAGTTTTGCAGAATAAATATCTTTACAGCTCTGCACATTTTCACGTAACTATTGTATTCATAATTAGGTCTATTGTTATATGCCGTTTTCGACGTCGTTGCCGTAGTGGTTACTTAAACTCCCTACTATTGTAGTTATCCCGCGTTCATTAGCTAACGGTCTTAGAATACGGTCTTAGAATACGGTCGTATTCACAATGTATTTCGTCGAAAATGACATTTCACTGGACTGAAAACAAATCAGAGTTTGTGAATCCTAAAACCACACTAAGGGCCTGTTTACATGGAGATAGGGTGACCCCTAGGGTAGGGCCAATAGATAGCCGTCCTTTACATGCAAAGAGACGAGGTAGGGTGACCCTAGGGATATATAGGGTTAGCGTCTCAGGTAAATAAACAACAAAATGGCGGTTAAACGTTCTATTTTCGCTGTAAACTCTATATTTTTGTCTTTAGTATCCTTGGCTGTAGGATTTCAATGATGTGGCTTCTTATTATCAATGTTTATAGCTCAAACGGCATCCCAAAGAGCGAATTATATATCAAGCCGCCAACCAGTACAGTATTGCGTAAGCGAGACTACGTGTGACTACTTTGAGCGATATTTGTGATGTTTGGAGCGTTCGTTGTCACAGGATCTCTTACATTTTATTCTTTTCCATTAGTTTTATCACTTTAATGTTCATTTACGATTACTTTTAACTGGAATCTTCGTAAATACTCGCCAGAACGACATAGCCCTCCCCCTAGGGTCACCCTACCTTGAGCGTTTACATGCAAAAAGCTGGCCCTCCAAGGAGGGTCACCCTACCTAGCTGATAGGGTAACCCTACCCCTAGGGTCACCCTACCTGACATGTAAACACAACCATGGAATACAATAGAGTAGGGTGACTCTAGGGGTAGGGTGACCCTATCTCCATGTAAACAGGCCCTTAGTGCATAGTACCGAACTTCATTACGTGCTAATGCAAACAACGCTGATTTGTTTTCAGGCCAGTGAAATGTCATTTTCGACGAAATACATTGTGAATATAATACGACCGTATTCTAAGACCGTTAGCTAATGAACGCGGGATAACTACAATAGTAGGGAGTTTAAGTAACCAATTCGGAAACGACGTCGAAAACGGCATATAACAATAGACCTAATTATGAGATACAATAGTTACGTGAAAATGTGCAGAGCTGTAAAGACATTTATTCTGCAAAACTACAACTTGAAAAATCTCATTTGTTTTCCTTTTTGTTTTCCTTTTTTTTCTTTCTCTTTTTCTTTCTTTTTTTTTCTTTTTTTAATTTTATAAATATTAACTTTTCTGGGGTGTTCCGGGGTGTTCCGGGGGTGTTCCGGGGTGTTCCGGGGTGTTCCGGGTGTTCCGGGCACGTTCCGGGTTTTACAGACACCCAGGCCAAAATGCTATTTCAATTAATTAAGTGTATGATATTTTCCGCCGCATATTGTATTTCAATAAATAAAGAGGTTTGTGAGATTGCAAAAAAGAAGAAAAATTATTAGTTACGGACTAACAAAATGAAGACAATATTTTGTTTATTCTAAAACAAAATCCTTTTGTCTAAAGCTTGGCCAAAACTGATAGAATTGAGAATATTTTGCAGTAGGGTGAAAGTTAAAAAACAGACTTTAAAGATTATTTGTCCATGCTATGTGTCAGTTTGATACAACAACGTTTTTGCTACAGAAAAGGTGATAACAAGATGTTATCATTAGCAAAACACTGTGGACAGAGTAGAACTAAATAGCAAGTCAAACCCTTAAGATATTTTAATAATAACATTTGTTATCACCCATTTTATCAATTCTATTTTTTGGAGCAATAATGAACAAACGGGAGCAGGATATACTCATCTGAAAATGTAGGCATTTGTTACTGAACAGCAATTATAGGTGTTGATTATATACAAATATAGAACCTTTTAATAATAGGAGATAAGGGACGGACCATCTGCTATCTGCAGAGGGATGGGATGATTCTAAGGGGCCGTTTATATGGAGATAGGGTAACACTCCTAGCAGGGCTAACTCTTTTGTTTGAGATTCCCCAGAGAAAAGAAAACAATAAGAGTAGCCCTATACCTAGGGTAACCCTATCTCATGTAAACGCGTTTATATGATGGCGAGTTGTCCCTGCTAGCCGGGATAACTCTATTGTTTTGTGTTCCCCGGGGAATTCAAAACAATAGAGTTATCCTGGCTAGCAGGGACAACTCGCTTTCATATAAACAGTCCCTTAGACTATACTCAATATATTTTTTCTCCTCAATTGTGGCACGATAAATTGTTACCTTTGGATCAACGTATTTGTCCTCCAATCAATTGGTCCGTCCATATATAAGACAATGTTGAGCAGACTAAGACTTTTATTTATTCACAACCATTTTAAAATATTACATGAAATTACAACATGACAGAAAAAATAGAGGATATTGCAAGGTGGCGCTAAGATGTGAATTCAATTGTATTTTCAAGTGATGAAAACAATATTTTACGAGCGATCGCAGCGAGCGAGTAAAATGTTGTTTTAACACGAGAAAATAAACTTCATATCTTCAAGCCAACGTGTAATGTTCTTTTTATTATATTTACAAATAGGAAAAAACAAGGACGCGCGCGTATATACGGGACATTTGGTACATAACTTTTTCACATCTTCACTCGTGAAAATATGGAAAATACGAGTGTTTTAGTATACGGTAAAACACTATCATCCATATAATAAATATATTTATTATATAACATATAGTGGTATACCGAGTGATATCAACTAGATAAAAAGCCTATCCTAGTCATGAAGATATCATTGATATCGCACATGTGTGATATCACTCTCAACCAATGAACTTTCAAAATATATATATTTTTTCAATCTGTTATATAATAAACAGAACATTACATGTGCGCTTGGAGATATGAATTTTATCTTCTCGTGTTGAAAAGATATCCCACTCATTCGCTGCGCTCACTCGTGGGATATCTTATCAACACTCGAAGATAAAATTCATATCTCCGCGCGCCCATGTAATATCCTCTATATATTTCATCTGAATTTACAAGGAAAGAGGATAAAAATTGAGATGCCTCAAGGATATAAAACTATGTACTTATTTGTTTTTTTTTCCTATGTTGAAATAATGCCAATTTAACACTAAGCCACTTCAAAGGAACAATGTATTAGAATATATTTGGTTTAGAGCAAGGCTATATTGTTTACCATGTCGACTTTTGTACAGTAAATATCTTCGTTCAGTAAATATTTGAGCGGAATGCTATTGGAAATGTGCACTCAGTTCCCACCTGTCCTTTTCCCACTATTTTATGTATTTCATACCGAAAAACAGTTTCGTACAGGAAATATTTTCATACAGTAAATATTTGAGCGAAATGCTATTGACAATGTACACTTCTCACCTGTCGTTCTCCCTTGATATGTATATTTCATCTAGGAACACAGTTGTATTAAGAATTATACCAGACCTATCCCCGGTACCAACATAGAATAACTATATGCCCGGATTACGACTAACAAAGTATTGTTTTCATAAGTCTTATTAATTTAGGATGTAAATGAGGATAAGCACTAATACGGCTTTGCATAAAGGAATGATCTACAAGCTTGAAACTTGACCAGTACATGTAGTTTTGAACGCTAAATTTATTTTATTGCGAAATTGATGTTGGCGCACACGTGATCTAGGTGAAAGCCAGGAATTGTATATACCTTTTAAAAAACTCATTTATTATTCATGACCATTTTGTCCAATCCGATGCTGTGATCACATGTGTCATTATATAATGCTTCATGTCCATAATTCAGATATTACCTTTCCCTTCATTTCTACTGACGAGTAAACATCAGACTTAGAAATAATTTCCTTTTAGATTTTTGGAGAAAAAAAGTCTTTGATTGCCAATGCCAGGACTCGAACCGAGACCTTCTGCTTGGTTGTATCCGCGCTTTAAGACATTATGCTACTCAATCAATCGATGAAAAGTTTGCAACGAAGTGTCATCAAGTTTGCAGTTAGCATTCAAGTTGGTTTAGTATTCCTCTATTATTACTGTAGATCAATTCCCAAATGCAAACAATTTAACCTTCCGTTTTCATTTGTTTCATCGATATTGGACAAAATGGTCATGAATTACTAATGAGTTTTTTAAGTCAATCAAAAAACTCGCAGCACGTGTTTTATCATGCAGGTATAAAATCCCTTGGGCTTCGCCCTCGGGATTTTATACCTGATATAACACTGCTGCTCGTTTTTTAAATAGTACATATACATATTACTGTTATAGTATATAGAGCTATAGTGTTATCATGCCAGATTGCAAAAGACACAATGCCTTTATCTATTTGATATCCCCTTAAGGCTACGTTTACACGGTACCGGTCAAATTTTTGACCGGTCAAAAAAACATCCGCTTAGAAGTTCCGTTCACACGGGGCCGCGCTAAACGTGCAATAATTTGAACGCCTAACCGGTCAAAACGAAAATATTGTAATGATCGGTTCCGTATGAACAGCATGTCCAGGTCGATATTTTGACCGGTCAAAAATTCGTCCGGTCCCGTGTAAACCTAGCATAAATGTTTATTATAATTATTATTTTTAGGTACCATTCCCTTATGACAACACGTTGCTCGGCCTATCTGATCGCTATTGGATGGTTTCACTCCTTATTCTGGGCCATGGCGCCGTTGGTAGGTTGGGGCGAAATCATTATAGACCCCAAAACCAACACATGTCGGCCAAACTTTGGCGCCAAAGGGTCTTTATCCAAGACCTATGCTATGCTGATGTCGTTTTTTAGCTTTGCCCTACCAACCTTCGTCATGATTGGCTGTTATTGCCGGATATTTCAAGTAGCAAGGTACCATGTTAAAGTCATCAAAAATAATTCCATAGCATCCGCACAACATGGTGGGTCCCAAAACTCCAGAGTAAACGAAACCAAAGCCTTGAAAACCGTGCTGTTGGTCCTTGGTACGTTTGTGCTTGCTTGGCTACCCTATACAGTTGTTTCTACTGGAAAACTTCTAACAAGATCAACTTGGAATATCGGACTAACTGCTACAAATGCTGTACTAACTATAACACTGATTAGTGGTTCTATTAATCCTTTCATATATTCACTGCGCGATAAGCGCTACAAAAGTGGCTTTAGGAAAATAATTGGCGTTTTCCGTACGAGTGCCAATGACGACAGAGACTCTTACATTTCCACGGTGTCAAGACGTACACAGGCAAGCCAGAAAACAGCCAGTGTTGAAGTTACAAAATTCTGACTATGATGGTTAAAAATAACGACAAATTTACTATGAAAAATAAGGCTTTCTGCATTGTAAATGATAAATAATAAAAAAGGTTGTGTCGGCTTTGCGACTCGCAATCTTATCTCGCAGCAGCATTTTGTAACCCGCAATCTCATCTCGCATTAGCATTTTGCAACTCGCAATCTCATCTCGCAACAGCATTTTGCAACTCGCAATCTCATCTCGCAACAGCATTTTGCGACTCGCAATCTCATCTCGCAATCTCATTTTGCGACTCGCAATCTCATCTCGCAACAGCATTTTGCGACTCGCAATCTCATCTCACAACAGCATTTTGTAACTCGCAATCTCATCTCGCAACAGCATTTTGCGACTTGCAATCTCATCTCGCAACAGCATTGTATAACTTGCAACAGCAACCAGGGGCGGATCCAGGATTTTCTTCAGGGAGGGGTGCAGGTCACTTGATAAGGAGGTGCACACCACAAAATTATCAAAAAGGAGACACATAAGGTCATCTCAGGGAGGGGTGCGCACCCCCTGCACTCACTAGCTGGATCCGCCACTGGCAACCTGCACCAGCAACCCACAACAGCAAATTGTCAACACTGAGGAACTCGCAACATTTTTTTAATGATTGGTTTTGGCTTTGTTTGGAAGCTACACTTATAAAAACAACCAACATATGATTTCCTTAATTATTTCATTCAAATTGTTATAGTTTGTTCTATTATAATATCCCACACGGTATATAAAATTGCTATTGAATATTGACTAACATGTTGTCTCTGATTTTTATACAGTCATTTGAAAAAACATTGTCGCTGACCGGCTGCGCGACTACGCGACTAGCCCAAGCGGGAGTATGGGTAAAATCACTGAAGCAATAAATGTTTAGTAGGCGCTAAAGACGATGCTGAAATATAGCGTGTACATGAATGAATGTGTGCCTTCGCGTTCTGTGCAAAGAAATAAACCGATGTATAGAACGTGGAGATATCGACAAGTAAATAGCTACTTCTTCAGTTTTCATGCAGAGGATTTGTGTCATCCAAATCAATCGCCAGCGTAAATCTCTCTGTCCTTGAAATGTTTTGCAAGCCCACGGCTCGTTAAGACATGGCGTTAATTAACCCAGAAAATATGTTAAATTTATCAAGTGTCAAGAGAAAATTTCACAGTTTTCTGCGCGATTTAAACGAACGGTGAGTTTGCAATGATGGACACCTCTTTGAACACCTTCGACAACTATTCCTATTACTCTATCATTGCAAGCTCACCGTTCGTATTGCTTCGATTCCGCAAATGCATGCCAAAATGGCGCAGACTTGAAAGGGTCTATTGATAAAGTTTTTAAACAGTGACAATTATAGGTGCAGCTTTTAGTAGCCTATCAAACAGTTTCAATCGAAAATTTAGTCTGTAGTGTTTACTCATACTTGAAAGTGAAATAATCAGTATTTGAGTAACCACTACCAAGACAATAGTCCTTTTCACAGTACCGTTCAGTGACCACCAATAATAGTTTCAAGTCGAGGTTCCAGTTGATGCGCATAGCAAAACTCGACTTGGAGCTATTATTTATGGTCACTGAGGCGGAACTGTGAAAAGAACTATTGTACAGTAACTGGATTTGCATTATTTTACTCAGTTATTTGGTTTTGCATTGACTTAGTGTAGATCGACTTAGCAATATACCAAATCGACTAACGCATTGCTATGCACGTATGGACCCAATTTAAAACCTCTGGGAATAATAAATTTTGTTCTAAAATATTTCCACGTGAAATTGAAATACACAACACAAAGAATCTTATTCCAAAAAGATTGGGATTTGGTCATAACGTACATAGCAAAGCGTTAGCCGAATTTGACTATTCATAGTGATTTTGGAACTGTGGTTGTGTCGATTTCCTCAGTTATTTGTGTAACCACTACTCAGTCGTTTTTGCATTGCAGTGAATAACTTTAGATACATCGATTTACTCAGTTATTTGTGTAACCACTACTCCCTCATATTTGCATTGAGCACAGACGATAGAAGACTTTCATATTCTGTTCTCATGTTCGGATAAACACTATGTAGTGCCGAGCCGCCTGTCAAGCTCTTTATCAACAGTTTCCCACAGGTTTCCTATCGGTTCGTCTTCCTCTTCAGCCCACGATGCAACCATGCGCCGCTTTTGCAACCCTTTATCTTTCGGGATAGGGTTAGAATTAGAAGGTGGTTTATAAGATGGTTCCTCGTGAAGAGGTACAATATTGGGCGTATCGTCCATAGCGGGGGTACTTGAATGCTCTACTGGGGGCGGGTCGCTGGGAGGTGGTGGGAAATTAAATTCAGACACATTGGTCCATTTTCGCTCTAGCGGTGGCAGGTCCTCATCAGGATAAGGGACGTCGGAAACGTCAGGTTCAGATAGATCGTCGGGGTATTCGAATGATGGAGGTACTGGAACGCTGTCCTCGCTTGGCTTCCTCGTTTTCTTGGACATGTCAACTTGTGCGTACTGAGGGACTTCATAAGAAGGCTCCGCTAGGGTCTTCTGATTACCGTCATAACGATCCGACATATTATTGCTACTTCCACCGTTATTAATACGACTATTATTTGCTGTTTGAACTTTGCCTTTGGGAGGTTGGTTTGGAACGCTGTCCTCGCTTGGCTTCCTCGTTTTCTTGGACATGTCAACTTGTGCGTACTGAAGGTCTTCGTAAGAAGGCTCCGCTAGGGTCTTCTGATTACCGTCATAACGATCCGACATATTAGTGCTACTTCCATTGTTATTAATACGACTATTATTTGCTGTTTGAACTTTGCCTTTGAAAGGTTGGTTTTCATAGATATTATCGTTTCCTTGCACATTGTAATCACTACTTTCGTGTAAAATACTTGGGTTTATGTAAGCTATTGCACGTTCGTTGCGGTAGGAGGTCGTGATAGGCACAACGTTACCATTTTGTGCGAACATTTCCAAGTCCAGATCGGTGTCAAGTTCAGGGTTGAATCCACCAATGTTGTATTGTCCCTCTACACTCTCTCCACTGCCAATTGAACTGAAAGGAAATGAGTTACATTACATAAACTACTCAGAAGGAAGGAATGAATGAATAAATCAGAATGGAAGAAAAGGAATAAAAGGAAGAAAAGGAATAAAAGGAAGAAAAGGAAGAAAAGGAAGAAAAGGAAGAAAAGGAAGAAAAGGAAGAAAAGGAAGAAAAGGAAGAAAAGGAAGAAAAGGAAGAAAAGGAAGAAAAGGAAGAAAAGGAAGAAAGGGAAGAAAGGGAAGAAAAGGAAGAGAAGGAAGAAAAGGAAGAAAAGGAAGAGAGGGAAGAAAGGGAAGAAAAGGAAGAAAAGGAAGAAAAGGAAGAAAAGGAAGAAAAGGAAGAAAAGGAAGAAAAGGAAGACAAGGAAGACAAGGAAGAAAAGGAAGAGAGGGAAGAAAAGGAAGAAAAGGAAGAAAAGGAAGAGAGGGAAGAAAAGGAAGAAAAGTATAATTGAAGAAAGAAGCGAAAAGAAAGAATTAATTAAGAATTGGATGGCTTGTGTTATGTGATAATCTTACCGCATTGCAAAACAGTGGGTGCTTACCATTTGTACAAAGAAACTAGTTTATTGAAATCGGGAAAGGACATGGATCAGTTCAAACCGAAAAAAAAAAATACCGTTGCAAATACCGAAACATTGATTGTTCCATTTGTTGTCCAACCGAAATTTTCGGGTTTTTTTTGTACAAATGGTAAGTACCCAGTCTCTACATACGAAACGAATTGAACAGGTTGAAGATTTAACTAAAAGTAGACGAGAGAAAAGAGACACCGCCTCTCGTCACTGATCTTTCAAAATATTGGAGGTTATTGATTGTGGTTATATGGTATTCTCTGCATAACAGATAATAAAAGCTCAGTAACTTACCTTGGAGCTCGCCTTCGCCGTGTTGATATTTGAAACGTTTGGTCTGGGGAAAGAAGTAAATAAAGTTTTACATTTGTTGCTTGGAATCGCTGGTGCACATAAACTTGCTATTGTGTACAATGCAAACAATTTGGATATGAGCGCTATATAAATAAACATTATTATGTTTTGAGTACAAACAAATGTTTGTAGGTTGGATTTGTATTTGTTAGTCCTCAACTTTTTAATTTTTAAAAACTTTTCCTATGCTTTCGGCCTTCGCGGCCATCTTCAGAGGAATGAAAAATCGTTACAAGTCGTAAGAAGAAAAAAAATTAAGAGTGCGCGCATACAACGCGAGGAAACAAATTATAATGTTCGCGCGTGAATAATAAAATGCAAGTCAATTGCCAATTGTATGTTGATGTTTTGAGTTGTTATTTGTTTGTCGCTATTAGACTATTGCAGTAATAGCCTGAATATCTACTAAATAAAGAAGCATATTGCCTTACTTGATTGTCTTGTTCTATTCCACCAGCACCACACAATGACTGATACTATGACAAGTAAGAGAATACCACACACCAGGCCACCCACGGCTACTTCCCAGCTGGTACTCCTTCCACCCGTAGACTTGCCAGCAATGGCTCCAAATTTATCTTGGAAAAAATATATAAAACACGGTTATTGACTATAACGATATGTAGTATAGCTGTTATTTTCGTAAGTTCAGAGTGCAATGGTCATGCAATGAAAAGTCTACAAATTGAATATTTATATTGATTAAATTTGAGGTTCGTTTGTGGCAATAGACCTCTTTACCTTCCTTGTTTGTTGTTCCATTTCAGATCACGTGATGCTACCCTTGGGAATTGTTTCTTTCACATGTAAATTATATAACACGTTCATCATAAAAGACAAATTCTCAAGGGAATGACATATGGTCTGCAATTGGCCAGTAACAAAACGAGTAAAGGACTGGGTACTAGTTTCCCTAATTAATGTAATTAAGAAATGAACCTCATAATATAAATGAGCAGATCAAGATATGTAAGATTCCTGAGATTTGTTGCTTTTGATTGGATATTGAGTGAGTTACAGCCATTCAAAACTGCCCAAAATTACAAAGAAATGTATGGATTGGAAGGACAGGCGTCCTTCCAAACCATACATTTCCTTCTATTTTAGGCATTTTTATGAGGGTGTATCTTGGTCGGAATACAACCAAATGCAACCAAACTCGGGAATCTAACATATCTTGATGTGCTCTCTTTAACTACGAGGTTCATTTCTTAATTACATTAATTAGGCAAACTAGTACCCAGTCCTTTTCTCGTTTTGTTACTGGCCAATGGGCAATTTGCATACGGAGGTAAAGAGGTCTATTAACCAAATTTTATCAATAGACCATTTCCCTGATAGTCGATTTCTAAATAATATTTTATACGCTATCAAAGCTGAGGTTTATCGGCAAGGACTGTTAAAAGAAAGAGCAATGCTCTAACAGCTGAACTATGAGGCTAGTAGTAGGTTGGTATAATTGTGCCACTAAAGCCTGGCTTGCATATGATCTCCAGAATATGGCGCTTTCGCCGTTTTTGTGAAATAACTAGGTTGAAACTTAAATAACATTTCACAAAAAAAAACAGTGTCGATTATGTTTAATCGCAATGAACCAAACATGATTTCCGGCTATCGTAGCGATCATATGGAAACCAGGCTTAAAGAAGTAATTTTTCAGGCTTATCTTTCGAGATTGCGTAAATTACCACGATGATCGATCATCTTTAATTAACCAATTAATTAATATTTACATTTATATAGCGCAGTTTATCATAAAAATGTTCAGCTGCGCTGTAGGTTATTTAAAAACATTAAAATTTAAATGACAATAGTAATAATACACATTTTTAAAAATGAAAAAATTTGATCGTTTGTAATAATAGGAATACGTATTACATTTTATTATAAATGTCAAAAATATTTCTAGCTAGAGTCTTACCTGTTTCAGTTCTTACTTCGATTACGTCAGAAAATGGTCCTTGGTCATCAACATTACTGTACATTTGGACCTTAGTGAGGTAAACTGTGTCCTCCTTTAGGTCCATTATAACGTATGTTGTAGCAGCACCATTTGGTATATTGAACTTCGTGAAATTAGCTCCTGGGACGTTTTGCATGAACAAAATGTTGTAGCCTCGGACTGAATAGGTAGGTTTCTGAATAAAAGTGTTTTGCATGTCTGTTAAATTTTACAGTCCTCCCAGTGCAACCGCAGCCTCGATAGCATGTAGCATTTTAGAATTTGACAGCCCATGAAATTTGTTTTTGTGGATTTGTACCTTCTATCACACGCTATCTGGCCTGAGGTTGAAGCACGAGAAAAATGATGAAATGCATTACCATCACAACCATTATTTAGGATCAGTATCATCATTAAGATCACTACCATTATTGCCAGTACAATTATCACTGTCAACATCATTACCATCACAACCATTATTACCACGATTTTTACAATCATCAACATAAATATCATTACCACTATTACGATCATTATCGTCATCACCATTATTGACATTGTATATGTAATTATCATCATCATTATCATCATCATTATCGTTTGAAAATTCACACAAAACGAGGAAGCAAGCGAGTTCGGCCAAAAACGTCACTCGTTTCCTTGGAATTTGTTTTGCGATCTATGGTGCATGTGAGACTAATAAATTTTATTTGATACTTACCTCCCATTTGGCAATGATTTGATATGGACCATTGGAAACAACGACAAGGCCAATTGGTGGCGTTTGCGGAACTGAGAGGAATAAACCGATATTAGAAACATTTGTGATGCGTAAGCAAGCAAACACAAAAAAAACTTAACTACATGGCGAATTAATTATTGTATTGCGCCTATTTATTTATCATTTATTCATTTGCGTCGCGGCAGTACAAACAACATTGAGCGGGAGGGTGCATGAGGGAAGACTTGTGCAGTATATCACTGAGCTAGCCATGCACATCATTTTAATGCGTGTACATTATATTAAATTACATGGAGACCGAGACTGTTTAAGTGGTATTGAAAGTGTATTGTTTGATTAAAATCCCTTTCACCACTTCAACCTCTCCCCCTATGATCTACGATTTATGCGTTTCTACACAACAACCTTTTTGCAAGAAGGTGTATATCTAAATCTCCTTCATTACCTATTTGAAGAGTTCTGGAAGAAGATGAAACGCCACTACTCATGAAGGTCTTGCCGTCTTGGCGTCGTCTCCAAGCAAAAACGTTGATGGAATACAGTACATCGGCTTGCAAATCACTAATCGTGTACAACTGAGAGTGGTTTGATGCGGCGTCATGTGACATGTTAAAATCGTTGGTGATGTTTGGCAGTTTTGGGTAATATGTCACGCGGTAATTGATGTCATTCAAAGGTCCGTTCAGGTTTTGTGGTACAGACCACTTCACTTTGATTTCACTTGCAGTGATGTCAAAGGTAGTGACACTCCTTGGAGATGATGGAGCTGGAAAGGTTATTTATACATAAACGTTAGTAGATGAAGGTTAGATATTAGTAATTAGTTTGTCATAATGATCGTTGATATGAAAATGATGATCAATTGGCCCTTTCCAAAACGAGTAAAGGACTGAGTACTAGTTCCCCTAATTAATGTAATTAAGAACTGAAAACACATCAAGATGTGTAAAATTCCTAAAATTTGTTGCATTTGGTTGTGTTCTGACCAAGATACAGCTTCAAAAAAATGCCTAGAAATAGAAGGAAATCAGTGTATGGTTTGGAAGGAATCCTGTCCAATTCTTAATCCTGTCTCACAATGTCGTCGCAACACAAGTTGTGGAAGAATTGCAGCGTGTAACAGTGGCCGTCTCGCAATTGCAAAAGCGTTGCACAAAGTAGAGTTCAGTTCTACTTTTCGCAACGGATCTCAGTAACTTGCAACGCCATTGCACGGTGTGTATCACCCCTTCAGCAACTTGTGTCGCAATTTTAAAGCATTTCTTTTCAAGGACGCAAGCGCACATTTTCAATTCTCTTCCCAATTCCCCCAGAGCACCAGGAATCTTCTTCAAGTTACCAAGCTCGATCGCTTTGCAGTGTATCACTTCACCTCGACAACTTGCAACGCAACATGCATTTTCAAGCATTGCGAGCCGGACAAGTTGCTGAGAAAATTGCACAGTGTAACAGCGCCTTAAGGCTTCTGATATGATAACGACCCCCCAAAAATATTCACTGGCGAAATGTATACACTTAAACTCTTACATTAACCAATATGGGTTTGACTTACTTGATGACAACGTTGATACATTGTGTATCATCATACTATAATTACTTGCTCCCAGTCCATTCACGGCCTTCAATCGAAACTGATAAACAGTAAATGCTGATAATCGTGTGACAGCATAAGACAAGTCTTTGGTGTTATTATTCACTACTTCCCAAAATGTATCCGCTGACCACTTCTCTAGCTGATAGTGAGTGACAAAGTATTGTGGACTGGGCCTTATCCACGTGACCTTGATTGAGTTTGAAGCGATATCAGTGGCGGATATCGATGAAGGAGCGATTGGAGCTATACAGAAAGAAGATGATTTCATATTACTGTACAAGTCATTATATACAAAAAAGAACATAAATAGTTATTACCAACACTTACCTTTTACAAGATAACCATCAGAGTTCTGAGGATTTGTTGCGTTACACCAGAAGCTTTCTTTGTCTAATGAGCCAATAGGAACCTTCAGTTTCGAGTCACGCGTCACAATATAAGTAGGATACTTCGCATTTTGAGGTAATGCATCTTTTCCAACATACCAAGTAACCTTTGGTAATGGGATTCCATTTACTTGGCAGGTAATTGTTTCGATTAGACTTGAAGATACTTTGGTCATATGTGTTATTACCGCTTTAGCTGAAAAGGAAAGAACATAAACGCTCATTCAGCACTATAGTGTTTGTGTAGTTACAACAATTTTTACTATTAATCACACTGCAAAAACGGCTGAGTAAATACAACTCAGTATATTGAGTTAAACATGCATTCAGGATGACACTTTATAGTGAGTAAACCCAACTCTATAGAGAGTAAAAGTGAGGTTGAACTCAATATATTGAGTACATTGTACTCAATGGCACAACTAAATTTATGTTTACTCTTAAAAATGAGTTGGGTTTACTCACTATAAATGTCATCCTGAATGCATGATCAACTCAATATACTGAGTTGTATCTACTAAGCCGTTTTTGCAGTGCAACATTGCTGTAGTAACTTACTTTCAATTTTCAGGCGAAATTTCACTGGTCCAGCTTTACCAAGATAATTTTCAGCCTCACACTCATATTCACCAGTCTTACTCGGTTGTACGTCTCGTATTATTTGCGTGTAATCCTTTCCACCGAATACTTCTCCATTTGGCAGTCGCCATGTTATGTTGGCTTTCGGACTGGCATCAGGCTCGCATTTAAGCACAGCATCCTGGCCTTGGAGTACTCCGACATCCTTTGGAGGGACTAGAAATGAGGGGTAGTCTAGAAAGAACAAATACAAATTTATACTTCTGGGAGACCTCCTGGGACAAGTTAAGTGCTTCTCCTGGTTTAGCTCTTAATTAAATATATAGAGATAATCCTGGTTTAGCACTAGAGTTTTGAGCAACTGGGCCCCTGGTACGTATCTTTGACTGTTAATGGACAATTCGAATTCGTAGCCAAATCATATCATCATGTTTTTGCTGGTAACAGTTATATTGTTTTTATCTGGCTAGCCAGTTCTTTAAGGGTGGGAGTTAAAGGGAGGCATGGAATAAAGTAAAATGACCTCCTCCTCTTCTCCTCTCCAATCCATGAGCCCTCAGGGGTGTAGCGTCTATTACGCAATACGCAAAGTACGCGGGAAATTTTCAATCGTTTTCAAAATATATTTGTATTCAAAAGTCTAAAAACTTGTCAAAATGACCACGCTACGCCCCTGACCCTAACCCTCGTCCCCCCTCATGTTTTCTCTTACTCCCCAGATCAGCTACCCAGACTAATTTAACCTGCATACTTACAAAGTACGTTTAATAGGACCTGTTGCGTTGTCACGCAACCAGCAGCGTTACATGCACGACATACGTAGTTCGACTTGTCACTCCTTTGTGTCGAGGTTATTTGCATATTGCCGCTGGCCAGTACATTTGCGGCAGAAACTTGCTGGAGGGAACCAGCCTGGTCCACCTTGAACCAAGAAATACGTGGTACCTCTTTGGCAACTGCTTGACATGTCAGAACTACTTTCTGTGTAATATCGACTGTAGTACTTGTGGGTAGTTTTGTGAATTTTGGAATATCTGTAAATAGAGATAAGGCCACAGTAAGAATAATGAGGCTGAGTAACAGTGTGTTATCTATCAATGCCAAAGCCTTAGTGGAAAGCACCATCAGAGATCTGCATAATTCTTTGCATCATCGCGATAAAACTCGGCATCTGCTTAAGGTAACTTTTTCCAAGTCTTCGGCCTTTGATGGGTTTTGAAGTACAGTTGTCATCATCAGCGTTATATTCACTTTCTTTGAATGTTATCATTACCATCATCATGTCCATTATCATTATCATCACCATCATCAAATTATCATCACCATCATTATAACAGTTATCATTGTGGTTGTCACTAAATCATCGCATCATACTCATTATAGTCATCCTCTTCTTTATCATCATCATGGTCGTCTTCATCATATTCATTATAACAGTTATCATTAACAGTATCGTGGTTGTCACTAAATCATCGCATCATACTTATTATAGTCATCCTCTTCTTTATCATCATCATGGTCGTCTTCATCATATTCATTATAACAGTTATCATTAACAGTATCATGGTTGTCACTAAATCATCGCATCATACTTATTAGAGCAGAATTCGTATGACTGCATGTGAACATTTCAGTGCCGTGTGCGTACCTTGCCGCGACCGTCATGTTTTAGAATGTTTTGACGTTCCTTGCCTTGCCGTGCCTTGCCGTGCCGTGCCGTGCCTTGGCGTGCCTTGCCGTGTCATACGAAATCTGCTCTATATAGTCATCTAACCCCAGTCATCATAATCATTTTCATCATCATGATCGTCTTAAATTATCATCATTTCATTATATTTTTTTACCCGTAACAAAGAGATAAGCTCTCTCCTGTACCATGCCAGCAGCATTACTAGCACGGCATGTAAACCATCCCCTGTCACTAAGAACAGCCTTAGTAATCACTATAGTATTGTTTGCTAGAATCGAGTATCGTGATCCCGGCTTGACTTGATCACCGTCTTTGTACCATGTGATGGATGGTGCTGGGTCACCTGCTGATTGACAGGAGAATCGTGCTGTTGCACCAATACCAATGGTTTTGTTACTTGGTTTTGAGGTAATCGTTGGAGGCACTGTAGTCAAAAGAAGTTAATTTAATTAGCTGTGAAAACAATAGCACTTCAATTCATTTCAGCCATATATATCTGACATAATTCATTGCTGTCAAATCTTTCAATCCTTGCCTCACCCCTCCCCAAATGAAATAAAGAAAACATGAGGGAAAAATATTAATTATCAGTCAAAGAACCCACAGTACGTACAATGAAGATTCAGCCTTAGCTTAAAGGTAGATTTACATGCCAGACAAGTGCAACTTTGCCTAGATGCCATTTCTCTCCAGTAATTTGAGCAGGCTTTAAAAAGTCCTTTTTTCTTCAGTAATATAGATAACATCCAGTATAATTTAAAGCAAATCAGCCGTAGACAGCAAATTCTGTGCAGATTCTCGTAGCTCATCCTTGCATAGTCAGTGTGCCATTATTTGTTTTGCTTACACCCAGCTGATTTTGCATATAAAGAACCATCTATTCTAGGTTTGTTGCCTAGTGACTATACATTATATCCACAGCTATTCATCTTCCTTTTTTAGGTAATAATAACAATTCCTTTTGGTCTTGGAGAAATATCCTCTCTGACAACCTTTTTGAAACAGGTGTACAAGAATCATATACACCTAATTCACATCATTGCCATAATCAAAACTACAGTCCACACTTTGAAGCCTGCTAAGTATGTCGGTAATATCAACATAATTTGAGATTTATTAGACGTATTTTCAAGAAATGTTTGTTTCATGATCTACCACTGCAACAACTTGTTATGTTCATATAACACAAACACGTACAACCAAATTAAATATGCTATGAATAAATAAATCGATAACAAGAGAAGAAATACCGAAATCCTTTGTAAGCTTCAGGGTGTGGACTGGAGCTTTGATTGCGACACAGATTATTGCAATAGGTGTATATATATTATACAGCTCTTACCTATAATTCTTAAATAGAAGGTACCAGTTGTTACACCCATTGTGTTATTCACTCTGCATGTATACGTCCCCTTATTGATGACATTGAGTGAATTCAATTTAAGTTGTTGATTTGTTCCAATGATATTCCCTTTATACAACCACTGGAAGTTTGGAGTGGGATTTGCACTTGCTGGGCACGTGATTACCAAGTCTTGGCCACGTGTCTTTGTGAGGTTTTGCAACTGAATTGTAAACCTTGGAACAGCTGAAAGAGCAAGAAAGAAATTTGATTGGCTAGTTACAAAAATGCATGAAAACGATTGAAAAGAATGGGAATGCGCAATCGAAATATTAGTATAAAGACCAATAAAAAAGAAGAAAGACTTTAAAATAGAGAGGAGTGAGAAAAAGGAAGGAAGCTAAGAAAGTAATAGAGAAGGGGGAAATATGGAGGGAGACAAGGACTAGGGTTGGAATAAATAAAGAATAAAAGATAGCAACAATGAATGAAAGAAAAAGAAGGTGAAAGATAGAAAAAAAAAACAATTAAAAATAATAATATATCATTAGGTATGCCAACAATTAGAATGGAATAAAAGGGAATAAGAAAGCATGAGTTGGGTAAGAAGGGATTGATTGATTGAAAGAACAAACAGCTAGTAAGAAAAGGGTACATGAAAACAGTCTGAGGATATGGAGAAAAAAAGTCATTTAAAAAATGATGTTGGAAGGAAGGAAGGGAAAGGAAAATACTTGACATACTTAGAACAGACAGTTTAGCTCCAGCCTTCCTTGTTCCAACTGAGTTCTGTGCAATACATGTATAGGTTCCTTCATCTTGTTCTTTTACTGTTGCAATACTAAGGGTATTATTCACCAATACTTGAAGATTTTGTGAGTTTGCAGTTTCTTTTGAAACAATGGTTCCATTTGGAAGCTGCCAAGATATTTTAGGTTTAGGATCACTGTTGGCAGCACAATTAAACAAGGCTGAACTGTTCTCTTTGACGACTTGATTGGATGGAGAAATGGTGAACTTAGGATACCCTAGATAATTGAAGTATGATAAAGGATGTTAGTAATAGAAGCAAATTGATGATTACAATGGTAATGGTGGCAATGAGGATGGTGGCGGTGTGATGGCCTTGATGGTCATCATTATCACCATCTTATACCTGATAATGTACACCTCAACCAATCAATATGCATGATTTCTTATAGTTACTGGTAATTTATATAGCCCTATATAGCAGAGAGCACAATAATTAATACCTTTGATGCTCAAATGCACATAAGCAACTTTCTTTCCCTGTGAATTCCTTGCAACACAAGCATAGAGGCCATCATCTGTAGGTTTAAGGTTAGATATTTGCAAGGCTCCTGGTTGGGGCTGGCTCTGTCTGTCACTTGGAATGTTACCACCAATACGTGTCCAGTTAATGGTTGGTAAAGGACTTCCTGACGCTTGGCAGTAAAATGTTACCACAGTACCCTCCATTGCTGAGGTGTTGCTTGGTGTAGTTGTGAATTGTGGAGGTGATGGTGGATCTATGAGAAAGAAATCACCAGGGTCAGAATGTCATTTGCATATATTACTGACCTTGTTGCTGAATTACTGAAGGACTCTATAAAGGACTAACTTACTGCATGACTACTTAGGCGATTGACTGATGAAATAAATGACTAATTTCTGGTTTAATGACTGGCTGGTTGACTGATGGACCAACGACCAACTCACTGACTGACTTACTAAGGGAGCAGTGATTAATTACTGGGGGAGGCTTTGCATGGTTTGGGGAGGGCATAAAATCTTAGGTCCCTCCCCCATAAACTTACTGCCCCTTATGACCCTCCCCTTCAATGTCAGCCCAAAAACTTTTGTCCCTCCCCAAACCAAAGCCAAAAAAATCTAAGCCCCCCTAAACTTATAGGTCCTCCCCCCAGTAATTAATGACCACTCCCTAATAACAATAGGACGACTGGCACTGGCTGACTAACTGACTGTCTATAACTGTTTAACTGACTGGGTGGACATTAGCACCAGGGGGATGTATTCATTTTTTGATGATCTGCCTTTTTATTTACTCATTTAATCAATGCTATTGTCATCCTCTGAATGAACAGCAGAAGTTTATATTTCTTACCAAGCACAGTTAGAGTTGCAAAGCCACTATCTTCTCCATATGAATTCTTTGCTTTACAACTGTATGTTCCTGCATCTGCTTTGGTTAAAGTATTTACAACAAGTGAACCATTAATGGCAAAGATAGTAAACCTGCCAGCACTAGATATCTGGGCACCATTGTGAGACCATGTAATTGTTGGTTTTGGATTGGCTATTGTACCACATGTGAAGGATACTGTATAGCCTTCGTGAGATGTGGTGGTGGATGGTGGTTTAACTAGCTCAGGTGAACCTTAAAAAAATCAAAGTTGACAAATATTACAATACAGGCATTTGAATATAGGAGTTAGAGAAACTCAGGACAAAGGAGAAAACCTTCAGTTGTTAGAGATAGAACAGACAGAAGCACCTTGGCTAACAGAAAAGGGAAATATTGATGATTATGACGATATGATGATGATATCCGCATACTTCTATGCACAGGAGTTTGTATACTTTAAACAGACACATTTGATGTGAAGTTGTCTGATTTTACCGAATAAGGTGTGTAAAAACTCATTTCACAGCATAAAGTCTGTGCATAGAAGTATATGCGAATATATTAAAAGTGGTCATACTTTTGCGCCTTGCGCTGAATTCGAAATACAGTCACATATTTTTCAGAATTTTTGGAAGGAGTTCCAAATGAGTGTTATTTGTTGAGGGTATGTAATACTGCATATTTTACCTTGAATGGTAACCTTTGCTGAAGAACTGGTTATGGTATTTCCATTTCCAACTGCACGGCATGCATAACTACCATCATCACTAAATGTCAGAGCTTTAATGGTAAGGTATGCTTTTGAATTGCTAACACCAGATGTTCCTCTAGTGACATTAACAACATCTTTAATCCAATAATAGGCAGGATTGGTAATTCCTGATGCCTGGCATGTTAGCATTATGTCATTGCCTTTAAGTTTGAGAGTATTCTGTGGTTGTAGACTAAAACTTTGAGAAGAACAACAATGGAATATGGACACTGAAAGAAAACCAAAAGGAGTTCAAGCAAAGCTCTAACAATCAATTAAATAGTAACAGGGGAGGATCAAGAAATTAGTCAGGGGGTGTTCCAATAGCTGTTATTACAGTTATATGCAAATGATTTCAAACAATGGAGTAAAATCGAGGCTTTCGGGCAAACCTATTGCATTTTTCCCCCGAAAGCCTCGACTTCAACCCATTGTTCAAAATCATTTGCATATAACTGTAATAACAGCAAATGATTGCAAATGAAGGGCTCATAAGGTACTAGGGGGTGTCTGGTACCTAAATGTCTCAAATAAAATAGGGGTAATTGTGGCGCTAGTGGGGTGTCCATTGCCAGAAGATCTACCCCTGAGTAATCAAAGCATGAAAACTCATGGCAAGGGAGAGAGCAACAATCATACAAGTAATTAACTATAATTACTTACCTGCCAGAATAAGTAATACAGTGATACTGTACTGCATGTCAGTGACTACAGAAACTCATCCTGCAAAGAAACACAAATCTATTTTAAATTGGTAACATTAAGTAACATTAAAATTAGCAATTATCCCTGGAAGGTGGAGATGATATCAATACTTGTGTATGTATGTACAAATGTAGGTTAAAATGCTTCAAACTAGCAATCCTTCATAAAATGTGTTCATGATGTATGTCATTTCCCTTTGTCAAAGTCACCATTTTACTAAACTAAAATAATTATGTCCTTTGTTATGTGCAATTCCCCTCACAAAGGTTTCCCAGGAATACTCACAATAGTGGAGGGGGAGGGGCTAGGTGGCTTTAGCTCCCCCCCCCCCCCCCCCCCCCAACACACACTTTTTTCTTCTGGTGTATTTTTTATTCACTTAAAAATCACTCACGTGATCTATATTAATGATTAATGGCCAGCTCAGACCCACCCTCCCCCCACACACACTTTCAAACATGCTCCATGCCCCTGATAGTAGAACCAAAGTGAGTTGACGGAAGTGGCATTTTGTTTAATAGAGACAGAAAACAGTATATGCATGTTGGTGTGTTTAGATATATTACTTGTCAGAAATCACAAAGTCAAGAATGTTTTTATGGCAACATTCTAAAAATCTACACATAATATATTTTACATAATTACATAGAGATATAACACGAATGAAGCTCTTGAAATTTGAAAATTATTCAATAGTTTTACCATGAACTCCACATGTTTGCAATATGGCAGACAATTTGGAAACAATAATATATTTGAAACTCCAGAACTGATCATGGCATTAGAAAGCTTCATTTTGAAATTCATTGGAATTAATTTTAAACTGGGTTCTGGTAATGATTGGAGGCGGGTGTAGAATTTTACATGAGATTAAAAACCAGTTTGAGTGCATAATTTTTAGGGACATAACAAGGCTGTCTGATATATAAAATTGAAGGAAGCCCCTACCAAACAAATCTGTGGTTGTTTATCAGTGATTTTCTACTAATCCTGTTTGTGTGATTGAATGTGTAAAAATGTATATAATATAGAGCTCATAGAAATACATTTAATTCAAATACATGACTTTGTAATGAGGGCTTTATTATAAGCTACATAAATGTGTCTACACTGACCCACACTGTATATATAAAACAGTCAGTAAAAAATACTGTCATGTTAACTTAACAACTCAACGCAAATAACAAACAAATGGAACAGTTCGAGGTTTTAATACCAAGTCAAAGAGAGGACACCTAATTGCCGCAAAAGTTAAAGTTTTCTACAGAGATCGATATAAACTTAAGTTGAAATTAATAATTGATCATTGTTAGTATATAACTTCTGTTGTGATCAATTTATTTTGGTGAACTAAAGTTTCTTAAAAACTTCTTATATAATGAAAATATATTTCTTAGTAGGAAACGTAAAAAGGTTTGCTTAATTTCGTAGAATACTTTAGTTATTCAAAGAGTTATTGAAGGGAATTGCTACTTAGCAACAAGATTCAATACACAATATCTTCGATCAATTAGATGTCGTGGAATTCATGTCATGCTTCAAATCACTAATATATATTTGTATTCTACAATAATGCTGCAATAATGCAATGCTGCTACATAAGTTTTCACAGTGACTATGATGATGTTAAGTGTTGTTTAAAAATTTACTTGAAAATCAAAATGGATATATTCGATCGTTTGTAGTTTACATCATGTCAGCGAGTAATTGATACAGCAACTTTGATTGCAAGGAAGTAGCCGGAACTCATACGTTTTCGAGAAAACATTTCCCTGAACTTAAATAAGTTATAAATGTGCTTAAATGTATCCAAATGTTCGAATTAGTTTTTGGTTTCTTAAAGTTATCTGTGCTAAAGTGGCTTTGATCCGAGTTTGGATCTCACTTGCTGTGAATGACACGAGCGGGAACAAGTTTGCGCAATTGTTTCCGTAAATAAGAACTCAATTTGTTTATAAGATACATATTTATTCTTACCTAGAAGCTTCTAACGTTCATCTTTGAAGCATATGTTCAGCATCGTCAAAGTTTATCATAACGAAAGTATTCAATGTCAGTGTCTTCGTACGAATCATGCTTGTGTTTGGCAGTATTGTGTGACATGATGGGCCACATTCCTTCGCATTAATTGCGTGACATCATCTTTGATTACAAGACAGATCAGGGAGAGGTCTCCTCTTAGTGTCGCTACGCAATCTATTGATTACAGACTTGAGGGAAAAAGTATGTGTATGTTTTGATAAGCTCTTGTTCCATATACTTCGATTATTCATTCATTCATTCATTTCTCATTCCGTTCATTTATTCATTATTCATCTATTCATATTTTCTTTTTTCCTCTTTTATATATATGTCTCCTTTTTTTATTTATTTATTTATTTATTTATTTATTTATTTATTTATTTATTTATTTATTTATTTATTTATTTATTTATTTATTTATTTATTTATTTATTTATTTATTTACTTATTTACTTATTTACTTACTTACTTACTTACTTACTTACTTACTTACTTACTTACTTACTTACTTACTTACTTACTTACTTACTTACTTACTTACTTACTTACTTACTTACTTACTTACTTACTTACTTACTTACTTACTTACTTACTTACTTACTTACTTACTTACTTATTTATTTATTTATTTATTTATTTATTTATTTATTTATTTATTTATTTATTTATTTATAGCCATGCATCGAAGGCACCCATGAGAGAACGAAAACTGAGAAGTGGAGGAAAGGAAAGAAAATGACAAGGAAAGGAAAATAAGGTAAAAGAAACAGGAACAGAAGGTCCAAGACAAGGGAAGGGAACGAATGAAAATACATTACATGAAGTAGGATTAATAAAGATTCTGTTTACCTACATACTTACTTACTTACTATGGACAACAAAATTGCGCTCCTCGAAATCAACTTCCCATACTATTAACTTCGTTCTAAAGAAATCACACCTAATTTTGATCAATTTTGTTGGAAAAGGCGACTACGCGGGAAAACCTCGTTCTCCCGACACGGGTGAAAAACGCACGGCGCATGCGTAAGCAAAACAAAAGAGTAACTGAAGATTTTACGAAGGGTTTCGTGTTTTCTTGTGGTTATATATTAAGCGAATTTCTCTTGTATTATTTGACAAGGGAAAGAAAACAACTAATGTAATGTGTTAGGGAAATATAAGCACTAACTTTCCACGAACTTTCTTAACTTTTAAGATTTACCAATCGCCGGTAAATCTCCAATGGTTTTATTGTAAACACGACCGCCTTCCGAGCGTGCGCAGTGCGTATTTCACCCGTGTCCGTTCTCCCACCGTTCTCGATCTCTCCCACGCTTTGCACACGAAACCTGCGCCATAATGTTGATTCTTATATTTTAGACCAATCAACGGTCGTGTTTAGGTCACGTCAAGTGAGATTCGCAAGACCGCCATATTGAAATAGCTGGATGTGATTTGAACTTGCATAAATGTTCCTTTCAATGACCAAAAACTGGAGTAAAACTTGAATATTATTTAAGGAATAAGTCTGTAAAAGTGTAAGTAGTGTATATAGAGCTCCTGGGTTGCTAAAGTATCAAGAAAAGAACCAATTTGTGCACAAAATGCCGAGTTCGCCTAAGAAGAGAGCCAAAGCTAAAGCACGAGAAAGTAAGACGTCCTTTTGCACCTCATCGACTTGCTTAAATTAAATTTCATTTTTTAAGATAATAGAAATGATAATAGTTTGTTAACTAGCTATTTTGTTTGTTTAATTTCTAGCTTCAAAGCATGTTGATGACAACGATTCAGACGATAGCTATAACGGCATGCCGCCATTGGTTCACTCCGACTCTGATGATGTGAGACTTTCAGATTTTTGAATTTGTGTCAGCTTGAGTGTACACTGGACTGACAATTTTACTATTCTTTTATGCCGTAGGAACCCAGAGATGATTGGCCTCGTCGTGTTAAAGCTTGCAATAATAGTAAGTTTATGTTTTAGCTAAACTATCTGAATGAAGACTAACTTTTCTATTACAGTTGTAGGTCTCTAACTATAATATTATCTCACAAGGTAACTTTCACAATCCACATTGACAAGAAAAATAACAAAATTTATAATTTCCGCAAGCTTGAATGTTTGAATTATCGACTATCAACTTCCTTTAAAATTTTGACTTTGAAAATGTGCAATATTGCACTATTTTACATTTATTATTCACTTGACTGTCTCAGCGGTCATTCTGGGCCTTTCTTTTGTGACCGGGTCTTCCTTTTATAGATATAGAGAGCTTGTTTTTATCAATAAATAGTGCACCTATCAGAGAGATGCAGATCACATTCCCGGCATGGTCAGTGCCAAGGCATTGTCAGCCCTTTTAATTCCCTTCACATCTTATAAATGTCGTAGACAGTTATCACATGGTCTTTCTTGGCTCATTTTTTTCAGTTGATATTTGTTATTAAAAAAACGCTATATATAACCCTTTGTTTTATAGACTACTGTAATTCTATTAATAAACCTTTGTGTACTCTTAGCAGCATTGTTTTAGTTACTATGGCTCATATCTATTTAGTAATTTAAGGATCTGATAATTCTTTCTCTTCCTTTCACAATGTTTTTTTTTTGGAATATTTTTTTGTGAGGCAATAAAATAGATTGGTAAAAATGTTGAATTTGCAGCCAGGATTCATATTAAAATACAAATTGGTTTGACTCTGGTCTGATTTTGGTTTGATTTATTCAGATTCTCTCCCGAAACCGCAGACCGCAGGCAATGCAGGCTAAGACGTTTCAATCTACATGTACCTTCATCAATGATTGTTACACATGAGTGATTCGTTATAATGTATCGCGAGCAGATTTGAATATTGTTTAAGTGCGCCCTGTTCTAGAATTTACAATTATTTTATATATTTTAGGTATAGCAATATGACCATTTCCTGAATTTTCATCAAGTTTAGAGTGCCATGCCTCTAGAATTAATCTCATGTGTAGATCGAAACGTCTGAATAAATCAAACCAAAATCAGCCAGAGTCAAACCAATTTGTATTTTAAAATAGATTGGTATTTGACTCTATTTTTATATCTATTTCTTGTTATTCTATTTACTGTTAAATATTTAAATCAGAATTTGTATGTGTAAAAAAAAATGGAAACTTGGAAATATTTTTCAAATAATGCTTTGTTTATGACAGCGGAAAGTGTTGAGATGTGGCTAGATTTGGGCAAGCCCACAAGAGAAAGGCACATACATGTAATGAAGATCTATCTACTGTCACCATTCTTATTTGATAGCGTTGAACAAGATGATAAGGTACTGTCCTAGTTTTTATAACTGAAGCACTTACAGTATGGAAAAAAAGCGACAGTCCCTACTTTTCGTGTCTCTCCCCTCTTGCTTCACTCCCTGTTCGGCTTTAAATCCTCTCCTCATTCTTTCGCGGTCAGAATTTTGTCCGATCGAACTTCAGCTCATTTCCTCGGAGTTTTCGCATTAAAGTAGGGACTGTTTTGCAGTCTAAGATATAAAGTGGATATAAGCCCTATCCTAATGTCGATCATTATTGCAATCAATCAAGTCCATGAGTTTTAATTTCTAGAACAAAGCATAATGGGAAACTGAATCCTTGCACTATCCTATGTGTGCTAAACCAAGTCAAAAATAAGTCTTTCTGTTTACAAAAACCTCATTACAAAAACCTCAAACATTTTAGGAACAGATACAAAAACCTCAGACGTTCTAGGAACAGATAAAAAACCTCAAAATGATTTTGGGGTAACAGTCAAAGGACATGTGTGCACTTCTAGACTGCATTATTCATTTCAATATTCGATTTTTGACTTCATTCTTCGCTTTCAAACTTCTCAATATTCATATAAATAACTATGATATCAAAAATAATTGATACTATTATTAATATAGATAATAAATCTGATTATTTTGTGAGATTTAAAGAGGTTTCATTTAGTTTTTGAATACTTTAATGGAATTCTGGAAAACGAAGAATGAAGTCAAGAATAGAATAATAAAACGAATAATGCAGTCGACGGGCACGCTTCATGTCCTTTGACTGTAATTTTAGGAAGGATGAAATAATGCAAGAATTTCAATTTCCTACCATGCTTTGATCTACAAAATGGGGCTTTTGCACATTGCCTATTGTTGTTTTTATCTGGTATAATTATTTATTCACAAACAAAATCAATTTGGTAATTAACTCTTTATTTTATTATTAGTGGATCAATTGGGCACATGAATGCAAACTGCTATCCAACAAAAGGTAGGAATGTTGCATTGCTAATGTTTTTTTTAGTTTGTGTCAGTAATAGTTAGTAATAGAACTTTATTTATTAAGTTTTATTTTTGTTTATACATGTAAATATAACTTGTTGTGAACACAAAAACATATTGTGAGAATTGAAAACCTTTCTTAACCTGAACTGAAGATTACTTACGGTACTCACTTATAATTAATCTTCATGTTGTTGTGTGGAATTCAACAAGGAAAATTAGAGAACCATTTGCATAAATAAACCCTTAAACACACCAAACACAGTTTACAAAATGATCCATGCACAAGCTTTGGTGCTTGAACCTGGAGCACAGTGATAAGAGGCAATTATACACTTTGTTTGACGGGTTAATGAAAACAACTCTAAAGTCACATATAGTATAGTAGTGAAAATTTTAATTCTTGTTTTTATCTGTGATTCAGAAATTGTGAGCCAGCTGTGCAAGTGGAGGAGTGTATAGAAGCTGTTGACATTGTAGAAGAGGCTTTTAATAAAGCAGTAACATTTATGGTAACATGTTTTGAAAGTTATAGCTTATCTCAACAAAGTTGGCTATTTTTGTAAAGTATATCTGTCACATAACTAAGAAATGTATTGCTGCTTAGAAACCAGTTTTATGGTGTGTTTTGAGAATATTCTGGATACACTTTTTCTCCTTTTATATTAGTTCGATTTCACATAGCACATTTTAGTATGCTAATGATTAAATAATATGCTAATGAGCTTTGTGCTGGGGAATGCACATTTGGTGTACATAAATATCTTGTTTTTTCGTTCTATCTGATAAATGAGCAAAATCTATATTCACTCTAATACAACAGCCAGTTCTGATATTTTGTTTCTTGATTTTTGACAAGATTGCCATATTTATGCAAGCAATTTGTGATAAATATGTGTGCTCACCCGTGCGAAGCTCATTAGCATATTATTTAACTCATTAGCATACTAAAATATGTTAAGTGAAATCGCTCTATTGTAGCTACATCAAAATAATGATAATTAATGCTACACAATATATTAAATAGAAGTGTATTTCAAAACTAACAACCTTCTATGTTACCCATTGCAGTCAGAGCTTAATATTTGAGGAATGTCCACATCTACTGCCATAACTAATTGAATATATGTAATTAGGAGGTTATTAAAACATGATTTTAATTGTTTTGTAACAGCTTGCCAAAGAAGACAGCGAGGAAATAGAGAAAGCACTAGGAATGATGGATAAAATTAATACTGTAAGTTAGGGCAGCAGCGTGCTCCTTCATATTATAGTCTGTCACATTTCTCAAGTTCTCAGTTTCTGTTATCTATGTTTAGGTTGTGTTAATTGATTAATTGATTTGTTTAATATTTGTCATTGTTGCATACAATGGTGTACAGCATGTCAAATTTCTCCTAGGCTGCCAGAACCCTTTTCAGAAGAACAATAATATTCAGCACTTCTTACAGTATTATTCATGAATGTGTTGGATGTACAAGATCATTACAATAGAGATCTAAAGTGTACACTGTTTTTGTTAAAGTGCACCTAACCCCTGATACTATACTTTCTGTATCGATTCTCCATGAATAGATAGTTGTATAGTGAAACATTCCTTGATTTGAGAGATTTTGTTACCTTTTTCTTATTTGTTTATTGTTTGTTCGGCCATCCGTTTGTTCATTTGTAATTTTGTTTGTTTCTGTTCTCAAACTTTATTGTGACTATCTTTCTCTTTTTGGTAATTCAAGGTAGATTTACTACATAAATTAAATGAAGTAAAACCAAACCAATTGTTTTTATCTTTGTAGCTTGACAAAATTGATAATGCAATTGTTTGTGCTGAAAGCTTCACCACATACTTGAGAATAAGGTACATTGTTATGTTATTTAAAATGATATTATATACAAGTAGTTGAAAATGAATAATTATTATAGGTACTATTTTGTAATTAGTAGTGAATATAAATGTTTGTCTCTTGGCTTGAATATTTGCTTTGTCTCTTGGATTGAAGCTCATTTTTTAAGCTGAGACAACAGTTTTTGAAATAAGCGTATAAGACAAAGTCTACCCATCGCCTCTTGAGAACTAGCAGTAGCATTTGAAACTTTGCAGCCCATACCTTATGCATTTGTGAGACATATACGGATATAATCTACTAATTTCATATCCACGATGAACAATCTTTATAACTTTACTTTGTAATTATCTTCAGAGAAAGAATCAAAACTGTTCACATCAAAAGAAAAAGTGACAGCAAAAGAAAAATTGACACCTCTTTGCTGCTTGCTTTCCAACAGAGTAAGTAGTTGCAAATGTATTTACATAATTATACATTGTAGATACAGTTAAGACCCGCGTATAAGAACCTACCATGAAATGCAATCTAAGAAAGTACTAACAAGTTATAGTGACTATTTTGTCACTATCGCTCAACTAGAACATCTTGAGACAAAAGAGTTATACACAAGAAACCTCATCCTTTGTTTTATTATTTATTCTGGGTGAATAGTAGCAACAAATAGTCACTAAATAGTGACTATTTGTTAGAATTTACTTGATATTATTTCATGGTTTAACTGTATTTGCTCTATTACATATCACATATATTTTATTTATAAGTTAAAATTGTAATATTTTTACCATTAGTTTATGACCACATCAAAAAGTTAACCCAAGAAAATAAAGATCTCAGTAAACAGTTTGATGAAATGTGTACAAAGGGTGAACAGGTAAGAATTGACTGTATCTATGTCCCTTGAATATTCCATGTTGACAATCAAATAATCAAAAAAAACAAAACATTTACATGAGGTGTTATTAACAGTACATACTGTATATGTAATGTTTGCAACATGAGTGGCGAATGCAACGCGAATGTTGTAAACGACTTAAAAAATTTCTAGGTTAGCTCTTTCATATTATACCAAAATTTTCAAGATTAAAATAAATTTTGCCTTAAAATTACCAGTTAAAACTTATGCAAATTAGGATATACAACACTAGTGTTGTATGAAGATTTACAACACTCGTCATGGTCATGATTTCTTTTGAAAATGTCTCATTAATTATTCATGAATTTTTTAATGTATAGTACAAAATCGCAAAATATATAAGTAATGTTTACAACATGAGCAGCCGTGTTGTATCAGCAGATACAATCGCAAGCCAAAACATTTAGTTTAGCTCTTTCATATGTTACCAAAATTTTCAAGATTAAAATAAATTTTGCTGTGAAATTACAAGTTAAAACTTATGCAAATCAGGATATACAACACTAGTGTTGTATGTAGTGTTTACAACATGAGCGGCCGTGTTGTATCGGCAGATACAATCGCAAGCCGAAGGCGCGCGATTGTATCGCCGATACAACACGGACGCGAATGTTGTAAACTACTTAAAAAATGTCTAGGTTAGCTCTTTCATATTTAACCAAAATTTTCAAGATTAAAATAAATTTTGCCGTAAAATTACCAGTTAAAACTTATGCAAATCAGGATATACAACACTAGTGTTGTATCAGATTTACAACACTCGTCATGGTCATGATTTCTTTTGAAAATGTCTCATTAATTATTCATGAATTTTTTAAGAAGATTTACATCACTCGTCATGGTTTCTTTTGAAAATGTCTCATTAATTATTCATGAGTTTTTAAAGGATATTACATGGGCTCACTGAGATGCAAATTTTATATTATTGAAATCTCTATTTTATATTATTGAAATCTCTATTTTATATTATTGAAACCTCTATTTTATATTATTGAAATCTCTATTTTATATTATTGAAATCTCTATTTTATATTATTGAAATCTCTATTTTATATTATTGAAATCTCTATTTTATATTATTGAAATCTCTATTTTATATTATTGAAATCTCTATTTTATATTATTGAAATCTATATTTTATATTATTGAAATCTATATTTTATATTGAAAAGATCTCAAGAGTTGAATCTAGAAAAATAAGGAAAATATTAGTAGCCTTCCTTGATATGAAATATATATTTTTCTTAACAGCAAAGTGCAGATCTCAAGAAAAAGGGTAATAATCACTTCATGGAGGGGAAATACAAGGCTGCAATATCAGCTTATGAAAAAGCCATCCTTATGTCGTAAGTAATGATAATGTACAATAATATAAGTGGCCATCCTTGTTAGGAATTTACAAAGGCGAGTTACAGTTGAGCCATTGTAAAACCCTACAGCACGGACATGGATATTGTATATTTTGTACATAAACACCTAAAAGCTAGTTCTGTTGCATTTTATAAAAATTGAGAAAATTAAAGTTTATGGAAAAACTTACACAACTGAGGAAGTTGTTCATGTTTTCTTTTGTCAATTTTTTATTAATTAATATCAACATAAAAAGATATTAAGAATACTAGAATAACCACAGGGAACCTGGCTTTTGGTTGCTTGCATAAAAAAATTGCTTTTACATATACACATAGCTTTTTCGGGACTCATTTGGTGCCTAGGAGATTAGCGCTACATATCCTGACTGACATCATGGCCTTTGTAAACAGTTTATGTAATCTATGAAATCTGACCTGGTAATTAAATTTGTTCGCTGTGGAATAACTTAAGAATAACTTAAAAATAAATGATAGTTGATGAATACTTTATATTTTCATAGACAATACAACCACATACTTTATGGTAATAGAGCACAGAGTTATTTACGAACTGGTGAAACAGTGTTGGCTTTAGCTGATGGTCGACGGTCAGTTATACTCGATCCTGAATGGGTTAAGGTATATTTAATTAACAATAGTAAAAATAGTTTTTCACAAAAACACTATTAATTTATGAAGACAAATAAAAATCAATTATTATCCAACTCGTCATAGTCGTGTAAAAATATCAAAGGAGTAAGACTGGATTGAGTAAATCTGCTATACCGGTTTGACAGGTTTGAGAAAGACACTGAATTGGTTTTCCTTTGCAAGTAAACGCACGCCTTTCAAGTAACTATTTCGCTTAAAAAATGAACAGAACACAATTTTTCTGATAGTTGGATAATAAATAACTTATTAGGCAGTGTGATGTGTAATATGGCTGGATGTTTTACTCGTTCACTTGTATTTTGACTCGCCAGAAGGCTCTTCAAAATACAGCGTCTCACTTGTAAAATGTCCTACCATATTACACATCAAACTGTCTAAGATATAATAATATATATTATTATTCAAAACTTAAATTATTCTTATAAATGCTTAAGATAATGTGGACTTGAAAAGTGATTTTGAAGTAGCTTCACACTGATGATTGCATCAAGACTGCTGAAACATTTCTAGTATTTTATTCAAATTTACATCATTTGAATAATCTGGATAATTTATTATTCAGATTGAAAATTCTCAATGTTTGTAAAATTTATTTTAAGCCTTTTACACATTGGTGTCTGATCTTCGATGGTAGTGTAATTATGAAAAATGCTGTAAACCATTGTGTTTTAATTGTATGTTTACTATGTTCTTTTAGGGCCAGTACAGATATGCCCAAGCTTTTTTTGACCATGGTGATATAGAACGTGCCATTGCTGCTAACAGAGAAGCAAAGCAATCATGTCATAAAAACAATAAAGATCTAGACTCTCAATATGAAAGGTTTTTAAGAGAAAGAGGTATGCTTACTTACAAAAATAAAATAAAACAACTGCAACTTCACAGACCTACATAAATTATAGTTTTGTTATGAGCAGCAAAAATGCAAGTTGAGTTCCAATTGCAGTGTTTTATTATAGAAAGAAAAGAGAAAAAGTTTATCTCCATTTGAGTTACTTTTTGAGATAAAAACCGTGCATAAAACAATGTTAATTTATCATGATCGTGTAGCAACTGAACCTCGACTTGGAACTATCATTCGTGGTCACTGAATGGAACTGTGAAAAGGACTATTGTAATATTTTGTGTCAAGTAAAACTCATTTAGGATTGCTCATAGTCAATCTTTCACACATCAATCACAGATTACTTTTTTTTCGCAGACGTTAAGGCCAAAAAGATTGCAAAAAATATGAAATTAAAGGAAGTACAGCTAAAAATGTAAGTATTGTTGCTAGTACATATTCATTTGTCTTACTTGGTACAGTACTGGACTTTCACAGAGAAGGACAGGGGTTTGCCATCGTGGACCATTCCTTTGGGTCATGTAAAATATTTGAAGGGAATGTGTTTGCTTTATAATTTCTGTCTACAAATGGTTGGACGTTTTACTCTTTGATAAGGATTTTGTAGTCCTGTTTCTCGACACTTTTGCCAACTAAGCTGCATTGGGAGGATGTCCCATAGTGAGACTAGCTCATGTTAACACACTTAAAATTTACCAACATTCAATGGGGAGACATAAATGCACCAACAAAATGTAGGGCTTGAACACTTTAAGTGACTCTATACATACTGTACTTAAGAAATGAAATACCTTTTCTGTGTTTTCACACGCTAATGAAAACCGAGATGCGTTTGGGAGAATTCGAGAGCAGAGCAGGGACCTGGTTGAGAATTCTCCCAAACGTATCAAACAAAAAAATTCTCCCAAACGTAACAAACAAACAAACAAAAAAACCTGTTTATGCGTTTCACTATGTCATTTCTCCCTACACTGCATTTCATTGAAAATGACCAATAAGCACACGAAAGACGCTTGAAAATGGTGTGAGTGTGTTTCATGCTCTCATGAAACACTGGTTTTTGACCAATCAATGCTCATGTACTATCCCAATTATTTTATAATTAATCATCCAAAGAACTTCATTGCTACCCACAGAAAAGTTTTAACATGTATCTTAGCAATAAATACAGTTTCATATATTGTTTTTGATAAAATTGTTATTTATGTAGGCCTAATGAGCTGGATGACTTGCCAGATCTTGTAGAACCAGATTCAGGAGATACCAGTGGAGACAGTGATAATGACGATGATAATGATGACTTTAATGATGATGGTATAGAAAGCAGTGATGATATTGACAGTAACTCTGACAATGAGGTATTTATAACTATTATAATTATATAATTATTAATGAAATAACTATACACCTAATTGCAGGAACATTGTCCTGACTTTTGTAACCTAGTGGGAAAGGAATTAATTAAAAGACAAAAGAAGATCACTCAAGCTGAACTCTTTGTTTTTGTTATTGCTTTGTTACTAAATGACTAATGTTCTTCTTTCATTTGACAACATTGTTGCAATTAGGTGTATGTTAATTTTGTATGTGATTATATATTCAAGTGTTGAAACACTCGAAGATAAAATTTGTATTTCCGCGCACGCATGTTATATGCTCTATTTATTTGACACCCATTCTTAGTACCGGTAACTCTCCATTTGTAGGCAACATCTGAAACAAAATATTATAGATATGACAATCATAATTTCACTAATTTCTATAACTCAACAAAAGTTACACTTAAAATTATTGTATATTTTGATAACACTACTGTTATTCAGTAGCTTTAAAGATATCAGCTCATAGTCTTGATTGGAGACAGTGAAAAACATATTTATCACAAGGAACGAATGTAGAAGTTAGCAGAATTGTATAATTGCTCTGCAAATCAAGAAATTCAGCATTTCTTCCACACCATACATTGTACTCTATCTTTGGCAATGTAATATAATAAGAATATTATCAATGGTTTTGTTCAACAGAGTGTCCCTGAACTAGTGACAGATTCTTCCAAAGGTATAGTTTAAAACATTAAAGACTAAAGTTATATTATAATATTAAAGTTTTACTGTTATTTGTATCTTATGATGGTTGTACAGAAAGCCAATCCTTTTTCTTTGTAAACAAATAGAACCAAGTTAACCTGAACATCAGGTTATTGCACCCACAATTACCTGTTCTTAGCATTTATGCAATTCGTTTGGTGGCACAGTGGGCGGGTTTATTGGAATAAGATGCAGACATTTTTCGCTTATTGTATTAATATTATGATCGTGTGATACTTTTGGCTTTGTTTGCTTAATTCGTCTTCAATTGTTTTATGATTTCAGACAGCGATTCTGATGATGATTATGAACAGTAAGTGTGCATTACATTGTAAATTCTACATGATACTTTTTTATAATTTATGTGACCCTATAATTGAATTATAAGTTTGATATTACTTTATGGATTATTGATTTATCATCGTCCTCATCCAGTTCCTTGTTTGAAACCTCAGTACTATACCTCCTCAGCCAACCCTGCTCATTTTCTCTTTTGGAAACTCCTTGACAGTGTGAACCTCAATATTGTTGATTAATCTTATTATATTACATTAATTCAATCAATATTATTGTTTTTTAAGACTTTGTCAAATTGAATAATTGTATAACTATTTTCCTTGTGTTTGTTTACAGGAGGAAACACCTTGCAGAAGAGGTAAAAAATTATTATACTGTATACTTACTTGTACAACAATCATAAACATTTAGTTTCTAAATTTACACAAATCAACAAAACATATAATATAGAGGGATTTCATGGCAGCAATGTTTGTGGTCAAAACAATGAAGCTTTTCTCTCAAGGGAACTGAAATCATTTGTTTACAAAAGCTTTCTTTTGTATTAGCCCACAAATATGGCTACCATGAAATCCCTCTATGTGGTACTACATCTATTTGAATTTAATTTAGTGTTCTTTATTCTCTGTTTTTAGAAAAAAAATTAGAAAATATATATCAGAAATCCTCATTCAAGATACATATACATAAATTATGTCCTCTTAATTATTTTAGTTAAAGTTGAAGAATCAAGGCTTACTAAAGTCACATATCAATCACACAATGCCTGGTGAAAAAGAACTTAAAAAGAAGAAAAGAAAAGACCAGAAAGAAAAACATGACCAAGGAAGAAAAAAAGAGGTAATCTTTTGAATAGTTTTAAATGTTATCCTTGTATAATTTTTGTGTAGTCTTATTACATGGCATACACCTATTTCCAAAAATGGTTGCTCAAGTAAAAATGGTGATGGCATGACTGAAAGGAACTGTGGATCTATGAGGATGATTATTTAGAACTTTTTGGTGGCAGAAACTAATTTAATACTGCTAAACGGCTGACCCAAATAGTTGAAATTATTTATTTCTTGTTTGTGACATTGTGTTTATCAATCTGGGGCTGGTTGTACGAAGGGTGAATAGCGCTATCCACCGGATAAATCCTTATCAGTGGATAAAATCTATAAAAAAACCTTTGCAGTGGATAACTTTTATTTGCAGACAACTGTCTTGATCCACCCTTCGTACAACTGGCCCCTGTAGAAAAAACACATACAGTATAATAAATTATGCTGTATGCAAAGTCCTTCCGTGCATTGCAGTGTTATATAAGCACTATTTCAATAGGGTAACTAGAATTACACAAGTAATTTTCATCTAGGCCCTACATACATACATATATACATAAAAATTAAAGATCAAAATACAAAACTATCTAAATGCAATTTAAAATTCCTAAGATAACTCATGCTTTCAAGCTTTTGTAAATGTAATTTGAAAATTCCTAATTTCAAAAAAAAGTGTTCATTCTGATTAGCTGTTTGAAACAGCTAGATGTATATCTGCAGTTCAAGATTTTAAACTATGTTTTGTATATTCAAATAGATGGAAAATGGTGTGTCTGAAGCTTTTCAGAAAAGAAAAGATTTGAATATCACCTTGAAGCAGGTAAAAAAATTATAGTATTTATATTGTGGCTAATAATCCCCATATTTTATGACTTGTATTAATTTATATCATCCTATATAATAATTCAACTTCTAGAATTTATAATATACACCTATTTCAAAAATCATTGTCACAACCAACCTACAGTAGCTCTAAAGCCTGCAAAGATGTCAGTATTTCTTCTCTTATTATTAATTTATTCATGGCATATTTTGATTGTGTGCACACTACACTTACCAGGACAACAGTAATATTGAAATAGTCACTAAAAATAATATGTTGTTATTATATTGATATTTTTAATGTTTGTGTTCTATAAATGACAATGACAATAATACAACGATAACTAATAATTGATTCCATTATCAGGGGTCTAAAGCTTATTTGGATGGTAAATGGAAGGCATCAATTAATTTCTATGAGCAAGCTATGCAAATGCTGACTGAGGATGATCCTTTTCAGGTACATGAATTGCTTTCTAAAGGCATGCAAAAGCTTTAGGGGATTTTCAAAAAACAGCTAAATAATAATGTTATCAAATGGAAATACAGAACCTGTTTCTACTTATCCAACTGCATCAAACTATTTTATTGATTTCAGTATCATTGATATTACAGGTATTTAAAATCAAGCGCATAGACTTCATCCAACTGCATCCAACTATTTTATTGATTTCAGTATCATTGATATTACAGGTATTTAAAATCAAGCGTATAGACTTCATACTCATTCTATACTCTCATGGTACAGCCTGTCTTGAAACAAGAATCCACAAGGTAAGTGTTGAACAACAGATGTATCATTAAAGTCAAAGTAATAACTTGATAGTTAAACTTTATTATCATGATTAATGTCCCTTGTTCTGTGCCATAACAGTAGATCCACATGGGTTTACTTCAAGCTGGTTGAAAGACCCATTGTCATTTACCTGCATGCCATGCATTGATTGTTTTGATTTGAGTGTTATAATTCATTGGCAGTCAGAGAAAACAAATAAAACAAAAGTTACGCTAAACATTTATTAAGAGCATAAATACCCACTTACATTGTAAAATATATCAAAATGTCTGAATTTTCATGGTCCATGAAATTCAGTCTTGTGCAGTGCATGCTGGTAAGTGACCATGGGTCTTTTTAAAAAGATTACTAGATTTTAAAAATACTTCATTTTAATGTACAGGAATTAATGGAAGCCACCAAAAAGTTTGAAACCATCACTATTCAGTACAAGGAAATCAAATTTCCCTTAGCCTATTATGGATTGGGAAGGGTTTTTCATCTGCAGAACAGGTACAACAAATATTAATAAGAATTTAATAATTAATAATTATTCTGAAACAAAAGATCATTTCATTTATTTTTTTAAAAAAGATAGACGTTGGCATTACACTGTAATAATTTTGCAAATTAATATGGATTTGTTTTTTACATATCAAATAAGAAATATCACAATCCACCTTCCTAATCATTTTGCTGTTTAATGTTTGACCTTTAGGTTTAATGAAGCTCTTGAACCATTGAATAAAGGTTTAGACATAGTAAAATCAGGAGACTTTGGTGAATATAGGTGGCCAGGAACACAGTTTACTATTGAAGAATCTGAGCCAGGGAAACTAGAGGTATCCAGTCATACACTAACAATTATTATAGCACTGGTGTTCTGATGGTGGAGGTGGTGGTGGTTGAGGTGGAGGTGAGAATGGTAGTTGTGATGATGGTTGTGGTGGAGGTGGTGATGATGGTTGTGGTGATGGAGATGGTGATGATGGTTGTGGTGATGATTGTGGTGGTGGTGGTGGTGGTGGTGGTGGAGGAGATGATGAGACCTTTGCTGGTGTTTGTGCCATCAGCACTATTAACTTTGAAACAGATTGGATGTTTTATTCATCAGATCTTTATCATGAAACTGATGCATAAAACATCAATCCTTTATTGGGATTTAAAGGTCTGTACATGTGACCACTATGGGCAACCACAATTGGATTAATAGGACATGAATTATTCATGAATTTGATAAGTAATAATATAATGAGAAGTGATTTTATTTAATTGTCTTGTTTATACTTTTAGGTAGCATTTAAGACCATCATAGCCCTATGTCAACATCCACCAAAACCTGATGCTGTCTGTAGGTTTACAGACTGTCAAGGGAGAAGTGCCATTTATCTTACAGATCCAGGTAAACAACCAACTGATTTGCTAAGTATAACTTATATTTAACGTGCACTACTTTATTTTAAAAGTGCTTATCCATTATATTTTGTAATAAATATTATACTTTTTTAAGATTGACTTTTTTTACTTTGGTAGGTTTTGCAAAAACAAATTGTCAATGCCATGTACACCATTAATGCTATTGTTGATTGAATTTTTTGAAACAAAAACAGCCTTTCGCAATAGAGCAAACAGGTCCTTATCTATTTATTTATCTGTTCTTTTGTCCTAGATTACAAGGGCTATGTAAGATTGATATGTGATGACTCATGTAAAATAGAATACCATCCAGTATGTTGGAAGAAGTACAGAAGTACCTATACTGACAGGAATGGGGAAAAGGTGAGGCTATCACCAAAGTGATAATTGGTATACTAGCAATAAAGAAAAAACAGGAGTCCAAAACTGTATCATTAGTATAGGAAATCACACAATCTTACGTACAATTTGTAATTAATAGATATGAGTGATGTTTTGAAAGTTATCAATTTCTATTTCTATTTCTATCAATTTGATAACTATCAAAACATCACACTCAGTTATCTATTAATTACAAAGTGTACGAGAAGATTGTGCATTTTTTTATTTATAATATACTGAAAAACTAATTGGTACTCTGCAGAGTACAATTGACAATTTAATTGTAATCCTCTCGTCCAATCAGAATAGTAATTTGAATAATTTTTGTACAGTTTATTATAATTCTAAAAATTGAGTATAAACGATGTGAGCATAATAGAGACTACAATATTATTTGATGGTCATGATGCCCTTGTAATAATGAAAAGAAGAAATATCTCAGTCTTCATGATTGTTGTATATTTATTAATTTTATTATATATTTACTGATATTACATATTTATCAACTTTGCCCCTAGTTATCCCACTGAGTGGGCCCCTCTAGTGGGACCCATTCTTAGAGTACACAGGAACCCTGCCTTACGGCCACCCCTTTATTGCGGCCAGTTTTTTTAGGTCCTGACGAAATGCATGCCCATACATTTTCTATACAATTTACCGCGCTTTATACGCCGCATTAACAGGATTCCACTGTACACAAATGCAGTTTTTGTACTTGCCACTTAACATCTAGTATTTATTTGTGCTGGAAACCTGGTCAAGAGTAATAAGATTCAGAGACTAAGTATCAAGTGAAATATATTATATTATTTTATAATTAGAAATTTGATTAATTTTTCTGCAATTTTAATGTTGCAGGATTTTCTTGAAGAGGAATGTATAACTCCTGACTGTGCAGCACCATTAGTACATATACAGATCTATGGTTCTGAGGGGCTTAAGACAGAGGTACCATGATATTAACAACACCATACACTTTAAGATTAGTAGAAAAGAAGTTAAGGGGAGGACCATTTGACTTTTGGGGGGGTGGGTGGATGATTTGGTCTGTGCAGGAAATATTTTTTAGTCCGATTGCATGCGCATGGAATTTATTTGATAATAATGCAAATATTTGATTGGCGCTTTTGGCTTGCACAAAAGTTTTTGCAGGATATTTTTTTTTAAATCATCCACCACCACCCCCCTCAAAAGTTAAATAATCCACATTTAGCACACAACTCTACTCACACAAAACCAGAGAAAAACAGTTGTGGCATGGCAGCACAAAAAACTCTCTCCTCTTGTCGCCCAAACCATGAATCAAGCCCAGGTCATAGTAGTGAAAGGCCAGTGCTCTCACCACTAGGTGACCCATGCCACCCATAAATAGATATAGTTATAGTTACATAGTTTGCAATCTATTTTTGTGGTTCACCTATTATAATTGTATAATTGTTATAGTTTGTTGTTGAAAATGCTGCAAAGCAAAAGCAAGGCAAAGTAAAAACACACAGGTAAGACTATGTCAATTGGTTACATTCTTTATCTTGTTTTCCCATTAAAGCAGACGACACACTAGGTGATTTTCTACACTCGTTGGAGGACATTTCAATAGACTTCTTTACCTCCTTATGCAAATTGCCCATTTCAGACCATGTGTCATTTCTTTTACTCTGACTAAAAAAAAATATTTACTGTTGAATTTTGTTTCTTTTTGTGCTACTTTTTCATTTCCTGGAAACAGTTCACATAATTCAATAGAAACAACAATGAACAAAGACTACAATAGGTTTTCAGTATGTGGAGAAGGACCTCCTTTTGTCAACCATCATGCCCTCTTTAGTCTTGTTCTTGATTGCTGGTATGTCTCATTTAGCAACCAGAAGACTAAATCAGAAAAGAAGAAAAGGGAAGAAATCAAAGCTGAGCAGCACAATAACACTGATGCAGAGGATGATGAACCCAAGAAGATTGAAGAACTACCTCCTGATACAAAGAACAAACCAACAAAACCAGGTATCTTGTCAGGCATGATACTATGAAAATCACTAGAGTGGTTAAATGTCCGTTGAAATTTTGGCCTTGGGGGTGTTTTGTTTTTGTACCACATGACCAATTTTGAGCAAAATGATTGTCCAGAAGTGATCACAGGGTACAAAAACGGAACAGAATTTCAAACAAGCATTTTACCACTCTAGTGATTTCAATAGTATAATTGATGTAAATTTTACAACCAGCACTCACCCATCCAGGCTCTTGCTTGAGGCTTCATTACACACCCTACTTACATATTCAATATTTTACAACATACTATACCCTCCTCACATGCTGGTTTTTGTTGATGGAGACAAAATAACAATGAGTCAACAAACCCAACTCACATTATAATTCATGCAAGAAGCTTGGGTAGCTTAACCAGCAAGAAGCTAATCGGATATTATTGTTTTTTTTTTATAAGCTTGAATGTGCAGTTTGCCAATGTTTTGTTTATTGATGATCTTAAGTGATTCGTGAATGCTCAAATACCAGCTTACCATTGGACATTATTATGCATCAGTTACAGTATCCAAAGCAATGATCTACATTGGGATTTATTGGGAACTAATACATTCACAACAAGTGTGAGAGTTTCACCAGGGATCCCAAACACTGAGAAACAGATGAGGACATGGGCATGACTTGTGCTGAGTGCTTCTATTGAAGAATAGAAAACAATGCAGTGTGATCTGTCGAGTTATAGAGCACACAGGAATTTTAAGAAGACGAGAGAAGCGTTAGGAGAAGCACGACGCATAGCAGAGTGCTTCTCAACACTTCTTGAGTCTTCTTAAAATTCCCAAGTGCTCTTTAACTCAATAGAGCACTGGTTCTGAGTTTTCTATTTCTTTTATAAAATATTCAGTAGTTAAAATCAAACAAATCGACGCTACGTGCACTGTTGAGTTCTAGAGAATGCTTCTCAGCCAATCAGAGCGCGCGATTTAAATCAAATATTTAATAATGCTTCAAGGTGTTTGAAATCCACAGATGAGGTCTGAAGCACAAGTTTTTTGTCATAGCTTCTTAAACATGAATAAATAACAACCAATAGGTTTGGGTAGCCAAACCAATGCACATGATGGGATTAGATTGGATAACAAAAGTAATAGATATGAAATATTAATGAGTTTAAGAAGTTATCAGAAAGTTTTAAACATAAAAAGCCTCTTACCTTTGTGATCCTTTATCCTTGGATAAGACAGATCATCAATTTATGTCTTTATTAATAGATGAACCAGAACCAACTGAGAGAGAAAAAGCCAAGGCACAAATGGTAAGGTTTTGTTCAATATCATTCAACCATAAATCATCCTCTTAAGATTTCATAATTTCCATATGTAGCCTACTCCAGAAGTCAACGTTGTTCCAGACACTAGAGATAGTAAAGATGGTGATGCAGGGGTTTATATATTGAGAAAGAATGAAGAAAGACTGCCAGATGATCTCTTGGTTAGTACTATGGTAACAGTTACTAACAACTAATTTCTTTGCGATTGCCTTTCATGAGGGCTCATAAAGCATAAAACATATTTTGTGTTTTATTTCTGTTTTTCTAAGCAACACTCGCAAACACATGTTGATTTGGTCTGTGCAGGAAATTTTTTTTAGTTCGCTGACATGAGCATGGAATTTATTGATAAAAATGCAAAGATTTGAGCCGCGATTTTTCCTTGCACAAAATATTTCTTGGCCCTTTGGGTTAAATGGTCCACCCCTTACTGAATTTGCTATAAATCTTTTCTGAATCTGCCTTCACAAGTTAATGTCAACTTGCTTCTTTTCTAGGCTTTCAGAGGAGTTAAAAGCAAAAGCAAGAAAAAGAAAGTGAAGGTAAAACCAATTGGATTTGCAGTCATTAGGCGATTTTCACAATGATGTCATTTTTCTATCATTACAAGAATGCTTTACAGATTTTTTTTGATTTTTTTTCCTACCCTCTTGAGAATATTGGAACAATTGACATTAAAGAAGCCAATCATTTTCGTAGTTTTAGTTTATGATGTCATAAATGCAAATGGCCTCTTGTAGTAGAATATTGAAAAAACTTAATAACATGACAAGAAACAGCATGTTCATTTTCTGTAAAATAAAAATAAAATACAGAAATATTTATAATATTTATTTTCACCTTGTGTATTTTTACAAAAATAATTATATAAATATATAATTTATCAATTTACTAGGTACAAGCTAAATGGAGGCCATTTAACTCTCTATAATGATTGAAATCTAGTTCAATTTTTGTCTTTAATCCAACAAGTAAGATATTGTGTGGTAACAAACAGTGTTTTGTGCCTTTACACTAGAATATACAAAGTCTGGATGAGTTTTTAAAAGACCATGGAGGTGAAGTATTTAAACTGCCTTTTGGAATTGAGGAAGATGGAGAGGAACCTGAAAAGTATGTATGAGTTACCATTTCTGTGATAACATAGACTTCACGATCATCATTGCTCAGGCCTTCTGTGAAAGGCCATCAAGCCTCAACATGCAGGGTTTTTTTAGTTTATTTTACTGATTTCAAGTACTACAAAGCTTATGATTGTTTAATGCTAAATAACAACTGTATCTAGAAAATGTTTTAACTGTCTCTTTCAAAGGAATCATCTGAAATCTGTAATTTGAGCTGCTCAAAATCTGCCATTCCCTCTTACACACGAAAATATATTTTGTATAATATTTTTTTGTATTATGTTGTTTGTCTGTTTACTGTCTGTTTGTAGATGTAGATATATTTTACTTCTTTTTTTACTAGGCCCACCATGATACCACCGTCACAGTGGAGTGAAGACGAGCTTGTTGCTCCCTTTGCCATCCCACACCATCTCAGAGCTGATATACAAGACTTTGAAAGGCATTATCATGCAGATACTGACCCAGGTCTACAACAACCATTATCAGCAGCTTTAGACGAAATACAACCAAAGGCAAATCTTCCAATGGACCCAATTGATGACTACATTATTTCGTAAGTTTTCATTGATTCTAAATACTCATGTTTAAAAAAAGTTGCAATTGAAGCTACAGTCGACACTCTAAGACTTTAAGGAATTTCATGTTAACTTTGCATATTGGATGACAACCTTCACTGACCAGTTTATGTGATGTGGTAATAACCTCCATGTATTAATGAAGTTCAATATAGAGCACCCCTTGAAATCTTGAACCATGAATTGGAATCCCATTGAAGACCTGACAAGTTACAGTATCAGGTTTTTCTTTTGCAATTGCTTTGATTGCCAAATTTTCCACTCACTAGATCAATTGATCATTTCATCGTTATTTACTTCTTGTTTTTATTCTAGATTGTTTACTGAAACACTCAATGCACATGGTCCAATGGATGTAGCAGACGCTCGTATCATTGAACCAATCAACTACCTACCAGAATCACATCAACAAAAGATAAGGGATTGCGGTGGAATCAAACAATTCTTAATGAAATCAGAACAATTTGTTGTACAAGGAAATGTTGTTATGCTTCCCGATGAGCTGCACTTCCAAGAAATTGTTAAAAATGTCCACCATTATCTTAATGGAGGGAAAAACGATTTTAACATTAATGACACTAAAACTCCTGACTTTACTTTTCCAAGTTTTAATGATTCGCATCTGAGTTTTTCTGAACATAACGATCTCACTCCTTGTCCACCAATAGCACCTCCTATGCGTTCACCAATAGTTGAACCTATTGAGCAAGTTGCAGGTCATTCATCACCAGAAACAGCTGCTTTTCAAACAAAACAAACAACAAATGGACAAATTAAAACTGAAACGTTACCTCTGAAACTTTCTGAAGGAAAAACAACTGATCCTCAGCAGATTGTCTTTTGTGAGAATGAGAACGTTAACAAAGAACTTCGAAAGTTTGTGGAGCCGTTGGAGAAAGTTGGAATCCCTCCCACCTCTCAAAGCATTGTGAACCTTATAACGAGTATGAAACTAGGAGAGTCTTTAGATGATAGTAAACTCACTGATGAACAGAAGGAACCACTATTGAGGAACGTTGGCCATTTGTTAGATCAAATTGAAGTGCGACAGGTTCCTAAACCAATTCTACTTGATGGTAAGCTATCTCTGCAGACAGCTAAAAATGAAGTCAAAAGTTCTTCAAGTAAGTCAACTAATGTCGGTACTGAAGTTAACTCAGTTCAACCTTGCAAGGTGCAGAATGGCGATAGTTCCCCACTTTTAAATACTCCACCAAAGCATAAACGTGCGGGTAGTAGTGGATCTGATTTTATAGTCGGAGTGAAAACCAAAGGAGTTCAAACTCAGTTGCAGGTGAAGTCTAAAGGTGTCATGACTGACAGTATGGCTGAGCCTTTTAAACTGGAATATATGAAAACAACACAGGAAAGAGATGAATTACAAAGAAAATTACAGGATATTACTGAGAAACTTAATAACATTCAACGAAAACATGACCAAGAAGTTGACAAAATGAAGAAAAGAACTCAGGATATGCAAAGCGAGAAAGAGGTTAGTATCTAGTTATGTAACTATCCTAGGCTTTTTTATAATATTTTTATTTCGATCATAAAACAGTACAGCATTAATTACAATTAACGAATACAGTACTAAGTACTGTATCCTAGATTTTTTTTGTTATTTTGTTATTTACAATAATAAGGGCCTAGATGAAAATTACTTGACATGTGTAATTTTAGTTACCCTATTGAAATAGTGCTTTAAACAGGTTCCCATTTAAATCTGTACTTTCCCATTTAAATCCGTACTTATGTAAATTTTGTTGATGTGTGCTAAACACACAGATCAACCAATCAGAGAAGTTCTCTTCAGAAATAATATACTCTGATTGGTTGATCTGTGTGTTTAGCACACATCAACACAATTTGCATAAGTACAGATTTAAATGGGAAAGTTCAGATTTAAATGGGAACCCGTTTTTATTATTATTATTAATTACAGTAATAGATGCAGTACTTAAGTACTATATCCTAGATTCTTTTCTATAGCTATTATTTACAATTAATAGGTACTGTTTTTTCTCATTAATATTTATTTTTAAGGTAGTTTTTTAATATATTTGATACAAATAAATAAATAGTAGGGAAAGAGGGGAAAAAAGGAATTTAAAAAAATAAATTGTATTATGCCAAACAACAATATTATTTTCTAATATAATTTTTAATTTGCATTAAATGCATTCAATATTTTTTCCTCATTATACTATGCCCTAAGAAAAACGTCCAATTGCTTGTATTATAGGCTTGTAGTTGGGTAGTTTATCAATCTCGGTGATTACAATGTATATCCTTGACAAACATAGCTAACAAAATGGTGCAAATGTATGCCAATTGTATTAGCACTATAATTATTGTACTATTTTGTATTTCATGGATATATTGTTTTAGTTCTAAATATATTGTGTACATTTTTAAGTTTGTGAGAGCCAGAGTGTATTTAACTTCAGATGTTTTGAACCATTAACAGGTATACATCCAACAAGTCTGTAAAGATGGACTATGTTTCAATGGAGATTTTATTTTCCCTGTAATGAGTCTAAAATCCTGCGTAAAGTTGTTTCAATTTCCAATAGTAGGATATTGCATCGGGTTTGCAAACAGATATGTTTCAAATGATACCTTTCCCCCAGAAACTGTTTACAGCGTGACGCACCTTACCATTTCCACCAGGCAAACATTTTTGCCACTTTTTTAATTGAGAGGTGGAGTCATCACAAAGGTGCCAACACACCATTTGATAGCCAGTTTTAAAGGCGTGTTGCGCTGTATAAGAAAAAAGAATTTCAATTCGAGTGCTGAGGAACACATTATGATAAATTGCAGGGATGTGAATCTTGTTCATGTTATCATGTTCATCAAAATATCAAGCACCCTCTCAGCAAGTGGAACATCACTGCAATAATTACCAACCATTGTACTGCTGGAGCTAAATTGCTATAGTTATTGTCACAAGACAATCACACTGCAATAGCGCAGCGCATGAATGACGTCACAAAAATGGAGACAAAGGCTTAACTCGGACAAGCAAACTTTTATTTAACTTTCAGCAGACAATGCCGATTGAAGCAAATCTTTGTTTAATCACGTTATTCTAATTTTAGCAGGAAATGATAAGATTGGTTCATATATTGCTCAACATGGTAAAACTAAACACAAGTCTTGGAGCTTATTTTTTTGTCATTCATGCACTATTGCCTGAGTAAACGACCCTCTCAAGGAGTTAACACCTCAATTTTGATTGATCTTTATTGCCAATAATATATAACATTTTTGCAGCGATTATCCAAAGAACTGCAGTCTGCAAAACAAGAAGGAAAGTCTGAGCTGAAGAAAATGGAAAAAATGTGTGAAGAAAAGGATAAACTTGCAACATCACTGGAGCAACGTTTCAAGCTTGAACAAGAACGCTATCAGAGTACCATTGCTGGCTTGAAGGCTGAGCTGGAAGCAAAGGATTCTGAACTCCAAAATGAAAGGTAACAAAATCATGTATATAATATACTCTTTGTTTACATACTCTTTGGACATGCTGTACACACAGAACTGATCAATATTTTTGCTCTGTTCAGACGAATATTTGATCGGTTAGGCGTCCGAGTTATTGCTCGTTTTGCATGGTCCCGTGGGAACGGAACCCCTAAGCTGATGTTTATTTGACTGGTCAAAAATTTGTCCGGTACCGTGTAAAGGTAGCCTTAATCCTTGATAAAGCTACATCTTATTACATAAGCAAGTTTTCATGACAAGAGAAATTTGCTTGACAATGTGTAGTTAGAGAAAACTGACCAGTTTGGTTGTGTAGATGGACTGTGGCAATGGTATCTCAATAAAAAAAACTAAAAGTACAAATTGCCTGTATGTGAATAGGCCAAACTTGCTGAGGAGGAGAGGGGGAGGGGGGCTTTATCAAGTCAGTATCCCATCTCGACAAGATGGGGGTCTCCACCTCTCAAGAAAAACTAAATGAAATGAAAGAAAACTAGTTCAATGTTTTATAAAAACATGCACACTTACAATGTTTCACTTTTTCATTTTGAAAAGACTCCTCGGCTTCATTGATGGTTGGATCTATTATTAGTTTAAGTGCTATATTACATTAAATAGATAATTTGTTATTTGTTATTTTCCCAGAGCAAAGCTGAGTTCTGTGATTTCACAAAGGGATGAAGCTCTGAAGAAGGCCGTTGCTTCAAGTAAACAGCAAGAATCACGTGCACAGGATGCTGAAGTAAGGATGACTAGAAGGAATTATAGGAATACAGACAGACGAAACAGGTGGTCAGACAAAAAGACAGAGAGACAGATAGTCAGACAGCAAAAATGATTCATGTTATTTAATCTCAGCCAATTTCTCCATTCAAAAAGTGTTTTTTAATAATCCTATGTTGTACAATAAAACTGTATTAAAATGTATGTTTGTTCAATATGCACATTGACTATAACTAGCAGTCAAACTAGTCTGGACTGCATTGGCGTTTCTAAGGAAACATGGATTAATAAGGTAAGCAGATAGATTAACAGTTAGTCATGCTGGTAAAGAGACAGGCAAGTAGATAAGTTAGACAAGCAACCAGTCAGTAAGATAGGCAAACAGGCAGATAGATAGACAAACAAACAAATAGCAGATTGACAGAAAGAAATGGGTGAAAACAAAAACAAAAAAATCAAAAGAACACATTGAGAAACCAACATACTTCAGATAAATATGCAAACAAGCATACATACATGCAGGCAGACAGACAGGCATAAAAATAATCAGGGAGGCAAACAGACTCGCAAACAAGCAAATAAATGGGCAGACAAATAAACAGTCAAACCAGCACAGTGATGAGCAGACAAACATGCAGGCAGAGTGAAAAGCAGACAGCCATCAGGAGAGACAGGCAGTTGAACATGTATACAGAGAGAAAACAGGGGATGCAGACAAACAAACTTTACAGGCAGAGAGATAGGCAGGCAAGCATATGCAGATACAAGCAGGCATGCAGAGAGACAAGCACAAAGAGATGAAAGAATTGTGGATATGCAGACAAGCAGTAGCAGAGAGGCATGCAGATGGAAGAACAGAAAGAATTGCAGATAAGCAAGCAGACATGCAGACAGTAGCAGGGAGGCAAGCAGAGACAAGCAGAAAGAATTGCAGATAAGCAAGCAGATATGTATGCAATCAGGCAGTAGCAGAGAAACAATTGCAGAGAAGCAAGAGCCTTGCCGCCACACAAGAAATCATATTAATGACCTTACAATTTTGTTAATCTTTGTATGAAAAGCTAACACATGAGTATGTTTTCAAACCATTTTCTGTTATTTTTATTAATAGGTGAAGCTTCTAGAGTTGAGACGAGATGTTGGTTTGAAGTTCTTAGAAAGGTCTCTTCAAGAAGCTTCATATACTGCCAATAACCTGATCACTGTCAGAAATCAAAGGTAATGACATTTCGTACATCGATCAGACCTAATCTGACGATGAAGGACTATGGTCAAAAATATCAGTAATCATATAAATGACAGTGTTAGGCTCTTTGTTGCTCAGCCTTAGTCTCAATACCATGTGAATCTTCTTTTGTATTAAATGCAAACATCAACAATAGAATTATTTAATAATTATACGCAGTGAAGCGGTCATCGGACAAATATTTACTGATCCGCAAGTTTTCATCCAATAACCACTTGGCCTGAGGTGAATAATTGTTTGAGTATATACGCAATTCACAACCAAACAAAAAAGTATAGTCCGAAATTATAATATATTGTATATTTGTATTTATTCTTTTTACAGAGTTTCAATTACATAATAGTACAGAGCTAAAGTACTTTGATTGTTTTGTTTACTAGTGTTGGAACTTCTTCTAAAATGGATGAACTTATCAATTCTTGGAGAGTGTACTTTCTCGGTTGTCAGCAAAAAGCAGCAAATTGTAGGGTAAGTTTCAAACAGTCAATGCCATTAACGTTGTCCATTTAAAGTAGACATCAATTGTCACTACAAGTGAGTGACGTGATTCTTTGTTTATTTAATTCCAGCAGTTGAAATTTCAATTTTTAACTGTATAAATGAGTACAGTAAACATGGAATAAGAGTTATAAAATCTATGTTTACAATTAATATCATGTGACATTTCTTTTAGTGATATTGTCTTTTTTGTGGTCAATGTGAATAACATTGCCTTTAAATAGACTTATTTCATTATACATAATTGAAAAAATGTACAATGAACCAATTTATTCATTTATTTGTAAATTCACTTATTAAAGTTATGTTCTATTTATTATCCATAAATATGCAGTATTGTATTCACAATTACTTTTGATTTATTAATAGTCGTCATTATTATAATAGTTTTATGTCATTCTCACACCATCGTTTTCGTCATTCATCTATCCATTTATCTATCAGCCCATTTATTTATTTATCTATCCATTCATTCATTCATTTATTAATCTATCCATTTATTTATTTATCTATCCATTCATTCATTCATTTATTAATCTATCCATTTATTTATTTATCTATCCATTCATTCATTTCCACATGCTTTCATTTATTTATCTATCCATTCATTCATTCTCTCATTCATTCATTTATTTATCTATCCATTCATTTATTCATTCATTTATTAATCTATCCATTCATTTATCTATCCATTCATTCATTTCCACATGCTTTCATTTATTTATTTATCTATCCATTCATTCATTCTCTCATTCATTTATTTATCTATCCATTCATTCATTCTCTCATTCATTTATTTATCTATCCATTCATTTATTCATTCATTTATTAATCTATCCATTCATTTATCTATCCATTCATTCATTTCCACATGCTTTCATTTATTTATTTATCTATCCATTCATTCATTCTCTCATTCATTTATTAATCCAGCCATTTATTTATCTATCCATTCATTCATTCATTTTCACATGCTTTCATTTATTTATCTATCCATTCATTCATTTCCACATGCTTTCATTTATTTATCTATCCATTCATTCATTCTCTCATTCATTTATTAATCCATCCATTTATTTATCTATCCATTCATTCATTCTCTCATTCATTTATTAATCCAACCATTTATTTATCTATCCATTCATTCATTTTCACATGCTTTCATTTATTTATCTATCCATTCATTCATTTCCACATGCTTTCATTTATTTATCTATCCATTCATTCATTCTCTCATTCATTTATTAATCCAACCATTTATTGATCTATCCATTCATTCATTTTCACATGCTTTCATTTATTTATCTATCCATTCATTCATTTCCACATGCTTTCATTTATTTATCTATCCATTCATTCATTCTCTCATTCATTTATTAATCCAACCATTTATTTATCTATCCATTCATTCATTTTCACATGCTTTCATTTATTTATCTATCCATTCATTCATTCTCTCATTCATTTATTGATCTATCCATTCATTTATCCATTCATTCATTCATATCCACATGCTTTCATTATCCATTGGTAGTTTTATTCATTCTTTCTATGTATCATTTATAACAGTGTTTGTCTGTTGTTTACAGAACAACTTCAATGCTCAAATACAAGAAGTCAGTAATGGTAGTGTATTATCATCACTACGCGCGTTATCCATCCCAGGTCCTGCTGTCTATCCCGGGCAGCCCGTCCTACATCTGGTAAGCTTGTCAATGATTTATCATAGTTTCTATGATTGATAAGTGGAGTTTCCATCAGAAATAATAATAATAATAATATGCCTCATTTATATAGCGCTATATCTCTCAAATAGCTCATAGCTCATACCCTCATGTTCATTGCCATCACTATTACAATAAATAGTAAATAATTAGCGGCCATCAAATATCAAATACCAATGTACCAAAGTCGTTTTCACGGCCGTCAATCAAGTTATCTAAGGTACCAACTGATTCTTTTTGATTGACAGCAGACTAAAACCGCTTTTGCATGATTACATTTGAATGCCAGTAGTCGCGTAATTATGAAAGGCAATGTAACAATCAATTGCTTATAATTGTTCCTGTCGTATGAAAGGCGCTGTAACAATCAATTGCTTATAATTGTATGGTTGTTTCAGAATCCTCCACTAGTGACACATATCCAGTCTTCTTTCCAACTCACTCCAGCTGACATGACCATTCCCAGTCAAGTATATAACCATCCCTCTTTTGTACAACAACCACGTCCAGTTGGCCCTTCCCCTGTACTCCCTGCTGGTGCTGCCTCTGTACATCAACCAGCCCCTGTTCGTGCTGCTGCTCCTCCAATGAATCCTCAACAACCACGCCAAATTGCCCCTTCCCCTGTACTCCTTGCTGGTGCTGCCTCTGTACATCAACCAGCCCCTGTTCGTGGTGCTCCTCCTCCAAGGAATCCTCAACAACCACGCCCAGTTGGCCCTTCCCCTGTACCCCCTGCTGGTGCTGCTTCTGTACATCAATCAGCCCCTGTTCGTGCTGCTGCTCCTCCAAGGATGCCTCAACAACCACACCCAGTTGCCCCTTCCCCTGTACTGCATGCTGGTGCTGCTTCTGTACATCAATCAGCTCCTGTTCGTGCTGCTGCTCCTCCAAGGATGCCTCAACAACCACACCCAGTTGCCCCTTCCCCTGTACTGCATGCTGGTGCTGCCTCTGCACATCAACATGCCCCTGTACATGCTGCTGCTTCTCCAAGGATCCCTCAACAACAAGTACCAGCGCCTACTACAACACCGCCACTGATTACACAGCAGGCCCAACATGGTGTTGCTGCCGAGGGTAGTACAGGGAGTGCTCCTAAAACTGATGGTGACAAAGGACGTCCGTCTAATAGCTTTGAGAGAATAATGCTAAGATTATCTATTGCTTATCCTTATCTCGCAAGGTTAGATTCCGTATTCTAGAATTGTTTTCAGTAGAAGCCCTCTAACGCACTACCATTGATTTCATATGATTCTTTATCGCCGGATTGATTTTGAAAAGAATAAAGAAAACTGACTGAGAAAAGGGAAGGAAAAAATCTGAGAAAAGGAAAGTAAAACGAAAAGAAAAACTGAGGAAAAGAGAAGAAAAAAAAGCAACTGAGAGAAAGTTTTAAATTCAAAAGTTCGAATTCCTTATTGTTTCTTGTAAATCTTAGGGCCGAGCTAACTTCACTGATCAAAGAGGTTCGTCAAAGTAAGAAGGGCACGTTAACTGGTCTTTCATTGGAAGAAATCGTACAAAGTGTTGATTTACTAGCAGATGCTAAAATAAAGGTAACACATCACGTTCGTCTGTCTGTCCACATTGTCCTGTTCGTCTGTCTGTCCAACTGACGTCCTAATGTCTGTCTGTCTTTCTTAGATTACCTGGTTTAACTGTACAACTGAATAACGTACTTACTGACTGACCGACTGACTGATCCACGAATTAATAATACATTAATCAACGGTTTTAAATAAACGAATGAATGGATAAGTGAATGAATACACCGAATCGAAATATGGCGGCCAATTTGAATAACAATTCTTCTTTACTGGCCAGCCTCGCATACATGTGAAAACACTATTGTGTTCCAACGTGAACACGAGGCTAGCCAGTAAGGAACAATAGGGGTCGCCATATTTAGATTCGGTCTACAAACGAATGGAAAAGATGACTACTATTTATATACTTGTCCATTTTAGGAAGGTACTATTCGCATCCCACAAATACAACAGGCGCCGGGAGTTGTTCGCAGTAACTCTTCACAATTTTTATCACAAATACAAAGTTTTGGAGCAACAGCCAACAACGCACCCCACCCCCTCACAACAATAGACTCGAGCTCTCACTCAAGTCTGACATTTGAAGCAGACGAAGATGATCCATGTGTTATATGTCACGATGACATGAGGTCACCATTAGATACAGTGGTTTTAGAATGTGGACATAAATACCATAACAAGGTAAGTGTCCTGCGTTTATGATTGTAATTATTTAAGGTGGTTATGTACACCTATTTTAAACAAAGATTATCAAGCGAACGGCCATTGCACGACCGGATGGAACTATGGTCTTTAATATTGATATTATCAACCACATTTAGCTAGAGTACAAACACTAAAAGTGTGCAATACTTTGCACTATTTACCACTAAATAGTGTTGATTAAACAATAGAGAACAATAGAATTAGCATAATTTAGCAATATTTAGTGGTATTTATGTTGCACACTTTTAATGTTTGTACTCTAGTGAAGAAGAGCTTATTACTTATCTATTATATCTTAAACTGCCATTAGGAAACGATAAGAGTGGTTTAAACACAGGAGGCCCAATCTCATAGATCGAGGCGATTTATAAGGCTTTATATGTAGGATTATTCTCAAATCTATAACTCTTCGAAAATAAAGAAAATAAACTCAAACGTTCATGGATTGTTTTTTGTGTCTTTCTTGCTATCTGGTAGCATCAGCCTGAAATCGCTACCAGATAGCAAGAAAGACACAAAAAACAATCCATGAACGTTTGAGTTTATTTTCTTTATTTTTCGAAGAGTTATAGATTTGAGTATAATCCTACATATAAAGCCTTATAAATCGCCTCGATCTATGAGATTGGGCCTCCTGTGGTTTAAAGCCATCTCTGATATTTGTGTGTTGTGATCATCCGGGTGTGTGTCGTTTTGAAAAAGACGTGTTGTTCGTGTCTGACGTTTCGATAATTTGAGCGGCTGTCGTCTTCATCTTCTTCACACCGAATACATGTTATATTATTATTGTTCTATCTAGGTACATTAACCGCAGAACATAAATAACATACTGTCCATAAATATTGACAAATTAAAAAACGTCTAAAAGGGCTACCACAATGTTTATCGAAATTGGTATATATAGGTTAAGAAGCTATATCCTATATATAAAAACCGCAATGATAAAATGTCGTAATATTGACATAAACGATCCAGTTAATCGCCCTGATACTGATGATCACTATATGTGCTTCTACACTAGCAGTTGTCCTCGAGAACGAAAAGGCTGCCATGTTAGTTTTTCTATGTCATAAAAAACTGAAATTGTCAAGGACGCAATTTGGTCGTGTAAATGGACAACATGGAAAAAATAGCAAGGAATATTAACGTTTCCATCGTCTGACGAACAGGACAACTTGTCAAAGGAAACTGTTTCGTCGTAAACACTGTCGTTTCACGAGTAAGAAAAGTTTGTCGAGAAAAAAATCAAGACAAAAGCCAATTGCTAATTCAGTCTGGATGGCTTTGAATTTAATCTGGATGGCTTTGAAAATACTTCCAATTGTTAATCACCCTAATACTGGTGATCACTATCATACGACCTTTGTAGGATAACCTTGTATTACTGAAATAACATAACTCAAAAGTCAGTCACTAAGTCAACTTAGCCGGCTTTGAAGATACCTGCGATTGTCGCTTTCTAATCTATTCTTGTTTGCGCTGTGTAATTCGACCACACATTGAATTTTGTGAATAGTATAAAGTAGAAGTAAGAGTATTTTACAAGTATGGCAGAGCCAATATCCATCCATCCATTCTGCTGTTCATTCGTTCATTCATCCCATTTCTTATCTATTCTTGTTTGCGCTGTGTAATTCGACCAGACATTGAATTTTGTGAATAATATCAAGCAATAGTAATTGTATTTTACAAGTATATCAGAGCCAATATCCATCCATCCATTCTGCTGTTCATTCGTTCATTCATCCCATTTCTTATCTATTCTTGTTTGCGCTGTGTAATTCGACCAGACATTGAATTTTGTGAATAATATCAAGCAATAGTAATTGTATTTTACAAGTATATCAGAGCCAATATCCATCCATCCATTCTGCTGTTCATTCGTTCATTCATCCCATTTCTTATCTATTCTTGTTTGCGCTGTGTAATTCGACCAGACATTGAATTTTGTGAATAATATCAAGCAATAGTAATTGTATTTTACAAGTATATCAGAGCCAATATCCATCCATCCATTCTGTTGTTCATTCGTTCATTTATTTTATTCATCCCATTTCTAATCTATTCTTGTTTGCGCTGTGTAATTCGACCAGTTGTGACATTTAATGTTGTGAATAGTATAAAGTAGTAGTAATTGTATTTTACAAGTATATCAGAGCCAATATCCATCCATCCATCCATCCATTCTGTTGTTCATTTATTTCATTCATCCCAAAATGAGCAAAGTGCGAGCTCTCAAATCGAGATCCTTTGATCCGCAAACATTCCTTAATGCAGCCTTTTTGTATTTTCGCACAATGTATATAATACACCTAATCGCATAAAAAAAGAACATTAGTAATTTAGTAAGAAGGGAATAACAAAAAAAAAATGAGTTTAGCTTGAGTGATCTTCTCTTGTCTTTTAATTAATTCCTTTCCAACCTCGTTCCCAGGGCCCTCTCCCTTCGCTTTTGGGTGGGGCGGGGAAAAAAGCGAAGGGAGAGGGCCCTGGGAACGAGGTTGATTCCTTTCCTACTAAATTACAAGACAAGTCAAGACAATGTTCTTGCAATTAGGTGTGTATATCGAATTGTTTTTTTTTTTTGTCGTTAGTATAATCATCTCTTTTATTTGTTATACATGTTTGATCTCTTGCAGTGTATCAGGAAATGGCTTATGGGAGAACAAAGCACGTGCCCCACGTGTCGGGTACACGCCCTGTTGCCTGACGAGTTCCCGCGACTAAAATAATGTGAATAATTTAAATTCAAAAACAAAGAGTAGTGTAGTTACCCAAATACCTTTAGTCTAAAATTGATGCATCAACAGTTACTCCCTCTAAACAATGATTGATTAGTAGTTACTCAAATAACTTGAGTAAATCGATACATCCACAGTTACTCGCTGCAATAACAATAGTTGTTATTTAAATAGCTGAGTAAATCGAACGTTTTATTAGAAAAAACGTCATTACTCATCTAACTAGGTACTGAACTATGAATTCGTTGTTTTTTTGTTTTTACTCAGTTATTGATCCACAAAAATGAACATGTGAGCTGCGTTGTGTGCAAAATAATTAACGTAGAGGTAGTGAGTGTGTGTCTGAGTCTCCCCAATTAGCCACTGGCTAAATACATTGAGACGTTAAAAAAGTGATTTATTTATTTTTATTTGTTTGAGTAACTACTAATCAATCGTTTTTGCAGTGTTTGAAAAAGGTGTCTCCCTAGAGTGGGAGTTGTTATTTTTGTTGTAACCTCATCTAAATCTGATTATGACTAAGTTATACAGCAGATTTGACCAAAAAGAACAATGAAGCTAGACATGGTCTTCGAAATACAGTGTAACCCCTCTATCTCTCTTCTAATCTTTCTATATTTTGGTCCCATATTTTTCTAAAGTTTCAAATAAAACCTCGATAAACCGAACTGCCCCGCTAAACCGGACATTTTGTTGGTCCCAGGGCTGTCCGATATAGAAGGGTTTCACTGTAGATCTAAGATGCTGGGAGCTGTATAGTGGCCGGGATGGGATGTTTTCATTTTCGAAATTCAAATATCCCGACCACCACATTGGTATCGCAGTTTGTCACGACAACGTTTGTGTTATTACTCGTATGAATTTTGTTCTCGAACGTCCTGCTGTTGTAACGTAACCATATAGATATAACGATATTTTTTTTGGGGGACACAGATGTTGCAAGATATTTTTTTCGGTAGTACTCATTACTTTTTGTCCGTGCAAAAAAGGCTGCTCGATATTTTTTTTCGAGTTTAAAAGCTTGCTCGAAATTGTTTTTTGAAAACTGCCCCCCTACCCATCAAATATCAAATGGTCCGTCCCTTGTACTTATTTATACTATAAGTGGATGTTGGTAAAACTGTAAGGTTTAGCATGCGTCACATCCGGACTATTTTCTTCGTCACACATACCGACTTTTTGACCCAGACTAGTAAGCCGGTTGTATGACTAGAAAAGCTGTGTGTAAAACTATTTTGATAAAAAATCGCAAACATATATATATATATATATATATATATATATATATCATAGTGGGCGTCCTTTATTTGAATCAATCATTATTTTTTTATGTTTCACTTGAACGAAAAATGGAACTATTTAATTTAATTGTTAACGTCTTTTCTCCAAGTCTCAGTAGCTTTAGGAAAGTAGTTTAACAATTTTACGACTTTAAAGTTCATATCAAAAATAGGTAATGTTATTTCGTGATAAAGCTAAATAAAAGCACATATATCTATTGTTTGTAAATTATCTTTGCAATCCGAGTCACAAATGGAAATCCACAAACCATGTCCATTACAGCGCGACGCGCAAAGTATGACGACTATTAATATATTCGCATACTTCTATGCAACAAAACGAGTTTTTACACGCCTTATTCGGTTAAATCAAACAACTTTAATTCACATCAAATGTGTCTGTTTAAAGTGCATACTCCCGTGCATACATGCGAATAAATTAAATGTGGTCATACTTTTGCGCCTCGCGCTGTAAGATAAAGTTTCGTTTCCCCGCACCCTCCCCCTAGGGGGTTGGCTGTACACAGGTTACTCGCCAAGCAGTTGAATCGATCATTTAGTTTTACCTGTTTTGATTGTAAACTTCCTCGGCTCGAGTAAACGTTTGTCTTACCGTTTACATGGATATCGAGAACGACCTATGAATGATTCGATTTTAGAACTACTTTAGAAGACAAGATAGGCCCCTGATATCACGACTGCAACTATCAGAAAGACCGGGAAGGGCAGGAAAGAAACTGGGGAAAAGTAAGAAGTAATTTCACACAACTTTCCCGCTCACTTTACCCGACGAACGCCTTTTTTTCTCCCGCCCCCCAAGACCCCACAGGGTTCCCGAGGCCGGGTGCATACATAATACTACGTATTGTTAGTTTAGTACAGCATGCCATGATTCCGTTGAAAGTCGCCAGACTGATTATTGATATGTGGGGGATCTGTGGTTTTCACGATGCATGTACGTGATTACTTATAGTATGAAGACAGATGACGTACCCTGGTCACCAGAGGCTTGACTAACTCTCTTCCTGCCACGGATTTTGAGCGAAAAAAGAGTTAATAGTCAAGCCTCTGGTAAGCAGGGTACAGATGACGTCGATCTTCTCTGAAGATTTGGGAGGTCAGTTCTATCGGAGATAGTAACACGATCTGCATAGACATGACTTGAACATAGTAAACAAAACAGGTCAAACGTTGAATTTTATACATGATCACAACACTACAGTTGCAAAATATGGCAGAGAATTGAAGTTGACATCAATTGAAGTTGCACATTACTAAAGGCCAGGATGGATCGACCATTTATTGGGGAATGGGTTATATAAAAAACCGGCAATAATTATCGATCGATAGTGAACTTATAAAAATGTATCGTGCCACACTCGAGTGAGGTAACAAATATCGAGCAACCTTGGAATCTACCCAACCCCTTCCTATAGCTTGAAACCAGCGTTGGTTGGCTTTCGAATACCGTGTACAGACTAGGCAGTGGAGGGGAGGGGGAGAAGGCTAAACTTTATTTTCTTATAAACTGATGTCGGATAATGTTCCTTTGTACTCTCCGATGCAAGCTGACACAATCACTTTGTGGGATCAGCCACAGGAAGCCCGTCAAGAGTAATTACTTCATTTGTCATTCATTGACATTGATTCTTAATCTACCTATAATGCCGTTATTGTTTTCCTTTATTTCCGGTCGTTATTTGTGTTCTTTATATATCCACTCAAACATTTGTTATTTGTTGATTAAAAAGGATAAAATTGTTACTGCATAATAGTTCTTACTTTATAGTCACTATAGAATGATTTTCTTATGTATAGTTGTTACTACACTCCGAATCTATTGTTTTCTTTTGTTCTTTAACAACAAGTACGAACTATTAAATAGTCAAAAATTAACGATTACGTTTCTTCTGCGTTATGATTTATTATGAAATAGATAACAAGCTTCCGGCCATCTTGGATATAAAATAGTCGTTTTTCTTTCACGGTCAAATGAAAACCACTCCATCACATACAAGAAAAGCTGTATATAATAGTTTTCACTTTATATACACAGCGATATCAAAGTCATTATTATAGAAAAATATAGTTGCATGCAACACAATATCCATGAAATTCAGTCAGCTGTTATTTAGTAGCTAGCTTTTAGTAAATGCCACAAAAACTAAACTCTTTTCAACCATCGCAAAATAATGGTATTTTTTTCTTAATAAAATTATCGAGGTTCATCTACATATTATTCAATAGGTAATATAATGAAATGTGTAACACCGTAAAAAGTGTTGACTTAAATTTACTGACGTTTCGATCTTTAGCGGCTTCGTCGCTTTAGCCCTTACTCGAAACGTCAGTAAAGTTAAGTCAACATTTTTTACGGTGTTACAAATTTCATTATATTACCTATCGTTTATAACACAAACACCGACGCAGCCTATACTAATTAATTTACTCGCTAGTTTCCATTTACATACTATTTACTTTTGTTCTTTTATAGGATGTTCTGGTTGATCGGTGACGAATATTGATATATATATATAATTAAACTGGCCGGAAAGCTATTAACCGAGGAGCAACAATTTTGATTTTAGTTCACGATAACATTGTGCCATTACCTACGGTTCAAGTCAACAGTGTGACGAACGCATTGTTTTAGAAGGAATGATTACGCTTTGCTCCGTTTAGTCAACACGCCTTTGATATCTCTGGTACGCTATATACAAACCCCTAAATATCTGAAATACAGCATAATATATATACTGAGCTATAACACTAAGAAATTTTGATATATAAAATACTAATTTTATTCATTAAAGGATAAATAGTTTCTAACAAACAACCTCAAAATATTGCTTTGGCTTGAAAGAGTTGAACAGCATGAGACTGTAACAATATTGATGCACCCCTATTTGCGGTTTATAAACTAAGTTCTTAGGATTTTATGCGATTCTTTATAAGGCAAGATCGTGGTACTTTGCTTTTCAGTAGTTTAAAGTGGTTTTAGCATCGATTATACTCGATTCTAGTGTATGTATGTTTGTTGTCCGTTTTTATTTCAATCCTGCTGGACTCTTGGCGCGTCGCCGCGTGAGTTATCCATTAAGTCAATGCAAATTAAATGTTTTTCGCAACGGATTATGAATTTGTGAGTTTTATGTATATCGTCATGAATTAGTCTAGGCTGATTGTATTTGTAGTTGTGCAATACGATTAATCGATCGGGTGTTAACACTATTCCTGATGGGTTAAGCTATCTTTACACACCTTATTCACGCTAAAATACTCCGAGGTGACAAAAATAAGACCACTTCTGGCTATTTTTGACAGCAATCTTTAGAAACATTTCAAAAACACTGTATAGCGATAGAAGAATGTAGATTCGATGACCTTGCATTTCAAGCGATGAGAGAAATGTTCAATGCCTTGAAAGAATAATTGTTAAGGCTAATATTGATCATATATATATACGGTAACGCTCAACAGACTCTTGAATAACAAAGACAAATTAACAAACTTTAATAAGCCACTTGTAAAAAATTGTTAATGAAACTTTATTGGCACTAGAAGTGGACAAATTAGCTGTAGAAAATCGATAAGATTCACCTATATTAAAACTCTACGATCTTCGAATACTTAATCAGTATATACAATACAGTGATTTATACAAGAAACATGAACGTACTATTGTCCAAAATAGAGTACTTCGTATAAGTAGTATTCACACGTCCGTAAAAAGGGTCTATTATACTAAAGCATATCTTATAAACATTGTACAAAGGATAGTGTGAAACTAAGCTCAGTACTTTCTAACATTTGAGAATTTACATTCGCTTGACGGAGCTAAACAATTGAAGAATACCAATCTATCAAAAGAGAGCTGGCTTGAAGCCTTCGGGAAGCCAACACAATGCTGTGATGAGAAACCATTTCAATGTCAAAGAAAACCAACATAGTGCTATGTAGATTTCATGATAAGACGCGTACGCTGGTATGTTCCTCAGTATTACAAAAATAATTTTTGAATGGCACTGTGTAGTGAGTAATATTTGCTCACAGCTGTCAAGTATTTTTGTTCGATTAGACCGATGTTTCAGAGTTCAACTTTAAAACAAACTTGTTATTTTCGAAATCAAACTCTTCTTCTGCGACATCGAGGAACGGTAACTCTTTGACTGTAACCACGATTGATAAGATTTCATTTTTTAGCTGAAAGACCGTCGAACTTGAGAGACCCGTAGTGACTTGTTCCTCGCAAACTAGACTCCATTCTTGACTGTCTCGCGAGCTCACGTATTCTGCACAAGGTTGTTCGAACATGTAACGTTCTAAGAAAGCTTTGGGAGACATATCAAACGCCAGACAATGAGCTAAATGTTTCAAGATGGCATCCATGTTATGTCGGTGATGTTGTTTGACGGTTCGTAGGTATTTCTGGAGCGGACGCGCGAAAGAAGGGAACAAAGACTGAGCCGCTTCCTCTGGGTCCATCGGAACAGTAGGGCCTCTGTCAAGTTGTAGTCGTCGAATGTGACCAAAAGCCTCCTCACATACAGACATCAATCTTGCTTTCCGTCGTTTGACCTTCCTTTCATACTCTGCTTCTTCGTAAAATCGATCATTTCTGCCCGGGTTTCGTCGTCCTCCTTGCGAACTAGACGTTATGATCGCTCGAGTACGTGGGTTTACTTTACTATTATCAGTGACTTTCCCATCGATATCGTAAAACTTTAGAGTTGAGAATTGTTTTGTTGACGATCGCGCGGGAATCGTCATCATATAAGGGTTATACTCGGGGAAATCTTGGTAATATTTCTGCAGGACGAAAACAGCAGCTCTTTGAATCGACAATGCCCCTACGGTATAGAATTTACTGACCCCATCTGTACTTCGGATGACTTTGATGGTGTACATCGTTTCAGAATGTCTTAACCACAATACTACCACAGATAGATAATGTAGAAATAGCAGAGAATCCAATAAAGTTCCAGTGTATGTCAGAATCTCTGAAAAGTCTTCTTCTCTCTTGCGTATTATTCTCAAACCATAGAACAACCAGTAACAAGCCAAAACGAGAAACACTAGCACCATGACTCCCACTCGTAGTACGTTAACTCTTGGCATAGAAACCCGCGTCTTTCGAAAATACAAAGCCCAAATACCCACTATTAAGATAACCTCTTTCACAGCCAGACTTAGAAACATCCCATCGCATTCGATGCCACATTTTGAAGGCTTCCATAACACAAGTGGGATCACAATGAATAACACTGGCGAGGCAATGAGCAAGAGGCTCAACAACGCTGCCGGGACGAGTTTTAAATGTCTACAAGCGAATCCAAATCGTCGTTTATCCTTGCCTACTTCGCTGAGGTCTTCCTCGCTTAAGGTGACAATTGATGTAGCAGTTTCGGTGATTGTAGTTGCTGTTTCTCCCCAATTATCATCTTGAGGGATAACTTGTACTTCGATAACTCCTTCGTCGAGTTCTTGGCTGCCAGTTTCGTGGCGGTCTGATCTGTGATTTGGAGTGTAGTTGTCTCTATCGGGGGCCTTACGGTAGCGCTCTTTAGGCATTTTTTATCACTTCTTATTCAAATTATGTCACCTCGAGACGCAGTACAGTAATATTGACTATATCCAAACTATCATTGAGCTTTTAAATCGATTTAAAACGGCTTCGAACCGTTTCCCTGAGTGTAGTTTGGAGACGGCTCTTGAAAGCTACCGCGTTCGGAATGTTTGAAGATGAAATGTATTCATTTTCACGGTCCACGCAATGCTCCTGTCACGATGGAAATTGACAAGTTTATTGAATGGCTTCCCAAGGGACACGCTGATTGGTCGAATCTCAATTAATCGGAATAATTAGTTGGCGGATCAGTGGCTCTAGGTCACGTGATCACAACAATTGATCTTTGACACTCAATAAATGCGTGTAATCTGAACAATTCACAATGCACAGATACACCTATTATTCACTCAATAAATACTTGTAGTGTTTTTCTAATTATTTAACAAGAAGTTGTTTTATTTCGCGCGTTATGAATTTTTATTACGTTTTTATGATATGATTTTTTTTTTATTGGAAACAAAAATCTGACTTTTTTCACTTTATCGAATAATAATAAAAAAAAAAAAATTCAAAGATTATTATGCTTTTATCCTAAAATTGAATTGATTATTTAATATTGCTACAATATAACAATTTTTTTTACAGATTTCAGTTCACAAACTATCAATCATACATATAATCATACAGTTTGCGAACAAACTATAATCCCCTACAAGGTTTTAACTGTCGAGCCCAACAAGAAAGAATACCCAACCCAAGAAACTTTTACGAAAAGAAAAGAGTGAAATAATTTAATGCATAAATTTGACTAATAGTAAACTAATAAATGAATATCAAATCAATTTTTTTGCTTTTAAAATCATTCAAGAATTAAATACTTTCTAAAGATATGTCTTTATTATATTCGTATAATTTTATAATAAATACCTAAAAATCTTGTCAGAAGTTTTTCATTTTTCATTTATACATTTCAAATAACATAGAATAAAAAAAATGGTGATGTAAAAAAATAAAATTCTCATTTCAGCAAGATGTATTATTCATTTTATAAAGTATGCAAAACAATATTGATTTTTTATTCAGTATTTTATTAATTTATTTGGAAATTTTGGGTCACAACATATTAGGTTTTATAAACCTAAATTAGTATTGCTGGAAGCTTTTCATTCCCTATCCATATGGGCTACCTGTGGTATATCATGATTGGCTGATTGTATGGTGCAAAAAAATTTCTCAACCCATGCTTTTAAATCCTGATTCAATATTAAAATGTTTATTTTATTTTATTTTTATTTTATTAGCTTCGCCTTAATAATGTACAATAACAGAAAACAAAATTACATCACAAAGAAAATAAATAATAACATGGCAGGGTACCCACAACAGCGTTAGCCAATTACTGTGGGTCCAGACATTCCCAACAGTATTTTTGAATGTTTTAATTTTTGAATGTAGGGAATAAATATTGATCAAAATCTACAGGATAACCAATAAATAAACAGGAAATATGGTTGTCTAGATCTATTGATTTTATTGACAAAATTATAAATTATAATGATAAAAAATGATTGTGTACAATTAGAACAAGTCATAACAAAGCTAATATTCTCTTGAAGTTTAAGGTTGAAATTAGCCTAGACTTTCATCCAAATAAACTGTAAAGTGTAAGTATACTCAGATGTTACAGTGAGAACACTCGAACTGTGAACACTTGTTTTGACACTTTTTTACTCATATCCCATGAGGGAATAGATTAGAAATAAGATTTATTATGAACAGTTAGTGTATTTGAACTCACTGCTTTATTTTAAGAGGTTTCGAAGCAGTAGAAGCTTTAGAAAATAAAAACATGAAGAAACTTAGTCAAGTGTTCGCAGTTCGAGTATCCTCACTATTATGAGTGTTAATAAAGCTCATTTCAAATTTATTTGAAAACTGCCCTCTTATAGTATTGCAACTCTTTTATGCTTTCTTTGATATCATCAAGTGCCCTTGTGACAAAAAGAAACATATTATATTATAGATAGATAATAGTGTCAAATTAAGATAGAGCGAAGTATAAAAAATCGAGCATCCAGGACACCACTTGGAGACAAGTGATGACAGCAGCTAAAACTGATCACAATTTAAAACCAGACAAAGAACTACAACATTTGATGGCTTCAAAATGAAACATGGTATTCTACGGATACCCAACCACAATGTCTACCGCATGTTCGCTGAAGATGTGGAATGAAATTGATTGATTTATACTGAAAAGCATTCTAAATGGATTGGATGAAGGAGTGTGGAAGAGAGAGAATAAAAAACAAAAACCATTGTGGATAAGGTTTTGATCAATCATACATTTCCTACCCATGCAGTGTTTTATTATCAATGATAACCTATATCATTATTTACTGTTTGATTACCTGTGATTCAAATCTTTCTGTGGTCTGTCTTTGTATTCTTTAGGGTACCATCGTCTAAGTAAACAAACAAACTAGCTAAATAAATATGATTGTATAGCTACAAAATAATAGCAGTACTGTTTTATGTGATCCGGAACTTCAGCTCTGAGGATTTTTATAAAACTTTGTCAGGTTGTGCATAATGTTTAAAGAAGAGGATTCAAAAATTTCATTGAAATAAAACGGACAGATTTTCTGTAAAACTGAGTTTTTGTGAAAATAGTGTATTCACATAATCTCATATATCTTGCAAATTATTTTACATGCAATCAGATTTTACAGTATTGCAGTTGAATGATTGCCCGATAACTTGTACAAGTTTCATGGGAATTGTGCCAGGGGCACGAAAGTTACGAGTCGACAATTGAAATACGCCATTTGGAAATGCGGAGTCACCTTAATAGAGGAACCACTGTACTACCGATTAAAACAACTCAACTGTTAGCATCATAAAAAATAAAAAAAAAACAATTGACCATGTTTTCAATAGTCCCCTTCACAGTTTCCTGCGTCATCTTGAAAGGTAGCCGGGCCTTTGCATCAAAGTGAGACAAAAAATGATCTTGCAATGATAGAGAAACATGAATAATTGTCCAGCGAGGTGTTAAAAGGTTTCCATCATTGCAATGCCAACATTTGTCTTACTCTGATGCAAAGGCCCTGCTATCTTTCAAGATGGCACAGGAAACTGTGATGGGGACTATTCCGGTTAACTCATGTGACCATTTGGAGCACACTAAATGGTCATGTTACATTTTTTTGGCAGTTGATGCTAACAGTTAAATAATTTTGGTAGAAGAGAAAAATCATATTTCTTTTTCATCATGGGTTATCACTAATATACCACAATGACATAGTCAATGATATAGTTAACAGTTGCATGTCTGACTTAAATTTAGCCCCAAATCCAGATCCCACATGATAGTTTGATGGTAAACCAACTTAGCCAACCTGACAGCAAAAACATATAGTGTAGCCCAACAGCGCAGACAACCCTTACCTACTCAATTCTTTAAGAGTGCTGACATCAATTATTCTATAATGCAAATGTTCCAGGAATCTTGGCATGTATTTGTTGAGAAATCGCCTATCTTCATGAACAGAGTTACCAGCCAGAGGACAAACATTTGGTGAGACATGTTTCTTGACAAACTCAACCATGATATCCTCTGCTTTACTCAGACCTACATTGGATGCTTTGACAGCTGCAGTTAATCCTGACTGGAAAAAGACAAAATATATTCCAGAAATGTTTTGAGATCAATTGTTCACAGCGGAAAAATTCTAGTGTGTCATAGTCTGATAGAAGAAAATATACTTTTTAAATAAACAGTTCAATGTTTTCGCATACATAATAACAACATCAATCAAGGAGTACAAGGCAGCATTTATAATATTTTAATAGTCTGCAGGATGATTATGCAAATAAATTTTAGTTATAATTATTGTTATAACTTTAAGTGGTTGACAACTATGATGCCCTGCAAAAACAGACACTATTTGATGTAAGAATGCCTGTTTATAATGGAGCCTATGGAACAATGTTGAAAGGTGTTGGGTCTTGACACCCAACAGGCAAGGACAACCATGACGGAAAAGACAGCTTTCCTGCATGGATGTGAGATTTCCAACGCTACCCACTCAAACGCGGGGAAAATATGATGATGATGATGTTTAATTTAAAGTAGCAATATTTGCAATTTAATACCAGTATCCATTTAAAACATTATATTGTGCTAAACACTTTTGGGTATTTAGCATTGGACTCTACCAACTACAATGTTGTGCTCTCTCCACATGATCACTTGACAATGGTAATGAAGAATATCTGAAGTCCGAGTTTAGCAATAGTCTAGCATCTTTTTTCTGAGCTAACAGAAGCTGATCTAGAGATTCCGATGAGCAGTTTCCCCAACAGTTCTCTGTGGTTGGACGTGCGATGGCCTTATAAAGTAGCAGTAATTTTTGGGGAGGTATGAAAAATGTTGTGCTCTCTCTAGATGATCTCTTTACTGATATCAGTTTCACATTCTCTTACCTCTCCATGGTGTTTCTTACACCATTCTCCCATTTCATTTAGTATTTCATCTGATTGGTGAATTACAAGATTTGGCGCCTGCACACAAGAAAAAGCACAGTACAATCTCAGGGGGGACATTTCACCTTTGAGGGGGAGAGGGGGATTTTTCCTTGAAAAATAACTTATTTCTCACTAACTAAACAATGGCAAGATATTTTTCTAAGTCGCCCAGCAGACCATGAATGTTCATCTTCGGGAACCCAGGGATAATCTTCTGTCGCTCGTTTCTCGCTCCCAGAATAAATACCCCTGGGAACGTAGTCTGTTGGAGCTTGTTCCGGAAGTCAAAATTCAAACTTATTTAACGACTTTCTTTGAATGGTTATCTTGATTTTCATTGGTCGACCTAATAAGGTCGACCAATCAGGAAAGAGCTGAATTTTGACTTCCGGGAACCAGCGACAGAAGATTACCCCTGGGTTCCCGAGGAAGATGAATGTTTTAAGATATGGTATACAGGTAGGGATTTTTTTCTGACACACAATCAATGCAGCATAATAAGAGTGCCAATGAGTTTCCTTGTACAGTTTTTATCTTCAAACTATCGTTGGTTTTGCAGGGGAAGAGAACCGAACGTCTGCTTTCTCAGGCTATATAATAATTATATATTACATATTATATACAAGTTTTTAAATCAGATCAGCCAAACTGCTCGTGGTTATATAGGACTTTTACTGATTGGTTGATGAACAATAAGCATTCCTAAAATATTTTTGGGCGCCCACGGTTTTCTAATTAGCACTGTAATAATTATTATTACAAGCTATAGAAACACAATAACATGAAAATGATTGACACCTACTTCTGCTACAACATTGAGGTCTGCATCTGTAATAAGGCAAGACATCTCAATGATATGACATCTATCAACATCCAAGCCTATAATAAATATACATCAATATTTAACTTAATTAAGCAACACTTACTTGCAATAATATATTGTCATATGAAAAAAGAAAATTAACAAAGAAATACCAGGAATAACAGAAGAAAAAGTTCAGCTTGACAAGTCTGCTTTTGTTTTTTAATTCATTCCTTTCCCACTAAATTACAAAAGTCAGGACAACCTTCTTGCAATTAGGTGTATACACCTACTTGCAAGAACGTTGTCATTAACATTTGAACATTTGTAATTTAGTGGATTAGGAATAAATTAAAAGTACAAAAGAAAGAGTTCGGCTTCAATGATCTTCTTTTGTACTTTTAATTTATTCCTAATCCACTAAATTACAAATGTTCAAATGTTGTATGACAACGTTCTTGCAAGTAGGTGTATATCTGATTGATGTCTATATCTATCTTAGAATGATTACCAATCAAAATAGATCAAAAATTCAACACTTTCAATTTGTCAAAAATTTGACATTTTTGCTGTACGCGGACTAAGGAAAAAATGTCAATTTTGGCCATTTTTCTACTTTTTTCAAAACCTCCCTAAAACTATCTGAGTGATGTCTATATGTTATCTGAGCAATCCTAGAATGATTACCAATCAAAATAGATCAAAAATTCAACACTTTCAATTTGTCAAAAATTTGACATTTTTGCTGTACGCGGACTAAGGAAAAAATGTCAATTTTGGCCATTTTTCTACTTTTTTCAAAACCTCCCTAAAACTATCTGAGTGATGTCTATATGTTGTCTGAGCAATCCTAGAATGATTACCAATCAAAATAGATCAAAAATTCAACACTTTCAATTTGTCAAAAATTTGACATTTTTGCTGTACGCGGAAAAATGTCAATTTTGGCCATTTTTCTACTTTTTTCAAAACCTCCCTAAAACTATCTGAGTGATGTCTATATGTTGTCTGAGCAATCCTAGAATGATTACCAATCAAAATAGATCAAAAATTCAACACTTTCAATTTGTCAAAAATTTGACATTTTTGCTGTACGCGGAAAAATGTCAATTTTGGCCATTTTTCTACTTTTTTCAAAACCTCCCTAAAACTATCTGAGTGATGTCTATATGTTGTCTGAGCAATCCTAGAATGATTACCAATCAAAATAGATCAAAAATTCAACACTTTCAATTTGTCAAAAATTTGACATTTTTGCTGTACGCGGAAAAATGTCAATTTTGGCCATTTTTCTACTTTTTTCAAAACCTCCCTAAAACTATCTGAGTGATGTCTATATGTTATCTGAGCAATCCTAGAATGATTACCAATCAAAATAGATCAAAAATTCAACACTTTCAATTTGTCAAAAATTTGACATTTTTGCTGTACGCGGACTAAGGAAAAAATGTCAATTTTGGCCATTTTTCTACTTTTTTCAAAACCTCCCTAAAACTATCTGAGTGATGTCTATATGTTATCTGAGCAATCCTAGAATGATTACCAATCAAAATAGATCAAAAATTCAACACTTTCAATTTGTCAAAAATTTGACATTTTTGCTGTACGCGGAAAAATGTCAATTTTGGCCATTTTTCTACTTTTTTCAAAACCTCCCTAAAACTATCTGAGTGATGTCTATATGTTATCTGAGCAATCCTAGAATGATTACCAATCAAAATAGATCAAAAATTCAACACTTTCAATTTGTCAAAAATTTGACATTTTTGCTGTACGCGGAAAAATGTCAATTTTGGCCATTTTTCTACTTTTTTCAAAACCTCCCTAAAACTATCTGAGTGATGTCTATATGTTGTCTGAGCAATCCTAGAATGATTACCAATCAAAATAGATCAAAAATTCAACACTTTCAATTTGTCAAAAATTTGACATTTTTGCTGTACGCGGAAAAATGTCAATTTTGGCCATTTTTCTACTTTTTTCAAAACCTCCCTAAAACTATCTGAGTGATGTCTATATGTTGTCTGAGCAATCCTAGAATGATTACCAATCAAAATAGATCAAAAATTCAACACTTTCAATTTGTCAAAAATTTGACATTTTTGCTGTACGCGGAAAAATGTCAATTTTGGCCATTTTTCTACTTTTTTCAAAACCTCCCTAAAACTATCTGAGTGATGTCTATATGTTGTCTGAGCAATCCTAGAATGATTACCAATCAAAATAGATCAAAAATTCAACACTTTCAATTTGTCAAAAATTTGACATTTTTGCTGTACGCGGAAAAATGTCAATTTTGGCCATTTTTCTACTTTTTTCAAAACCTCCCTAAAACTATCTGAGTGATGTCTATATGTTATCTGAGCAATCCTAGAATGATTACCAATCAAAATAGATCAAAAATTCAACACTTTCAATTTGTCAAAAATTTGACATTTTTGCTGTACGCGGACTAAGGAAAAAATGTCAATTTTGGCCATTTTTCTACTTTTTTCAAAACCTCCCTAAAACTATCTGAGTGATGTCTATATGTTATCTGAGCAATCCTAGAATGATTACCAATCAAAATAGATCAAAAATTCAACACTTTCAATTTGTCAAAAATTTGACATTTTTGCTGTACGCGGAAAAATGTCAATTTTGGCCATTTTTCTACTTTTTTCAAAACCTCCCTAAAACTATCTGAGTGATGTCTATATGTTATCTGAGCAATCCTAGAATGATTACCAATCAAAATAGATCAAAAATTCAACACTTTCAATTTGTCAAAAATTTGACATTTTTGCTGTACGCGGAAAAATGTCAATTTTGGCCATTTTTCTACTTTTTTCAAAACCTCCCTAAAACTATCTGAGTGATGTCTATATGTTGTCTGAGCAATCCTAGAATGATTACCAATCAAAATAGATCAAAAATTCAACACTTTCAATTTGTCAAAAATTTGACATTTTTGCTGTACGCGGAAAAATGTCAATTTTGGCCATTTTTCTACTTTTTTCAAAACCTCCCTAAAACTATCTGAGTGATGTCTATATGTTATCTGAGCAATCCTAGAATGATTACCAATCAAAATAGATCAAAAATTCAACACTTTCAATTTGTCAAAAATTTGACATTTTTGCTGTACGCGGAAAAATGTCAATTTTGGCCATTTTTCTACTTTTTTCAAAACCTCCCTAAAACTATCTGAGTGATGTCTATATGTTATCTGAGCAATCCTAGAATGATTACCAATCAAAATAGATCAAAAATTCAACACTTTCAATTTGTCAAAAATTTGACATTTTTGCTGTACGCGGAAAAATGTCAATTTTGGCCATTTTTCTACTTTTTTCAAAACCTCCCTAAAACTATCTGAGTGATGTCTATATGTTGTCTGAGCAATCCTAGAATGATTACCAATCAAAATAGATAAAAAATTCAACACTTTCAATTTGTCAAAAATTTGACATTTTTGCTGTACGCGGAAAAATGTCAATTTTGGCCATTTTTCTACTTTTTTCAAAACCTCCCTAAAACTATCTGAGTGATGTCTATATGTTATCTGAGCAATCCTAGAATGATTACCAATCAAAATAGATCAAAAATTCAACACTTTCAATTTGTCAAAAATTTGACATTTTTGCTGTACGCGGACTAAGGAAAAAATGTCAATTTTGGCCATTTTTCTACTTTTTTCAAAACCTCCCTAAAACTATCTGAGTGATGTCTATATGTTATCTGAGCAATCCTAGAATGATTACCAATCAAAATAGATCAAAAATTCAACAATTTCAATTTGTTAAAAATTTGACATTTTTGCCGTACGTAGGCTCAGATTTCAGCCGTTGGGGTTTCGTGCGCCCGCGATACTCTCCCCACTAACGAGGAGTTAGTTACGGGGGAGAGTATCGCGGGCGCACGAAACCCCAACGGCTGAAATCTGAGCCTATGCCGTACGCGGACTAAGAAAAAAATGTCCATTTTGGCCATTTTTCAACTTTTTCAAAACGTCCTTAAAACTATACATGACATTGACAATATAAAATATTATGAAAACATTTAAACAATTAAATCATTCTATTTTGTTACTCACCGGTCATCTTCGTAGTTTTTAAGGAGTGATTTGAAAAGAAAGATGAAATGAAAATCCAGTCAATAAATTAAATGCAGATGGTTTGCATGCCGAACTGCATGCACATGTCTGGGACAATGTCATTCAGTGAGTTTTATAAATACTCTACCTCAAGATCAACCCAAACTAATCTATCTTTATCCATATTCTCCATATAAGGATAGTGTGATGATGAGCAACGAATACTGGCGATGTTATTTGCTGTAAAAAGCCTTGAAATATGTCTTAATCTTTGCAAACAGTACATTTGACATCAACCTCGTTCCCAGGGCCTTTTTCCGCGAGGGAGAAAAGACCCTGGCATCGGCTGGTCGAATATGGATTCTGATTGGCTAAGTGAATACTTAATTTTGATTGGCTAACGCTTTATTGTTATTATTGCCCCGTAGGGTGGAAGGGTGGGGGCGGCTGTAAAGTTACAATGTAGCCATAGAAACACTGCAAGTAATTTACAAAATACAGCTAAAAATGTAGGAAGGAGAGAAGTTTTTAAACCTTAGGATCTTTTAAGATCCAAAGGTAAAAAGAATGTCTATTTACACTGACTTCAAGTAGTTATGGAGGTTGCACAGTCACCTGAAAAAAAGAAAAGTTCACGAAATGTGTGCAGGCTATGCGGTATAAACGAGAGGGAAAGTAGACACCTACTGCGAATATTTAGCAACGCAGGTAAACAAAAAGAAATGTCTAAAAAGATACTGACGACTTGCGGTATAGTAATAGTAGAAACGGACAGTATCAGTGACCTGATTTGCAGAACTTGTGAAGCATTTTTGGAAAAGGTGCACGACTTTCGTCTACAATGTGAAAAAGTCCAGGGTCGCTTTGTTACTCCTCAGCCCCAAAACCTGTCAACAAAACGTTGTTCAAGTGAGCTGTCACCGACAACAAAACAACCTGAAAAGCATACCAAGCGTAGCCACAAACCTGCAGCAGTCAAACAACTCTTTCAATCGTGCACTAGCTCACCTTTACCTGCTCACTCGACAACTATAATCAACACTGACAAGTCCGCTAATAACAACAACACAGATTCTGGTAACTGTATCAATTCTCTCGCTAATAACTATACTCCTTGTCCTTTGCTCCCTAAATCTAACACTGTTCCCGGAAACTGTCTACAGCCCACTAAATTGAAAGATGAAAATCAGCTTTCCGATCGCCAGCGAGACAAGATAATTCGAGCTGCAAACACAATGCAAGCGTCTGCTGTTGTTCATGTCGTCAAAGAGCACTGTCCAAATGTCTTTGAGACACTGAAAGAAAACATCGTTATTGATATAAATTCATCCTGCAAGAAACTTTGCAAAAGAAAACATGGTTCGTGTCTATTTGGAAGGAACTATGAAAGTTTGTCCGAGATGGATTTTGTTAAAATCTACGAAGAAATTATTAGTAAACATCCTTTCTTAATCGACGTTTTCGATGCCGTGTCAGGGGAGAAAACCAGCGCAGAAGACCAAGTGCAATCGAGTGTGCAAGTAAAGTATGGATTCATTTATTCAATTCTAATGAATCTGAGATGGCATGAGCTCAGTGTTATGCAGCGTATTAATACAGTTATGATGATTGAAGGCGGATGCACAAAACAGGTATATATATTTATAACATTAATTCCCAAACATAGATAAATTTAATTAAAACAATATGTATTAATTGTATAAATAACATTGGTTTACAGAAATTTCTTCAACTATGAAATATCGTATTTGAACACTTGTAAAAAAAAGATAATTGTATATGGTAAATATCATTTTTATCATTTTTGCATAAAAATTATTTTGTTGTTTATATATAGTTAATATTAAACAGAATAATAGATGGAACCTTGGTGATATATGTAATTTATTTTGTTTAAATGCTTATATCCCTATTCTCACCCACTTGTGAGATATTGAATTTAATTTGAACTGTCGAAGATAAACTGCATATCTCTGTGCGCCCATGTATTATTTTTAAAATGAAGGATCTATGTAGTGTGGACATGCAATGCACTGTGTAGACCTAAATGGACTGATATTTTCCTGTACAGACCTAGCTCATGCTCAGTTAATAACCTCTTTTATTATATAACATATAGTGGTATACCAAGTGATATCAACTAGATAAAAAGCCTATCCTAGTCATGAAGATATCATTGATATCACACATGTGTGATATATATCACTCTCAACCAATCAACATTCAAAAAAAAAAAATTTTTTTTCTTCAATCTGTTATATAATAAACAGAACATTACATGTGCGCTTGGAGATATGAATTTTATCTTCTCGTGTTGAAAAGATATCCCACTCATTCGCTGCGCTCACTCGTGGGATATCTTATCAACACTCGAAGATAAAATTCATATCTCCGTGCGCCCATGTAATATCCTCTATACTATATCTCATATATACAACCAATTAATCATAATAATATATTTTTTTGTTAATTCAGTATTAAGATATTATAAATGTTCTTTGTTATTTGATAACTATACTTCTTTAATATTTGCATGATACTACCAATTTACATATTTTAATATATATTGTTGTCTTCTTGTTTATATAGTTACAACAACGATTCAACAAGCTTGGTGTGTGCCTTTCGCATGGTAGAAGGGATGTTTTGTTGACTCTAATGGGAGGGCATTTTTTAAACTCAACGATAGAAAAGCTTAAAGAAGGAGCATCACTTAGAGGTGAGCTAATAATGATTTACATTCATTTATCAATTAGAAAACACAAAGTTACACACCAGCCATGGCAATATATATAGACACATAAGATCATATGTATAGAATGATTAAAAGCATAAAGAGCGAGAAGGTATATAATCCTCTCATGCATTTAAAGCACCATGCACATAATTGTGTGTTGTCTAACTGATATATATTAGAGCCTGGTTGTTGGTTGTGATAACTATTAATGTGTAGGGGTGCTGACTTAATTACAGTGCGACTACTTCAACCGAGACCACCCAAACAAATTTGAAAATAAACATTTTTTGAGATCAAACATAAACCTTGTGCATGCATGCATGTTCTCACAGGCTAAAAACGTTCTTTTTTAATCTTATGTATTTCACTCACATATAATGAAAATTATACACATTTTAAGCCAAAATTTACACATTTATATATATAGAGATTGTATTGTTCATATCTTCATCGTGATTGGATAGTTTTTCTTAGGTGGCTTAGGTTGAAGTCATTGCACTGTAAGACACTATATTAGTAGAGCAGATTTCGTATGGCTTTGAAAAGCTCACTTCATACACACAACACGCAAATATGGTCAAGACACAGCAAGGCACTTTGTAGAAACATCATGGTCATGGCAAGGCACGTACACAGCACTGAACTTTTCACAGTCATACAAAATCTGCTAATAGATGTTTATGAAATATGCAATACTTGGCATGATATATGCATGGTCTGATTGGCTGGTTACTATGCTTGTTGCAATAAGTCTTTATATTGTCATAATTAATTGATTATTGGTTCTTAATTTATGAAAATTAATCTTATATCAACATGATCATACATGCATTGTTAATTCATTTTTAACTTAATTGTTATATATAGGTACTGGAGACAATTGGGATCTGAGAATAATGAAAGGACACCTAAGAAAACAAGTACAGAATGATGATTTACACCTTTTTGCATCAAATCTCATTGGAAACAGGCTGACATTCAACCACTTGCCAAATGACCAGCCCAAAGGAAACATCAGGGTTTTTAGAAGACAGAATTTTGTTTTAAACAACAATGAGTTGAAGAAGTATGCTGACTGCTGTAAAGTGATTGTTGGTAGAATTGCTCTTGAGTTTTTTCCAAAGTTCAGTTTTTTAAAGGCAGTTATTCCTGACCACATTGAGCACACTTACAGTCATGCCATGTCACAGAAATCGCACATTACCAGCCTTCCCATTATTGAGGCCAATGAAGCAAGTTATTCAGACTGTGTTCTCATACTGAGAACATATGAAAGATGGATCTCAGAAATATACCATGAAGCAGGCTTATTGCCTCAATTACCCCAAGTGGAAAATCCACCTTTGCCTGGAAATGTCGCAGAGCCTGGTCAGACAAATGCACACAGAAGAGACACTCCCAATGATGACATGAGAGAAATGAAAATTCCCTTTGCTGGTGACCAACTGACAAGAGTAAGATTTGCTGGTGGAAAAGACTTATTGGCTGGGTCACACACTCCTTCAGATCGTTTTGAACACTGCTCACCATTCAAGCCAGTTATGTGGCATACTAGAGCATCTCTTCTACAGTATGCATATTCATTCCTTCACAAAGCAGATTCAGTAAACCAGGTTGGAACACTCAAGTACTTTAGGGAAAAGTTCAACAGAAGAAATGCAACCCCTACAAAAGTATTAAATTCATTTGAAGGAAGTGAAGAACTCTTTTTAAGTGTAGGAAGGGCATACATTGTGGTGGCTGCCATGAAGTTCTTTGGTATGAATACTTTGGAAGAGAAGCCAACACAAAACAAGTTTCCTAAGAATATCAGTCATGAATCAGTACAGAAGAAGAAGGAGTACTTTGATGACACCTTTGGAAAGTTGATCGACAACGTGTTCTTAAGCCAAGGCGATGATGATCACCACCCGCCAATGGTAGATGATTGCATTAGAAATTATGGTACTTGCTTTATATTCCTTACCCTTCTCATCCTACAAATGAAGGACACTGCAAGAGAAGCAGATGGAGAAAGAAATCTTGTAAATCAGAAGCTGTTGTTACAAGTGTTTAAGTCAATGGGAGCATACAGTAAATATGCAATTGAGATGTTTGTCAGTATTGCTCAGATAGAATGCCTGCTAACACCACGTCTCTCTGAACAATTTAAATGGGGATTTTTTGTGAACTGGAGAGGTGGGGCGGGGCAAAACATTGAAGATGATTTGGCCCAAGAGATAAGCAACAGAATCAGTAAGGCCATTGTACAGAGAATGGGTGCAAACAAGACCATTCAATCTATAAGTAAAATATGCAAAGCTGTACCAGGTATTAAGGAAGTTACAGAGAGGTTTGACGAGTCTCTTGGTATCCATGCTAGATCGGTCCAACACACATCAAGAGAATCCCTAACAGATGAAAAGGAAATGGTTGCTGACCTTCTTCGCTTAAATCCTTTCGAGTATAACCAAGGCAGAGCACACGCAAGCTTTCAAGATATCAGGAGGTGTCCCTTGAATTATTTAGATGTAGGTGAGTTCCATATTTGGCTAGAACAACATAAATTAGATTTCTATAACTATTAATAAAATAGAGGACATTACATGGGCGTGCAGAGATTTCAACTCGAGAAGATAAAATGTGTATCTCCAAGCGACCATGTAATGTTCAGTTTATTATATAATTGTCAATGAAAATAAAATAAAACTTTTTTCGACACAGTAAGCTTCCGTAAAGCTGACAGTGTAACCATATAGTGATGATATCTTCACATTTTTTGAAACAGAGAAATATAGGTATTTCATTGACAATTATATAATAAAAGTCATTATTATATGTTGTTATTAATAGTTATATTTAACACTTATTTACTGGAACCGAGGAAAACAGTATGTTTTGTGATCAGATGATTTGCTGAATCAGATGTTTCCCGAGTGCTTTATTATCATATCAAGTGTCAAAGAGAGAAAAACAAGTAAAGAAATGAAGTGTTCTTATTAAAGCTTCAAGGATAGATATAAAAGACTGAAAAAAATGTGACTTCCGGTTTATTTATTGACGATCAACAAAATATTATTGACAGCTGCTCAGCATATTTTGCGACTTTCACACTCTTGACCAACAAGATACTAGGAAAAGTGAACTTTGACACTTGATATATAAATAATATCTGTTGTTCCTTTCTGTCAAGACCTCATTGTAACATTTGCTTATATGGACAAAACAAGCAAATTAATTAAGGTAATAATTCCTCTTAATCAGTTCCATTTGTTAATTTTATTGAATGCTTTTGAAAAGCTACAAGATATACAAGTGTTTGTAAATGGTTTTACATTTTAATTATTAGCTAGATTATTAGCTAGATTTTTAACCACTTTGTTACAGTCAGGCCAGCTAATGATTTAAACATTTTGTAAGCTGCATGGCATAACTTTCAATTGGTTCAGCTCAAAACAAATGCAAAATTATATTTTCAATCAAATATAATAAATGTTAGAATCTTTTGGAAATATAATTTTGCATTTGTTTAGTGCTGAGCCAAATGAAAGTTATGCCCTTACAAAATGGATATTTATTTTTGATATATATATCTATTTGGTATTTTAGATATATCTCTATAGATACAGCTTAAGTTCAGATATATCTGTAATGTATCTACATTTTTAAGATACAGTTGAATTATATCTGAAATATATCTAAAATACACCTAATTATTATATTTTATATCTAAATTGGATATATTTTGTAAGGGTGCTGAACTACCTACCTTAAGTATGTCGTATGTAAAACTTTATTATGTATAAGTCACAGTGTGACTATACTGAAACCGGGGCCACCAAAACGTGATTATCCAATCACGATCGAGAATATGAACAATAGAATCTCTACAGATGTTTGACTTTTTTGCTTAAAAACTTTTCATTATTTGTGAATGGAATAAATAAAGATTGAATATAAGAAACATCTTAGCTTGTGAGAACCCTCTACAAGTTTTTGTTTGATCTCAAAAACTATTTATTTTGACATTTGTTTGGGTGGCCCCGGTTTCATTAGTCGCACTGTAAGTATATAAATCTTGCTAAGGGAGGTTTGACTGTCATGTTAAATGCTAAAATATATTAACAAACTTGTAATATTCACTGGAAATGGTCTATCAATGGGGCATACTGTGATATCAATGTGAAAATACTAGCAGAGCAAACCTCATTCCACAATCGATGCTGTACCAAAAGATCTGATTCTGTTTGAATCCACTCAATGTCACCAATAAGTTTGTCAATATCAATTTCCATTGGCAATGAGAACACACTGTATTGATCATAACCATCTACTCTATTGTGATAATCTAGTTCAAAACCAATGAGTTCTTTCAAGATGGCTTTGTTCTCAAGTGTAAGCACTCTCACTTGCTTTCTTAAGACATGAGAGGGTGTCTCATGTTTCTTATAAGTTGGTTTGAAATTACTGCCACAGACACAACAACAGTTTTCTTGATTGACACAATTGAATCCCAAATACTCAACAATAATCTTTCGGAGACATTTATTTTGTGATGTACAGTAGAATTTCATTTCTTGACTGACATTACTTTTGTCTTTTGACACATCAGAGTTATTAAAATATAATGTTGCCTTTGATGGTTGTCCACTTCTACCTGCCCTCCCTATCTCTTGCATATAGGATTCTATGTTAGATGGTGGCCTAATGTGTATGATGTTGTTGATTTGAGGTGCATCAACACCCATACCAAGGGCTGACGTTGCAAAAATTACTCTTATGTTGGAATCATATTTCTTAATTTCATGGACTATTTCTTTCTTCATTAAATTTGTTTGTGGAGCATGGAACTGTGCAAACAATCTTGATGTTGGGTTTCTTAGTTGATTAACATATTGCTTGTCTCCAAGAGTCCTTTCAAACAACCTGAAAGCGTATCCACAATACTTTAATTTCATATAGATCACTGTCATTGGATACTGTTCTTTTTGGATTAAGAGTTCATTTGCTATGGGCTGTAGTATTTCATCATATCCATCACTACCATAGCAGTTTGCCTTGCGTATTTTCTTATCTAAGAATATATTCATGCGGTTAGGATTGGCACATACAATCTTAGGGTTTACCATTGATAAATGCTGTTTAATGCTCTTGATCGTGTGCAAGGGTGCTGTTGCAGTCAGTGCTATTACAGGTATATCTGGCAGAAAGGCTCTAACAGTACTGATGTGATGAAAATCTTGTCTAAACTCTTCTCCCCTATAAATAAATAAAAGAAACTACTTGAGGATTTCATTGTTGATTTTGACTTGGAAGATGGAAAACTTATGAAATAGAATTAAAGTACCATAGGTCTCAATAGAGTGTAATGAGAAACCAGGTCATAATATTACAATTTAAGTAAGAAATATGAAGTGGGAATTGTATGTCAAATACAGTAAACACCCGCATATAAGAACAAATGGATTAAGAACACCAGGCTGAAATTTGGCCAACAAAGTACCACATACATAAGAACAATATATAAGATATAAGAAAAAAATCATCCTGAACCGAAAATCGTGTGTTCTTATATGCGGGTGTTTATTTATTTATTTATTTATTTATTAGTTACTTCCATTTAGTGTACATAACAAGTTACAAAACTAAAATACATGAACAAATATACATTCCCATAGTAGCACTAAATGAGGGGCAAAACGAACGGACTCTTAGTCCCAGCGAGGTTAGCCCCCATGTTTACTGTACTATTATATTACTATAAGTAAAATAATATCATTTTACCAATGGTGTACATATTATTGAAAAGAAAAGTATTATATTAACAATCATTATTAATAAAATTCATACAGTTAACCTTTTATATATTATATACAATATAACATATTGCAGAAAAGGTTGGCAAAGGTTTTCTAGCTTGTTGCATATCAGGCTCGAGATGTACCATGAATGATATTAAATCAAGCAACAAAAGGTCACAACCCTGTTTGCATGGTTTTGCAGAATATTTTATTCTGTGCTGATATTATTTACTGATATGAATATAACATATTTCAACCTTGGTAAGTACCATGCAACACACCAACATTTTTTGAAATAGCTATATTGGTATTTCTTATATTGTATTGCAGTAGATACTGCATATATTACAGCCATTGATGTAGACTCAATTAGTTAATTCAAATCAATAAACATTGTTATCGTATATTCACATTTTGTGTTTTGTACATACCATATTTCCACACAATGAGCTTCGTCTACAACACAAGCGGCAACATTCTTCTGAAACAATTCAGTCTTCATCAACTTCCTTCCATCTGTACTCAACAACGCTTCCGGGTGTGTAAAAATGATTTTTACATTACCATTCAACACTTCTTTAGACACTTTCAGACTAGGATCTACATCTGTTGTTTGGCGAAACAGTCTTTCGACGTCCTCTGATTTTGTATTCAGTTCAAGTATATCGGCGGGAATGTTACGGTCTTTAAGAACTTTAAGTTGGTCTTGTATGATAGAGTTAAGAGGGCAAATTACTAAAACAATGTTACTTTTTCCTTTACACGGTAGAAAGTCGGGCAGTAATTGGTAGAGTAGAGATTTCCCAAAACCAGTGGGTAAGATAGCTATAACATCAAAACCATGTAAGATATACTCGAAACACTTTACTTGACGAGGCTTCAAATTCAACGAAGGGAAATTGCCTTGATCTAACGCTTCTCCAATTTTTCTTATCACAGTAAACTCGTTCATTACAGAGATATTACTACAGAACAAGTGTTGAAAATTTTGTACAAATTTTGCAATGTGAGTTAAGTTGACGTTTTTTGATGGCGTCATAATGATTATCGCGAGTAATCGCAAAAGCATTTTATAATATTAGTAACAGGCCGGCCGTCATTATTAGTCACACAAATCCTATCTAGATGATAAATTATAAGGATACATCTTCGTTTTCAAGCAATTTATTGATATTTCGATTGCTTCAACATACAAGATTAAGTATTAAAGTTAGTAAGCTTATTTTTTTGTACGTAGTCTGAAGACGTTTTCGTGCACATTCGTAATAAATCACTGTACTTTTCACATGATTCAAAAATTTATGTAAATGTTTCTATAAAATTAGACTTACTTGTAAAAACTCTAAAATGTTTTCTTACTCCATCATAAGTTAAAAGCAACGTAAAATGATTTAAATTGTCCACCATATTGTAGTTTATGCTCCTGTCTTTCCATTTGTCTACATTTTCAAGTATTGCAACGACTAATTATGAGTTATCCGTTCATACTAATTCTCTAAACAAAATGGACGCCGTATATACGAAGATTCCCATGCATGTTGTAGTGCCTGCATTCGTACTTCAGCGGTAAACACCAATCGAACACCCAGATATACTGGGTGTAAAAATCAGCCGATGCCAGGGTCTTTTCTCCCTCGCGGAAAAAGGCCCTGGGAACGAGGTTGATTTGACATTGCAGAATTATGTTATTAACCAGGCGTTACTTTTGTACCCAGGAAGAGACTAGGAACCAATATATTCCAGGCTCCCTCTGTTGACACCAAAGCGCGGCGCGAAGTTGTCCAAAACATTCCACGCATTTTTGCAGCATTATGAACTTGTAGGAAACCCTGTACACACAAAGAAAACCTTTTCTCTGCTCATTTTGTGGTATTATTTTAGTACGACATGTCGACTGAATTGTTCATACCGCGATCGTTTACTTCGGCGACGCGAGATTACGGCTCAACATTCAGTTGCTCAAGCTCTGAAGCCTCGTCTCGACTTGCAGCAAGACTTGAACGATCGGAATACAAGCGTTCACGAGCGAAGCAACGATTAAGTAACTCTTCTAAAAGCCACAGCAGACGAAAAGATAGTAGATTAAGTAGGAAAAAGAACGCGGCAACACGAGAAACCCGTACTAAAAGGTGAGGTGATGTTGATGGTATTTGACCACGTTTTAATAACGTGGTGTGTGCTCATATACCGTACTTCTGTGACACTTGTAATATTGTAATTTTATATTGTAATCATTCATAATTCAAACTTCATAGAATTCTTCTATAAATCTCAGAATTCAGTTCTTCATTCTTCAGAAACTAGCTGAAAAAGAATTGTGTTTTTAGCGCGTTTCATTGTAAAATCTTTGAAATCTGAGAACTTCATTGTTTTGTGTATACTAGCTCCTATGACTAATTTATTGATATTTTGTGTATTCTTTTCTAATGCTTGAGTAATTAAAAATTTCGTGACTATTTGTGTCATTATTTAAGGTACCTTTTGAGATTCTTTTTGTTACAAGCATTCATAAGAGTATAATTGAAACACCTTATTGTTTGTTCCATGTGTATCATTGTAATTCTATTGTCCTGTGATGTTATTGCTCAATTATTTTGTCCTTTGTGTATTGTTTTATGTGCTATCCTCTCTCAAACTTAAAGTATTTCAAATACATTTTTATGATTAAAAGCTTAATTTTATCATGATTATCAACATTTTTTTAAACAAATTTTTAACAAAAAAAATGGATTGTTTCAATTAATCTTTATTAACCCAAATAAAGAATTTGAGAGAATTACAACGTATAGATAACAGATGAAGGGTAATTCACTTACCAAACTAGCTATTAGTAGCTTATCATAGCTAATCAAAGCTAAAAAGGTTACACGCGTAACTAACATAATTTAAGGCCGCTGGTCAATCATGGAAAATTACAATAGGTATTCATTGTAGATATATAAAATAAAGATTTACATTGCACATTATAATTATACATGTATATATTTTTTCATGTGTGCACATATGTATATATTTACCTAGTGCTATAGATATATATAGATTTTTTTGTTTGAACCCATGTACATATATTAAGTGATTTTGACTTAATTCCACTCAACAGTTTTTTGAAATGTCAGACACATGCCAATGTCAATAGTCTTAGTGATTAAGACAACACACACCCAGATAATCACAACATAACACCAAAAATATATTTTCAGATGCAATAAACTTATTGATCAGTTGGTGTACATTTTTGAGCACTACTCGGACTAAATCTTTAGGATTAAGCAAACAAGAGCTAAATAACCTTAAGTCACTAAAGAACAAAACAAAATAAAGCAAATGATAGCACCAGAATTGAAAATAATATAGAATTTTCAAAAAAGTGAGCTAGCCTGATTTTCAGAGCGGCAGTTTGGGGAGAAAGCAATAGCGTAGGATCCAGGCCTGCTCTGAAAATCAAGCTAATAAGTTGGCATGCATGATCTTATTAAAGGATTTTCAATTTTCTTGACAATAAATAATAATTTGTAGAACAAAAACTAACGCAAGTAGGTTTGTGATCATTTTATTCTCAACGTTTCGACGCTATCTAGCGTCATTTTCAAGAGAAAATTAGTATTCAAGAAATCAAAAAGTTTTATACAATAATAGTGGTCCCATGATAATAGTTTTTAACAAAAGATCTTCGCTCTAAATAATAAGTCACCTTTAATTTGCCCACTTATAACAAAGCTTTTGTCTTATCTTCAGTGAAGAAGACGGTGTTACTTCTGTTTGGGAAGTCTACAGACAGAATCCTTATTACTACAGTGACAGGACTACAGAAGACAAAAGAGATAATCGTAATACATGGTGTGGTGTCCCAAACAGCACAAGTAATGAGCCTTCAAAACGCCGACCTCAAAGCATTCACATTGGCGCATCAGACTATAACAATTCTGAATACCAGTCCCGGTTACCAGGGAAACATGCAGAATGGAATTCTTATAATGACAATGTAAATGATTCAAATGGTTTAGAACTTAGTAAAGAGACAGGTAACCTTGATTCAAATTACAGCAGTCACAGCTCACCCTTGTATAGAGAAAGCCAAAAATTTACAGAAATTCAAGGAGACTATGGACTGGATAAAAAAGGAATGTATCTCTCAAGGTCATTGTCATCTAGTTTTAGTTCGTACGTAGGTTCATCAGATGAAAAGGAGGACTCACAAGGGATCTATTCTGCATATGATGTAGCTAGTAGATCTCCCTATGAATCAATGGTTAGTCGACGATACAGTCAGTCAAGTCTTAGTTCTTCTAATGCTTCATGGCATCAGCATCAAAGTCCTTCCCTGAACTACAATATGAGGGATATCCCACCATTACTAGACCCACCAGCATTGAAATCTAACCAACGGTCATACTCAAAGAAGCCAAGCTACCACCAGAGTGAATTCAAAGAAGAATTTCAAACTATAAATGAGTTTCTACCACCAGCAGTGGCACTTAATTCCAAAAAGTTTAGCTCAAGTTACACAATACAACTACATTCATCACCACCAAATGAACCTTCTTATCACAGTACCAGTATAAATAGAAGTAGTGCAAATGCAACCAAAGAGCAAGGTGACAGAAAAGGGTCAACAGTTCGTGAAATAGCTAGAAAGTTTACTCCAACAAGTGTCAGGCATATATCATCAGTATACAACAAACAAGATGATAGGAACAAACATGCAGAAAGTCGGATATCAGCAGCAACAGTAGCTCATCAAGAAAGTTCTCCACCACTTGAGAAAAGTTATAGTGAGGTTCCTCAACCAAGAGCTGCACTTACTGATGAAAGGAGCAAAGTGGTGATGAGACAGAAAGAACCCAGTAATAAAACTCCTGAGGAACTTGCATCAAACAGGCTTAGCTTGCAAGAACTTATACAACTTCACGAAGAGCAAATAGCCATGCAGACAAAAAGTGCCAAGACAGTTTTGGCACATGCTTTTTTGAAGCACTCGCCTGAAACTTCTCCAAAAAGGTCAAATGATATTGAAAGTAATGTTAATAGTACAACTGTTCAGTATGATCTATCAAAATTAGCAGCTGGTTATTCAGAATTAAAGGAAGAAAAAGCTGATGATTCGTATAAAGCATCTACTTCACTATCACAGCAAGATCATGTTGACTATGAAGTGCGCGAAGTGGTAGTATCCCAGAGTTCTCCATTTAAGGTTATTGAACTGACAGATAAAGCTACTGATACACCCAGAGGACGAGGATCACGCCTTAAGCGCCATCGTACCATTGGTATTGTGGGCTACCGACACCAAATTGACAGGACATCAGGAGAGAAAGTGCAAACTAAACTAAAAAGGCACACTACGGTTGGAATATTTAGTGACTTCACAGACAGCTCAGAAGGGCTTACAAAGTCAAGAGAAGCTTTTAAACAAGAGCTTCAGAAGGTTTCTCCATTAAGAAATGAACAAGAGCTCGACCATGGTAGCTCTGTTGATGCAAGACAAGATAGCAACAAAAAACCTTTTCCCTATAAGGTATATGAAATTGAGTCTGATAGAGACCAACCAAAAGTTGAAAAAGAAAAACACTCAGATGAAGAATTCACGTCAAACGTTGTTGAGGAACAGCAGATTCAAAATGTTGCTGTAGAATGTTGGTACAGTGAAGCATCACCAGACAATGCTTTCTTGGAACTGGAAAACGAAAACAAGTATATTCCAGCTATTGAAAGCTCAACAGATAAGGCAGAGTCTACAAGCAGTGTAACAGTGCAGCCTCAACAAGAAATAGTCCAATCAAGGCCTGCAACCATCACTGAAAAATACTCAACTAGTTTGCATGATACTTCTTCACGAAACTCTCACTCTCCTGTGGTCGAATTGTTACCAGAAAGAAAAGGAACCCCTGCAGTTTACTACAAAAGTCCTACTGCCAACTACAGTTACTCTAATACAAAAGATTTGACTTCAGACATACCACATAATTTACATGTTAACAAGAGTCATCTAATTCCAGTAGCACAGGTTTCTCCGGTCAGCCATAGTCTAGGAAGTCAAGATATTCTTGAAGGGAAGTCCACGCTATTAGCCTCGCCACCTCCACCGGAGCCACCCACACCACATGAAATGTATCAAACTCGACTTGCATTATGGGATCTACTGCCACACAAGGAGAAATCAAGTAGTGATTTAAGTGAGCATCAGAGCCACGAAGGGAGGTTTTCAATTGGTCGCCAATCAAAGCAAAGTCATCATTCTAAAGAGAAATCACCAGTCAAGTTCATTGGTCAGACTTATGACAGTGTTGCTAATACAAGGCCAGATGAAAGTAGATTCTCACTTAATTTCCAGAGATTGGAGAAAACTGAAGAGTACTATCTTAATGTTATAGAAACACTCAAAGCTGATAACCAGAGGCTCAAGGAAAAGAGTGAAGCTGAGAAGAGAGACTTTAAGAGGATGTATGAAGAACAGAAAAAAGTTGCAAATGCTTATCAAAAGCTTGAAGATCGTTACAGGAGGCGAGTCCATGAGCTGCAGGATGCACTAGCAAATTGTACATGTCATGGAAGTTTGATGCTGAACGAAAGCAGCCTGAATTCATCTAATTTAACGTAAGTTTCAAACATATCTGCTTGGCAGAGAATTCTTATTTTTCCCCCACTAGAAGGGAAGGAAAGAAACCTCTGCACAGAACTGCTCAAGCTCGTCCACATTTTTGTAAAAATTAATTAACTTCAAACTGGTTTTAAACCCGTTATATATAGTTTCAATTACATCACATATGTATCAAGAGAATGTTGTAATGTTGTCATACATTCTCAATAAAATACCTAGCAGGTTCAAGCAGAGGTTTCTTTTTTACCCAAGCAGGTTAGGAGTGTAATTGATTTAAACACTTACAGTGTATGCCAGTGAAAAGGAAGTCGGTGGTTGTTTTACTGATAATACTCTTCAACTATTTGATTGTCTTTGCAGCAATGGAAGGGCAAAGGAGAACCACACCTACAAGCTACAAGAGTCAAGTAAAAGTGGAATGCGTATGTTTGAGGAGTTGGAGGAATGGTTATCAGAACAATCTAAGAACTCTAAAGCCCCGAAGATTAATGCTAACAGTAGAGACAGTCTTATTAGTTCCTCTTCAGATCTAACAGGAACAGGATGGGATGAACACTTTGTATCAGGTGGTGATATAGATGAAGTCAATGGTACTCATGTATGAAGATTATGGTAGTAACTACAAATGTACCATGAACTGTGTTAGTGTTATTGGTGTTTTGCATCCTGGCAATAACATGTAGACAGGTCTGTTTTGGTGTTGCTCTTGAAACAATAGGTCAAGGGCCGGTTGTACTAATCCTGAATAGCGCTATCCAACGGATAAATCCATATCCAACGGATAAAACCTATACAAATTATATCCAGTGAATAACTTTATCCAGGCTTCATATATTAGTAAACTGTGTCAGTGTTTTTGAAGTGATAGGTAATATAATGAAATGTGTAACACCATAAAAAATGTTGACTTAACTATACTGACGTTTCGAGCTTAAGCCCTTCGTCAGAGTAAAACAGAGTAAAAGACAAAGGGTTAAAGCTTGAAACATCAGTAAAGTTAAGTCAACATTTTTTTTACAGTGTTACAAATTTCATTATATTACCTATCGTTTATATCAAACACCGATGCAGCCTATACTAGTGTACTCGCTAGTTTCCATTTGTTGTTGAAGTGGTTTACTTGATAGATAATCGGTTTTCAGGTGTCAATATTGATGAGAAAATAGACCAATATCCCATATAAAATATTTGATTGACAAGAAAAAAGAGGTATATATGTAGCAATAAAGATTTTAATTGTTTTTAAAAGGTGAATATATAATATAATTATAGAACAAGATGTACAGCATACAACTATGTAAATTAAAAACTATGAAGGGCTATTAGCATGCATACATGTTTAGTGTATAAATGTTTGCAATAAAAAAATTGATCAACATTGTGGCAAAATATTTTTATTTGTTGTTACCATGAAGTACTTTACTCCATTGTACGGTAGATCCACTAGCTGTGCAGCAGTCACACATCAATTTCTTTGCAATCAACTGACTTTTCTGAACTTGGGCCAAACATGAATCGCAAATTGATATATTTACAGTGCACCTGACGCCTTTCATGATATTTTGCGAATCTGTTGTACATGAGGTGTATAATAAGTGTACTTAATTTTTCTTGATGTCGACCTCTCCTTTCTGAGATATAAATATTTGAAATCTGAAAATGCAAATGAAGTGACGTCATCCCAGTCCTCATTAGATATACAAAAGTTCTCTGGAAATAATTATAGCAATTTTTTAAAGCTCAATATCTGTATTACTAAAATTCACACTACCATTAACATTTTTACTACTTTACAAAAACAAACTTGCTGTCAGCTTTGAAACAAAACTTTGACAAATTCCTGGGATGACGTCACCTCATTTGCATTTTCAGATTTCAAATGTTCATATCTCAAAAAGGAGAAGTCGACATCAAGAAATATCAAGTACACTTATTATACACCTAATGTACAACAGATTTGCAAAATATCATGAGAACGTCAGGTGCACTTTAATTGGTTGCCAGGGTCTCTTCCAAGGCAAATTCACAAACGCATCTTTCCATAATTTTGGACAAAAGAGTGTAAAGAGGAATGGGATTTGCTGAAAAACGCGCACCAAAAAAAACCATCAAAATTTAATAAAAAAACACAACCACAACAAATGTGGAGTATATAAAACTTGACCATAGCAAAAAAAAAATTATCACTGATAGCCCTTGGCAAAAATGAATAAGAATTAAACTGCAAACCACTTCATTTTGTAAAACAACACAACTGCACATACAATAGACACCAACTGCAAAACAGCACCTAAAGTGAGGCGAAACAGCATAACCACAACCCTTGCACCCACCTCACGGAGGTTTCCTGACAAGGACTAAACCTTGACGTATTTATCAATAACCTCACTACCTCTGAATAACTCATCTCAGTCTGACATTTTATTTTGAATTCAACCAAAAAAAAGGTGAGAATTAGATCTCAAATATTGGGACTGGAGCTGTGATTGGCTGGGAATGACATTTTGCTCTTCATATTAAGCAGCCGCTTGTTTGGGAAGAGCATGTTGTGAGAACATTCAGATATGATGTCATTTATCAGGGTCTGGTTAATTGGCTAGTTTGTTCATGAATTCAGCCATTTTGACATCCTTTTCCGATAGTCCCCTACAATCATGTGTGGTTAAAGTTACTTGTACTTTGCCATAAACGTTACACCATTCTGGATGATGATCAATTTTCTCTGCAAGTAATGCCACATGAGACATGAAGCCAAAGGCACGATTAAAGTTCTTAAATTGAAATTCCTTATAAATAGCATCTCTGCCGTCAACCTCAGTCCAACCACTGGATAACAAGGACGACAGTGCATCTTGACGCTCATTGGATGTGAGTTTTACAGCTCTTGGAGCAAACTGTAGGGCAAAAACAATACTGTAACAGACTGCTATTTATAATGCGCATATTTAGCTGCCATGTGACGTAAACTGTTTGGGATCTCTGTGGTACGTACGTACGTTGTCTTGTAAAACATAATTGTTTCGTACTACGAAACAAGAACAACAACAAGACCTACACAAACAACACAACAACAACAATAATAATAACAATCAAAGAAAATATTCAAGTTTCTTACCATACTTGAAGAAGAGTGCAAAAGTCGAAAAGTAGGAGAACGAGGACATTGAACTCCAATCAAACGAATCATTCTCAAGGACAGTGCCATAGTGCTCACTTATATCGTGAATAAAATACAACTTATTGTTTTCTAGTGCTGTAAATTTTAACAAAACATAGAGCTAAAATCTGTACCGTAAAATAACTTTTCAAAATATTATTTTGAATGAGATCCGCTGACCCGTTTTTGGGACTAATTATCTGCTCGTTTTATCTTCGCAAAACACTCGGAATAACTTCGGAAAGTGGTTTTCAAGATGGCGGACGACGATGAACTTGATAAATTGCTCGATAGTAAGCCAAATCTCATACAAATATTACTTTTAAAAACAATTATATTTGCAATTTATGTTTATGTGTTGTAATGTTTTAAAATTGAAGCTTTTTCTCTAATAAATGTAAACATACATGTATTTTTAGAAAATTATTCAAAATGGAACTCAAAACTATTCTCATCAATAACTATATTTTAACGTTTACTAAAGCTTGATTATATTTTTAATTTTACTTTATCTATTGCCTGAATTTTAAGGTGCGTTAAGTGATTTTGATAAACCAGCAACGCCATCAGCTAAGAAGATTGAAAAACAATGCAAAAATGCACAAGAAACAGAAAATCCAGAAGTTACAAGTACTCCAGAAAACCAGGACGAGAAAGAACCAGACGAAGATGAATTAAGTAAAATATTTGCTGCAAGTTTTGCTGATGCTGCCACCGATCTAGAGGAAGCTATGAAGAAGATGGGGACAGTAGATGATGCTGATTTTATGGCCCATCTGAATCAGTTATCAACCTCGGCCAAACAAGCTGCATCAAAGGGTATGGTTATTGATAGCAGCAAATGATAATGATGATGATGATGATAATAGTGGGGTCGGAGTATATTAACACCCTCGGACAAGAAGAAAGTGGTCGCTTATGGGAGATGGTCACTTATAAGAGTGGTCATTCAGAGAGTCAACTGTATAACATCTATAATTAACATTGCTTTATGTTTATTGTGCAATCTATTGAATATT